>VXBU01002241.1:326916-397818 GCA_013400315.1 Bombycilla garrulus
AAAAAAAAAAAAAAAGTATATTTGGAAAGGCTGAATGAGAGAAATGGTTGAAAAAAATTTAATTTTTACAGACTACTTCACGCTTGTAGTAGTAAATTTTTCTGATTTTGAACTAATCCCTCTCCCTGTCTGTTGGTCACTTGATGGTAGAAGTGAACTCTGTAGGGTGGGAGTCCATGGTATGGATCCAATAATTTTTTGATCCAATAATTGGCAACTTGTTCACCTCCCTCGGTATCGATGCTGATCCCCCAAACCTTCATCTTGCTGCTTCCTCACTGGTTTGTGACTTTTGCTGCCACTGTTCAGCCAATAATTTTCCCTTCCATAGAATGAGGAGATGGATGAAACACCCTCAGTGCCAGAAAAGAGTTTTTGGATAATATGGAGAGTTTACTAGGTCATCTATACAAGATATTTGGGCGATTGCATCAAAAGCAAGGTTAGGTTGTTAGTCATTTAGGTTCTTGACTGCCCTCAGTTTCCCTGCAGGCAAGCCTCCCAAATATCTGTGAAGATTGATGCCCAGTGCCTAAGCACCTCTCCATTTGAGTATCATTTAAAAACCATCTTCCTTTCCTCACATACAGCAAAATAACCCCCAATCAGCAGCCTTGAAGTTGAGCCGAACACACAAGAGGTTTGCTGGCAGGGCACAGAGAAGGGTGCAGCTCCCCTTATTTCTGCTTAGCAGGACAGGCCAGAGCTCTCTCAGTGCCTGCTCAGCTCTGCCTTGCCAGCAACACCCTCTCTGAAGCTGTGCCAGGTAACAAAACACATCCCCGAGCTGCAGCTGATCTTGCTTCCGTGCCCAGGAGCAGCACATCTGCCATGTGACCAGCAAGGGGGGATGTAAGGGCAGAATTCCGAGTGAGAGGAGCAGGAGGTAACATCTGATCAGCTGTTTCCATCACCTTGTCAGGAGCATTTGAACTTGGCTTAGAGAACACCATCGGGTGTGCTGTCTGTTGTCCACTGCTGTGCACAGGTAGATGTAATCCCCGTGCAATTTCTCAACTCCCGTTGTGCTGCATGAATGGATACCACACACAGTTCCAGCTTGCTGCTTTCACTTAAAGGTATTAAAACATCGGATGCAGAAGGAAGAAGAATCCTGTTTCTCTCACAGCAAACTGCCTGAGCACCTTTCACAGAGCCTGATTTGGCAGAGAACGCTGCCATGGGTGGACACGGGATCAGCAAGAGGTGGGGACGCTTGGTTTACCTGCTAATGGGGAGCACACTTGGAATCAGCGTCTGGGAAAATGCTTCCCATGTCCATTAGGGATGTCATTCACTTTAGCCCAGATGGTACTCATCACCCTTTGTGCACCAGTTAGACTCTGAGCTCAGAGGGATGGTGTGTGGTGTATGGGGATGACGTGTGTAATTCCAAACTGCAAGTGTACCCATGTGTGCATGCAGGTGATCTTTTAAATATATATATATTTATTTTAGGGGAAAGGTGGGAAATTAAGCAAAGGAATAGAAAATAGGTAACTTCCAAAATAGGTAACTTCCAAATTAGGCTTTGCTTGTCAGTAAATATTTCATTAAGTAACTGTACTATATGCCTCAGAGTATTGTTGATTTCTCCATCCAAATACAAATTTAACACTGTACATTATGGGTTGCTCCTAAAATCACTAATTGTATTTATTACTTAATCTTTTTGGTACAAATAAAGACATGCTGTAGTCAGTGCATCATGCATTAATGATCCTGCACAATGGCTTTTCTCTCTCCTTTCTCACAGGATACTCTCCTACATCTACGGGGAGCCATCCCACAGAGAGGGCTGCAGCCTCCCTGGGCCCCAGGTATGGGATATCACTGAGAGACTCCCTGGGCTGCTTCAGCCCTCTGATTATTGCCCACTGCTGATACTCCAGGCTGGCAGTGATGAGACTGGAAAGTGTCAGGGCAATTAGGAGGGACTTCAGGGAACTGGGTCAAGTGGTTGGTAGTGCAGGGGCACAGGTAGTCTTTTCCTCAGTCCATTTGGTGGCTGAGGAAAATGGTGAAAGGAATAGGGGAGATCACATTACCAACAAGTGGCTCAAGGGTTGGTGTCATCAGCAGAATTTTGGGTTCTTTGATCTTGGGGCAACTTTTAAGGCACCTGGCTTGCTGGACCCGGATGGGCTCCATCTCTCTGTTAAGGGCAGAAGGTTTTTGGCTCATGAACTGGCAGAACTCATTGAGAGGGCTTTAAAGTAGGTTCAAAGGGGGACAGGGTTGCAGCTGGGCTGGCTGGGAGCAGGCCCAAGGATGGTAAGCCTGAGTCAGGGGTGAAATCAGCAGCCCAGCTGAGGTGCATGTAAACCAATGCACGCAGCATGGGTAACAAACAAAGAGAGCTGGAGGCCATGGGGCAACAGCGAAGCTGTGGGATAGTCACCATCACACAAATGTGGTGGGATGACTCACATGGCTGGAGATAACAAACTGGAGATAAAAAACAAGGAGAGCTGAAGGCCATGGTACAGCAGCAAAGCCGGATGTAGTCACCATCACAGAACCATGGTGGGATTATTCACACGGCTGGAGTGCTGCACTGGATGGCTACAAGCTCTTCAGAAGAGACAGGAGAGGGAGAAGAGGTGGAGGGGTGGCTTTTGACACCATAGGTATTGAAACTAATGATGATGAGGAAGTTGAATGCCTACGGGTAAGAATTAAGGGGAAGGCCAACAAGGCTGACATCCTACTGGGAGTCTGTCATCGTCCACCCAACCAGGAAGAAGAGGTGGACAACCTATTCTATGAACTGCTGTAGTGCGTTTCAGGATCATCAGCCCTTGTTCTTGTAGGTGACTTCAACCTGCCAGACATCTGCTGGGAGCTCAATACAGCAGAATAAAGGCAGTCCAGGAAATTTTTAGTGTGTGCAAGACAACTTTTTGTTGCAGCTGGTGAGTAACAAAACCTGGCCTCTCAAACCTAAAACAACATGCTAATGGCTCAAGAATATAAATTATATTTGACACAATACATTAAAGAGCTCATAAAACTTCAACATGGCAGGATATATCCTGTGTTTTCCTGCTTTTTAATAATTCTAATAAATCAGGTAAAAACGATGCCACAATATACCATTTCAAGAGAGGATTATCAGGAGCAGAAAAATGAGAAGAACAGGGTGCTACTACAAACTTTAGAAGACAAAACACAACAAGGTGTTTACAAGGTTGGGACAGAAAACAAAAACTCCAGTTAAATTTCTATATGATTGATGGTATAGATTTAACCACTCCATTACAGGAGCAATCCAATGTCACAGTTGTCTTGCCTTGCTTTAGCCTGCATCTCAAGGGGGCTCATAAATAGTTAAACTGTTATATCAGAATTCATCAGTTTTTTGAGGAAAATTAAACCTCAACATTGATATCTGTGATATAATGACTTACAAGTCACTGCATAATTGATCTTGATATTAACTGCATGCACTTGTGATATATGATTTATTATGGGTTATTCATCTAAATTCTTCTAAGGGTATTGCTTCATGCACACGCAATCTAATAACTTCCGATGCAGTAGCAGGTGCTACTTTGTAAAAAAGAACTTAACATATTTGGAAAAAATATTTCTATGTCAATTGCTCATACTGTGTTTTCACTTCTCCAATGGACTTGATAGTGATTAAAAACTAATCTGGAAATATAGATACTGTACTTCCCTCTTCATCCGTACTGCCCTTTTCATCATTTTTCATACTGAATTTTTCTCAGTTTAGAAAAATTTATATAACTGTGGTTTCACATACCTGCACCCTTCTTAAAGGTATTCAGGAAGAATAACACGTGACATTCTCTATTGCTGCCTCTGTTTAGATTGGGAGTGCTCAGAGAGGATTAAGCATTTCAAGAGGCAGCTCATTCAGTTTGACTAACAAGGCTCTTCTGGACGATGCTGTAATACATTGTAGGATACAACCATTAGTTTTTTTTTTTGCTTTGTAGCTCTAAATTGTCTTTCCCCCTACTTGAATGCCAGCTGCTCTCAGACATATGGTTCCTTCCTCATCAAGGCAGCTATCAGAGATACAGAGCCTGAGGTAGACAGAGAGGTTCTTAACTTGTCTTTGAGGAATATTTCCTGAGAGAGCTGAAAGGGAAAGCCCAGCACACATCCAATAATTTGAAAAATGCTTGAAAATAAATGCAAAACTAAAAGCATTTCCTGCAGCAGCCAAGAAGCATATGTAGGAACAAAATGTAATGACCATAGCTGACCACAATTGACCACAAAAGAAACATAACTGTTCAAAAAGGATATTTCCTATACTAACATCACTTCTTTACTCCTTTCTTAGATATTATTCCTTCTCAGACTATTCATTTATTTACAGATGCCTCTAAATTCAGCTAGCCTCCCAGTGAGGTAATGGGATGATTGGATAAATTGGCAATTACCAGGATTTGCTGCAGCTTCCAAAGAAGATGGTGATGCTCAGATTGGCATTGCCTGGAGAGGGTGAGATACAGGCATTAGATATATTCATATACCCCCCACAAATAAAAAAGGATTTACCACTAGTGACTATCACTCTGCTTAATAACCAGATTTTCAAATTCTCATCAGCCTTGGCAGTGGACAGTAAATGTTTTCATCATAACTATGACCTCCCTGTGTTAGAAATTGTCCTGACATTACTTGTAAAGGGCTTAATTAGAAGAGGCAATGTTGACCCTAAAGCCCCTGTTAAGCAAGTCACTGCTGACAACCTGAAATGTTTCAGCATCATTAGTGCACCTCTGACACAGCCAGCAGAAAAAACCCATGACATTCTCTGAAACTTTTAAGGTGATTCTACCAACCCTGTGCATAAGAAAGGGCTTTTGGAGTCTTCCTCTACCTCTACATATTTCCACAATATCAAAGACTTAATTTCTTAATATTCATGTGAATGAGGATCTATTTCAGGAAGCTCTGTCTTTTGCTACCTCATCCTGCCTCAAGGCAATGCCCTGCAGCAGATTCACACCTAAAAGTTCAGTATTCTGGCCACAGCAGCTATGCTCACCATATGTTTACTGGTTAAAATAAGATCCTTGCACACATGTAATGGATGTGATCTCCTCTGAAACAGGCAATGAGTTAACACAGGGATGCAGAAGCTGGTAGCCACCAGTACAACACCCAAGTCCAAGCAGGTGGAACTACCTCCCACTGCTGCCTTCCCTTGCAGTGTGTGTTCACACACAAAAACTGGGCTCTGTTTCCCCCAGTTACTCTTTCAAGTGAAAACCCAGGAGCTTTCCAAATTGCTGGGAATTTCCAAAGCCAGATCCATGCTAAGTTAACAGCTGTTTGCATATGACGCCCTTAGAAAGGAGCTTGCTGTGCTGTCGCTGCTAATAACAGACAATTGCTTTTGTTTGGTCTTCCATAATCATTCCCATCAATGCCTCAGAGTTTAAAGATCTAATCCTGTCTGCAAAATTCAATTAGACTTTGCAAGAAAAAAAAATAAAAATTAGTCATTAAAGTTATAGATAAGCAGATCCCAGCTAAGGACAAATCTGCACCACTGCTCCTGTGAATTGCAGCATTAAAGAAAATCAATATACTATGTCATATTCATGTAAAATATTATCTGCAGTACCACTTGTTTTCGCATTTGTGCATGAAGTTAAAATTTAAGTCCAGTTTTCAGTGACTGTTTATTTGCTATAATGACTGTTTATTTTGCTATAAACTATTTTATTAAATAGTAAAAGGACAATCACCTTCTATACCTGAATGCTTATTTTTAGAATAGGTGGCCATGGAGTGCCCTGATCTTTGGAGTGATGCAGGAGGCAGAAGCCCTGGTTCTGAACAGCCACACAGTGGGGAGACAGCCCAGTAGCACCTGCCTTTTATTAATCTAACATAGCAGTGTAATGACAATTTGCATTTGCAAATTAAAAAAAAATATCCAAGCTACATTTTCACTTTCTATATTTTCTTTGCTTGTTTTTTATCCTTTCAGGGGTACCTCAGTGTGGGGAGCTAAGAAGAAGTTTTGGGGGAAGAAAGAGTTGCAAATAGTCCTCTGACTGGTGGTATCTTACAAACCCCAAGTTCAGAAGAGGCACAATTGGGTTTTTCTCTCTCTTCTAAATCCTGTAGGTTAATAAATGTTAATTTTATCAGACTGTGTCTACAAGGTGATTTTCAGATTCCTGTTGATTTAGTAAAGAACTTCGGTGTTCAGCGCTTGCAAAAACACAGCTGTTTTGATAGACACCTTCAGACAGATTTAGGTATTTAACCTGTAGAGTCAACATCTGCAGCTCTCCAGCAGGATTACCTGGGCTTTCAGGGCAAATTTCTACATTGCCAACTGCTCTGCATGTTGTGCTAGCCTGGATCCTTGCCTGGCCCCTATAAATGTATACCTGTATGCAGTTTTTTGCTAGAGATGTGACATTTCTGAAAACTCAGGACCAAATCCTTAACGAGCCAGGAAGTAAGGAAGAAGCTCTTTTATATTTCTATTTTATTGAACATTGTCTCTCCTCTCCCATGTTTCTGGGATGGATGCTTTTCCAGAATCAATGTGAACTTTATTCCAAGAGCACTGTGATAAATTCCTAAAGAACTGACAAGAAAATTTTGGGGAAAAGAATAAAAACCAGCTTTTTTTCTTCTAAAATATTTAATACCTGGACCTATAAAGAATTGTTGAAGATCTGCCAACATTTCCAATGATTTTCAAAGTCATACCATTTTTAGTTGCTCCAGAAGTGCTGATATCAGCAACCATGCCCTTCTAAATAATTTATTGGCATTTCTACATAAATTAGATACTTAAAGGTGAGGATGCCATGAACCTTGTGGAGGCTGAGTGCTCACTACATGGACTATAATCCATCAACCCAACAGACAGATTTCCAAACTGGCTTAAACCTCAGCAGGCTCGCTGCTTGGAAATAGTTCAAGGACTCCAGAGACTGCAATACGCTCTTGAAATGTCACTTGCAGTAAAAGTACATTCTACACAAAAATAAATCACTGTAAAATAAGGTAGAAACCTCAGAGAGTTATAAATTGATCATTTAAATCACAAGTTAGTTACTGCTCACAAAAAATAAGCAATCCAAAGAATATATTATCTTCAGCTAAGGACAATGTATTATAAAACACAGTGCAAAACCATCAGCTAAATCACACATTTGCATAAAGTTAATTTCTTCATTAAAACACTTTAATCCTGTCTATCAGTTTCTAAAGTCGTCATGGACACTTTTTCTTTTTTTCCCTCAAAAAAACTATATAATTCTGGTTTGCAAAATTTAGCTACTGGAAAATGTTATGTTGGCATTTCACCTGTAATTACTGTATTTATAAAGGCTCCAGACTGCAAAGAAGGAAACAATCTGAAGAAGAGGGTGGATGATATTTCAAGAAGAATTCTAGGGGTAAGAAACTGACAAAAACCACTTCCCCTAGCAAGTAGCAGATAAAAATTTAAAATCTTCAGAGTTTGTTTTTAAATAAAATAGGGAAAAAATATCAAAGAAAGAAAGCTCCCTGGCTAGAGAATCACTGCAGCCAGGGATGTGTTGGATCCATCATTTGAATGGATCCCTGAAATACATTTTTATGGAGGGGTAAGAAAAAAACAGTGATGAATTAATTAAATGCTAAAGGGGATGTAAAGATAAAAGCAGTATTTTCATCAGAAAACATGAGAGTAGGAGTGGTAAAGTTGCTGTCTGAGATACAAACAAACAAGATTGAACAAGACTATAGTCTACAGTGGAAATAAGCAGGACAATCAATACAAATATCTCAAGTGATTAATTTGCAAAAAGTAAAAAAAAAAATATCATCAGGAACTCAAAATAGTTATGAAATCAATAGCGATGGCCTAAGAGTCCCAGAAAGCTTGAGTTTCAGCAGGAGAAGGGGGGAGAAAGCTGCTGCCAGCAGAGATAACAAGTGAGTGAGGGTGAGGTCATTCCATCTACCTCGGTCTCTTCGTGACCAACTCCAGCCCCCCAAGAGGTGGGACCAAGGGCAGGAATTCCTGCTTGAATACAAATCCTGGCTGCATTTGTTTAACTGGATGAGGTTCTCATCCTTGGAATTCACAGCAGTGCACACAAAGGAAAATGCCAGCAGAATGAACTTCTCAGCTCTTAGCCAAGTAATTCTTTGCAAGTGTGATGTTGTTTTTCTTTCTTTTCTTTGTTTGTTTGTTTTGTTTTGTTTTTTAATCTAGTTCATAGCACAAACTCAGACTATGTGGGGGCACAAACAAAAGGAATAAATTAAGTGGATGATGATTATAAACCAGGGAAATTCCAAGCACAAAAAGAATTAGTAAATTCTGGGGTTTTTCCTATTTGTTCTCTAAAAGCCAGTTTTGACAATGAATTATAAATGTGTTGTGGACTGTTCTTATTATGTTACTACCAAAAAGAAAGGAGAAGACTAAACATTTGTGTACTTGGTGCAAACCCTGAATTTTGCCTTGCTCCCCAGCTCTGATCTTTTCAGTGTTTGTTTTTGACCCCAACATATCAGCTCTCCTAGCACTAACAAATTACAGTTTTGAGGCCTAACAGAAAAGAAGGTTTGGCATCATCTTTGTGAGAAGAGATGCAGAAAATCTGTTGACCAGAATTCAGTCACTACAGCAATTTTAACCATGTCTGACTTTCTGCCTTGCTACTTTGCCATTCCTACCATTACTGCCTGTTTAAGATGAGACACCCAGAGGAAATTTGGTTTTGCTCTCACATTTACACACCGCCATTACTTTGCCTTAATGACCAACATGCCCTGTTTAATAAAACCCTGGCATCCAGCTTTATTACATCCTGCACTGCTAATGATTTGGTAGTCACCTAACACATTAATCTTGATTCGTGGCTCACTTGAAATATTTATATAGTACAAAAAGCTTAAGTGGAGGTCAGTTGCATGCAAAGCTTCAAAGAATAAATTGCAAGACTTTGTGTTGCCTCTAGCTCCTCCTCAGCAGACCATGCCTTCCCCCAGCCTGGGGCTAGGGTAGGGAGCCAGGTTTAGGAAATGATCCAGCAACTGTGGGCAGCAAAATCAGCCATATGGCCACAAGCAAAAGATTTTATTACCTAAGAAAGGACTTTATTTTCACTGCTTTTTACATTCATAAAGGAACAAATGCTTTCAGATGATTTCATCATAATTCCCTTGATATTAAAATTATGTGCTGGCCTGTGGAAATCCAAGCTGCAGGACACAATGTAGACAGCATGGGACCTAGAATAAAGGCAGACAGATGGATCTCTGAAATAACTAGAAAGGCCTTCAGAATCATACAATCATCAAGGATGGAAAAGATCTTTTAAGATCATCAAGTCAACCAACCTTCAAACCAATCACTATACCATGTGGTGAAGGATCATGTCCACTCTCCACTTGCTCTTTGAACACTTCCAGGAATGCTGACTGTACCCTCTCTGAGCACAGAGCAGTTCCTAAATCCCAGGCAGAGCTGCTTCTGCAAGCCTGTTCCCCAGCCATATGAGGCAGGCGAGGCCATGCAGTGTCAGAGACCGCTAAGCCTGTAACTTTTTGCTCCTTTTCCAGTCCACACCTCAAAGCCCATAGGAAATGTCAGTTCTGCTTCCAGCAGCACGCACTTTGTGTGCTAATTCTGCAGGTGGTATGTGGTTTTCTGCTGGAGCGTTTCACCATGGGCTGCTGGCTACAAGATGCTATTGAGGCTGAGAGTTGTCTGTGAAAGCTGGGGTTGATGAGGAAGAATCAGACACAACCCTCATTTTCTAAATTCTGTTCTCTTTGCAGCTGTTTTTTTGCTCCCTGTGCACTGTCTGGTGACATGAATCATGGAACAGAAGGAACAGTTTAATCAATAACATGCTTAATTGCTAAAAATTGTTCCACAACCGCAAACTCACAGCCAAGAGACCACACTATCTGTCACTGAAGATGCATTATGAGGGAGAAACAAAGAGGTTTAAGTGTCATTAGCAAAACAACAATAAAATAACCCATAAAATTGAAAATATGACTTAGTGAGAGCATATAAACATAAAACAGTGAGGTTCTCAAGATGAAATCATATTGCATTACAGATAATTCCATATAATGCGGTTCAATATGGCAAACAGCATTTGTGTTTTAAGGTGTGCAGACATATTTATTATGAGCAGCCAGTTCACTCTATTGCTTCCTGAACTCAAGGAAAAATGTAGCTTCCATCAAATTGAATTGCATTAAGTGGTCAGTGCACTTTGGGAAAAGGATATTCTGTTGCTCTCAAGTGGCAGAACTATCTGCAAACGTACATGAGAATAGGAACTTCTGAACATTAGACATTCTGTTATCTAGCAGTCATTACAGTAAGCCTGTTTCAGTTCTGATCCTTACATGCAATGCTTCCTTAAAGACTTACTCTGCTAGGAAGATATATGTGAAGAGCCCAGTGAAATAATCTGCCTCAGCACTTCTGTTGTAATTAAATGCAGTCGCATGTTGGCACAAGTAATGACCACCATCTGCTCAGATCCATGGCTGGTCTGTCCTTCACTACAAATCACACATCTCCACATGTCCAGCAAAATACCCATCACCATTTGGTTCTCCAAGGCACCACACAAATAATCTGAATATGCAGCAGGTTTGTTACAGATGAGTGCTAATATATTTGGACTGCAAAAATGCTTGTCCAGGTTTGGATGCTTTAATACTAATACTGTTAAATGCTTAAAAGAAAGCATACTAAATGGTCCAGGTTGCAAAGTCAGGTCTCAGGAATTGGAAAAAGCCAAGACTTACAATGTTTATTAGGGCTGTAAGCATTTGGATACACTACCATGTCCTGGGTTTAGCAAATCCCTGCCTAAAACTGTATCTCTTTTATTTCACAAAATTTGTTTCACACTGTGGGCATGCTTGATGCTACCATTTCATTGATTAATTTTATTCTATTTGTACATCTCATTTTTTCATAACTCACCACTCAAATCTCATTACATTTAAAGGTTATTAACTCCCTTGAAAGTTTTAGCATTTAGCATTTCTACCCTCAGGTGAGATCCGAGTTCTTTGTGAAGTCTGGCCTCTCCCACTGTTCCCATGGTGGGTTTGCGCATCCTCTGCAGCATCCTCCAGGACAAAGCTCAGCCCTTCAGCACTGCTTCAAGCTCCCATTCCTGCCTGGAAGGACTGGGCATGGCTTTGTCACCAGCCTGCCCAGACACCACCTCTCCTGAGACTTGCAGTCTCTTATGGAATCTTTCTTCCTAACAACTGTTTTTAAGGAAGTAAGAATTATTATCCTTTGTTTTACAAATGTATAATTAAGGCTGGAAAGATGAATGTCCAAATTTACTTCTAGTCTGAGATGACTGATCCAAATTTAATATGTCAGTCTCACCTTCTGAAACCAGTCTTGAAGAATACTTCACTACCCAAGCTCTGCTAAATCTCTGAAGTCATCAAGCTTGGGGAATGAATAGGATAGAGCACCCACTGAAAAAATAACCTGGGTGAGCATTAAAGACTGTGCAAGGATACTTGTGTATATGTGGGACATTTTATCCTTGATTCTGCTGATTAATGTACAGACAACTTTTAAGTGAACACTGCTAATGGATGGTAGTGTCTCTCATGCTCCTGAGTCTTCTTTTCTTTACTTTTATGGACATTTGTGGAATGGAGAAAGTTTTCTTGGTAGTCCTCTGATGAACAAAGTCCAAGAGCAAAGGCCATGAGCTGTAACACCTGAAATTCTGGTACGACATGAAAATATCATCATAATAGGAGTGGTAAATCTTTGCAACAAGGGCTAGAGAGGCTGTCAGCCCCACCCTTGAAGAATTTCACAGCTGGACTGCATGAGGCCCTGAGTAACACGATGTAACTGCAATTTAGCCCTGCTTGGAGTGGATTTGGGCCACTTTCTGCAGCAGAACCTCCAAAATAAGGTTTTCAGTGACTGTCCTGTGGTGTCTCCACACTGCTTGTGCTGCCTAGTGCGGGGCACTGTCCCCCCTGCACCGTGGACCTGCTCAATGCTCAAATAAGAAGGAAATAAATGGATCACACTCGTGACCCACTTCATTTTGAAGATACCATTTGTACAATCATGTGATTGGTTATTTGGGCATGACCCCTTCTAGGTCTCCCCATGACTGGGCAGCCATCATACAAATCTAAACTCCCAATGAGGTGACACAGTCTGGCTGAGGCAATTAGATCATCACTATCAGAAATAGAACTGAGCTATATATTGTCTGACATTAGTAAATCTAAGGGAATGAAATACCTTGTTCCAAATTATAGTATCATCCATCTAGACTTTCTGATAGTCCTGAAAGACAGATGGTCCAGCAAATGGCTGTAATCATCATATGGGTACAGTTTAACTCCCTAAGACATGTTAAAATAGCAATATTTGCAGAAATATCAACCTATCAAATATGAACAGAGCCTTCTGACTGGGTAGGTTCAGTGAAACATTTCAATAAAATTTCAGAAGATCTTTCAGATTTTTCTTGCTTTCAAAAATTAATTTGTCAAAGAACTTAGGGATGACTGCAATTAACAAACTTACCATTAGTAATAATGAATATGCCAAGCTGACTCAATGATCCTTAGTTTGAAACAACTCTTTTCTGAGACAGTTGAGAAGTCTTTTCTTATAGAAAACATAGGACCAACACATGCCTCAGTAAATGATGTTGAAAAACTACATTTGGTTCAATAAAAGAGGCCAGAACTTATTCTCTGTTTCGGAGGCCAAAACATGATGGTCATTTTTGGAAGGGTCATAGCCCCCATGTGCCCCAAACTGTTCCTCTCATGTTCCTGGGAGAGCACTGACTACCATGAGTCAAAAAAGTGTCGAGGAGCAGCCGAGGGGAGCAGGAAGGGCAGTGCTCAGTTCTCTGTCCAGCCCTGATATCAAGCTCATTTATTCATGTATGTGCTGCAGTGTGAGGGTTTATGAAAATGCCTGGGAGACATTTTTCCTGCTGCACCTCACCAGTGCACAGTGTTATTTATATCTGGCAAGGTGTTGTGTATTGTCTACAAGTGCAAAACATGATTCTTGATGTTCGCAAAGCATCATCTGAATTTATCACCCAACAACTCCGGCAACAAATAATCCCAATTAGTTCTCAAGAATGAAACCTCTGAACTGTACTTGTTTTAAAGGAAAGGAGTTTCTGGAAGCACATACTGTCTCAAAAAAAAAAAAAAAAAAAAAAAAGAAAACCAAGAAGTTAATCCTGACATGATTTATTACCCTTTTCACCTCATGAAATACTTCAATTGTTCTCCGTGTTATGGTCTGATCCTTTAGTCCTTTCTCTTCTAAATCACCCTATTTTTAGCAAAAGGAGAAAGGTCTGAAGAATTAGGTCTTGAACTCCAACCAATATTCTCCTCAAAGGAAAATGATGCATTCCACCTGCTCAAATTGCCATGATAGTAGGTGGATAATATTTTTTCTTTTTTTTTTTAAATAAGGTTAAGTTATATTAATTCAGTTTTTCATTTGAAGAGAGTAGAGAATTTCCTTCACCCAATTTTACTGGATTCAGTAAGTCAGCATGAATAGAGCATGTGGGGAGGGGATGCAGAGTGTCTGTAGGAAGATCCATACAAAACATGCAGATGGGATTAATCTACTCATTCCCTAGTTGTAATTGCAGTTTCACAGAAATTCTGCTAAAAACCACATTTATTTGGCAGTAAATATGATGACTAATTGCAAAGGATAGCTGCACATAAATTCCAGACTGAATTTTTTGGCACACTTATAATTGTCATATAAAAGCAAATTACACACTCTCTACTCATTTTTCCTAATTAAATGCAAAATATGAAATTATTCCTACTACTCTTATTGGTGGAAATGAAGGCTGTTTCAATTTAACTATGAAATACAGCATATGGTTCCCTAATTATTGGTAAACTGTGCAGTAGATATCTGGGGCAGATGATTCCAGAGGAGGATCTGGCCATGCCTGCATTGAGACCCATATGAGAGCTCTCAATCCAGACTTGAAAATTGTCCTGTAGAGAGTTCTGTGAAAGATACACGGTCCTAAATTAATGACTACAGAATTAGGGTTATGGTGCTGGAGCAATCCTTTACTGCCTATGACCTGTTCACAGCAAAAGGCTCTTACAAGCACTCAGCACCCAAAGTCATATGATGTATTTGGCAGCAGAGGATGAAATCAAATCTTTTGTGTCCCAAGTCAATGACAAAACTGACTCTCCATATAGGATTACTAACCCTAGAAAAAAGGGTAAATTATGTAAATAATTTGTTAATAAAAATATTTGTTAAATAATTATAAATTATGGAAAAAATAATTTCCTGACAGCTTTGAATAATGAAACAAAAAATCATTTAAAATAGCACACAGTCTAAGATACTCCAATATATGTGGCATTAAGAAAATCTAATCCTGCAGCAGCACTACAGTGCAAGTCTAGCACAGACCAGACATGTTTCAGCAGTGCAGAGGGAATCAATTGTTGCTGCCTTTATCTGCACACACAAGAAGAGCTCTGTCATTCTTTCCACATAATGGGATGCAAAATATGCCGGTTTATTAATTGCTCAACATCTACCAAAGAGCGCCGTATTTCCCAAGTGGGTAAACACTTGCTAAGAGGGGAAAAAACCCCAAACCACACAACCAAACTACAATTTAAAGTGTGTCAATTCTTAGCAATGGACATAAAAGAGATTCAGTAGGAATGCAGTTGGTTGAACACTGTCACTTGCCCTGACTGTGAGCCCTTCTTTATGCATGAGGATTTTTGAAGTCTAATGAGTATGCACAGAGCATTCCCACTGATTCACCACCACAGAGAAGAGATTTGGCTGGGATTTCATCCAGAAAACAGCTAAGAAAATAGAAAAATACAGGTAAGGGGAAAAGCTCTGCTATACTTAAGGATTCTGCCTTCTTTCCATGACACAGCTACCTTGTATGACTGCAGATATCTTCCCTGCCTTGCTGCACATAAACCCTCTGTAAGCACACTTTTGACACTTTTCTCTTAGGAAATTCTCCCAAATCAAAGAAAAATATGCTGCAAACCAGGGCTCTGACTTGTACATTAAACTCCTCTGCTCTGCACAGGAAACTCAAATGTCAATATCGTGTCAAACATAGACAAGAACCATTCTCAACTTTTTTTGCTAACTGTGCTCTGCCAACTTTTTAATAATTAAAGATCATCAGTCAGACTCAAGGACTTAAACACAAACCAAATTATGATATTACTTGCAAAGCCATGGATATTTTCAAACAGGAAACCTAGAATTTATTATCAGCTTTCTGGATTTGATCTTTCCAACACATTCATTTCAGAGGACTTTTTTTTTTACCTGTTTGATGGCTCTAAATTGAGGCCTGCATGTAGCCACTTGCCTCCTAGAGTGGGGACATGAGAAGAAATGCAAATATTGTGAAGAACTGTGATAAAAACTGCGGCTCACAACCCAGCTAAGCCTCCTCCTCCACTCATGTTTTGCCAGAGGGAGAGAGATGAGCCCCAGATCTGCCACAGTCTGACTCTCACGGGAAACTTGTGGCTGTTTTGGTGTGTACAGAACATCCCTGAAAGTGAGGAAGAAGTCCACAGCCTTTGTAGTAGCAGTGTGTGGTCAGGATTTTAGTGACATAGGTCAGGAACACAAGCACTGGGGAATTGTTGCGAAACAGGCCACACAGGGACTGCTGAGAACACAAACTTTTATTGCTTTCCCATCCTCGTGAACACATCTCAGCACCGGGCTATTGACTCATCAGTGTAAAAGACAAAATTTCGGATCACGAGATCCACATGGTTATAGTGACAGTCATGAGATGCTGGCTACCCCTGGAAATTGTAATGTCAAACCAAGTCTCTTCAGCTCAGAGATACTAATCTCCTTTCATTTTCTGCTGCTTAAGGAGTTGTCAGTGATGATAGGACTGCAGGACACAAACCTTAGATGCCATTTAAATGTATCAGTTTAGGGGAAAACATCAGCAAGATATAGCAACAATATGAGCAGCTCTATCTGCCAGAAACATTTTATATCTAAACATCAAGTTCTCTAGAGAAATCTTCAAAGTCAAAAAACCAGCAAACCACTGTATAATTCATCTTCATAATCTTGGTGTGTGATTCTTATCACTGACATACTACTACTAGACTCCTGGCTTTTACTGTAGTCTGACTCCTGTTAAAGGTGTCCATTTGGTCTTATTGAGGGATAATGCAATAAAATCACCTTTTCCTGTTTATTTATTTTGGAGTCAGTGAGAGACTCAATGACATTCTCCAGGTGGGAAGCTAGAAGCTAGGTCTTGTATTTGTTTCAGCAGTGTTAATCTATTGCAATACCACCCATTTCAGTGATGTAACATGTGGTTACAGCTAGAAAAAGCTAAATTTAATGGTGAAAGCTCTTCTCCAGCTATAGCTGGGAACCAGAAAAATTTGTTTTGAGAAAATACAGTTGTGCATTTGCCCTTTTTTATACTCTTCTACAACTGGCTGTGAGTGACCACTGCCTGAGATGAGGCACTAGACTAGATGGGTCCTCTGTCTGCTCTCCAAAGGTCATTCCAATGTTCTTTGTAGAGCAAATATCTCCAGGACTGCATCTAGTCTACTCCTTTAGCCTGTAGAGCTATACCTCAGAACCTATTTCTTTAATGGCATAAAATATTTGGGTCTTTTTGTTTAAGTGGATATCGTAAATAATGCACTGTATAATACATTTTAAAAATCACCTGGTATTGAACAAACCATTTAATTTAACTTGGCTAATCTGGAATCAATATTATAATTAATTTTCTACTTCATCTGTCTTTTGAAGTGGTGGAACAAACCAGCTTGTAGGATTGTGTGAAATGCTGGCACTGTATCCTTGTTTACCTCTGCTAAGACTGATCAGTGGAAGGGTTCCTTGCTTCTAGGAATGCTTTATAGAAGTGATTCATGACAAAAGAGAACAAAGTTTCACAACTTCATTTATTTGATTTAGTGTCTGATTTGATTTTTAAATCATTAGTCAGGCTGAACTGTGTTAGCAGTTTAGGCAAATCATAAGGAATTGCCTGCCCTTTGTTCCTGTGGAGTGCTGAGGTACTCCTGGGCTCACTTTGCTTGAAAGAGGCTCAAGGTACAAAGACCAACAATAAAAAAAATCCTAGTCCCACTGGGTCCAGTGAAGGAAGAGTCTAACCTGCCTAACTCCTCCAGTGTCTCCCAGCACAGCTCCCAGGTCTCCAGTCAGTGTCACAGCCACCAGATACAGCCTCCCTCACCTTTGTGGAGAGAGAAAACCACTTGGATTTATTATACAGTGCACATTTACATGCCTTGCAGCTAGGGCAGCAAGTCTCCTAGAAAAGCAGATTGTCACCAATCCTTCCACCCTCTTGTCTGTAATGACCCCAAAGCTGAAAGCTCATCAGAAATCCTGCTCACACTTCAAAGGTTTTCCCAATTACCAGCCAGACAGACACAGGACCAGAGGGAATATCCTTGGCTGAGAGCTCACAAACACAGCCCACACTACAAAAAGACCAGCTGCTACAGTGAGGAGCTGCTCTGCAGACCTTCAATTCCCCATGATGTCCAATCCAAACACTCTATAGATGTATTTTTTAAATCAAAAAGTGTTTATTTTATCTGTCTCTCCCTTAGCAAAATGACTTTCCAGTCCCACAGGAGCTGTGTAGTGAAATGGGAATTGGGACATGCTGGAAAATTCTGCTTTTCATTCCATCCTAACAGGAGTTCTAGGGGATCCACTGCCCAGCCAGGGGTATGGCAACATGTGAAAACCTGTGATATGTAAAGGGGGCAGAAAACTGTAAATAAAATAGAAAATGCAGGCCCTCATAGAGATATCAGAATACTTTAATGACTTAAAACTTCCTTTCCAGAGTCTTCCAAATCCCACAACTCTTATTTAGCTTAATAAGAGCTGTGAGCATGCAGATTTACTCACCAGGATTGGGAAACTCTGTTTCCTTTAGCCTTGTGATGAATAAAAAATGTTTCTTTTTAGGGAAAAAAAAAAAGAAAAAAAAAAAAAAGAAAAAAAGGCTTTTATGGTCCAGGGAGTTTATTAACATGATTTGAGTAATCCCTTGGAGATTCAGAAAGCCAAGCAGTAATTCAAGGCAGCAAAACTGTTTAAATTTCCAGATTTCTAGAGCAAACAGTATTTTCTTGAGGCAAACCATGAGGCACTGGCACATATTGCCCAGAGAAGCAGGGGATGTCCAATTCCTGGAAATGTTCAAGGCCAAGTTGGATGGAGCCCTGAGCAACCTGGTTTATTGGAAGGTGTCCCTGCCTGAGGCCAAAATCTCTGCAATGATTAAACCCCTTCTGAAGCTTTACCTGACCAGCACAGTAAACACGTGGTGGTATCTCAAGGCAAATACCAGTAAACACTGTCCTGGCAGCTCGGCTTTCGTTGGAGGGGCAAAAATATGTAAAGAAGAAACACTGCATGCCAGGATATCACTTCCCTGCAGTGTTGCTGCAATCTGCTAGCCCACTGACTGTGGTCCCAGGGACATTGCTGCATTCAGGGCGAGGCATTTCTCTGATCCCTGCTCTGTCACTGCCCCAGCAGCTGGATTTCTCAGGAGCCCTCCAGGAGTTGTAATGCACTTCCCAGAGTGCAAGTTGGACAAGGGAAAAACAAGCGTGCAGTTGAATGACTCGGGGATCTCGGAGGCTTTGTCCTTAACATTGTGCCAGTGGCAAAGTCACACTCTTCTAAAACAGGAGACCGTCAGAAATGACAAAATCAGAACAGACCCCTGATTAATACAGTTTGTCTCCTTGTCCTTTACTGTCTCTGCGGTGACAAAAAGCTGGAGTTGGCTTTGGGGAGCAACTTTGAACCCAGACCCCTGAAATTCCTACTTGCATGTCTCAACCCTTTTAAGATCATTTTCATCCTCCCATAGCATTCCCCTGTAATACATGTGCTACTGCAGGTTTACTGATTAAAACATTTTTTAAAAAGTCTGTATGAATTGGCTTTTAATAATTTAATTTAATAAGAAAGAAAAAAAACAACAAGACAAAAAAGCCTGTGTCTTTTAATTCTTTGCTTCACTGGATGGCAATTTTTGGGAAGTGTTGTTACCCAGCTGAATTTAACAGCACACCAAGATGTTGCACTACTGACAAACAGAGAGCACACTTGTTATAACAATGTTAAAAATTGTGACAACACGAACCCAAGCTTTTCTCTGAGAATTACTGGGAAACTTACACCCTTTTGACAATTGAGATCTCCTCAGAGATCCCCTTGTGTCTTACCCAGTTTAAAATTTTAAGATGAACTGCAGCAGCCAGCAAAAGCACTAGTCAAATTATCTTCTTTCTACACCAGCCCTGCTGACTTCAAAGAAGATTCACAGGGTACAGAGAACAATTAAGATTGGTTTCAGAACATTCTGATTCCATACAGAACATCATTGCTAAATTTTGTCCAGTAGCTAGTGTATAACCCCAGTTACAAAAATTTTGAGAGACTTATGAGAAGCAAATAGGGGAACATTTGATAATTAACCTTTCTGAGACCATAAGAAATCAAATTCAAAGCTGAAAAAAACAACTTAAAAATAATTATATTACCTAAGAGCCCTCTTTGAGCAGTATTTTTAATGTAGTTTTTACTCTGGTAGGAATGCAAAGTATAGGATAGCGTGAATATACATCAAAAGTTATGTCATAATAGTGTTTTGATACATGAAAAATACTCAAAGTGCAAAAACCAGAACTTTGTTCCATTCTGTATGTATCCACAATGTATAACTGTCTCTGGGGTCTTTTTTTTTTTTTTGACAAATATTCTTTGCTTGCTTTTTGAATTAGATATGACATTTTCATCACAGCAAATTCCTAACTTTGGCCCTTTTTTTGCACTATATGTACTATATGTAAAACACAGAGGATTGTGAACACTTTTAAGGCAACAAATACAAGTATCTGAATATCCAGAAACTACTGTATGTGGGCAGAGAAATAACACATGCTATGCCTTGTGCTAAGATAACATCTTGCAACTTGCAAAAGGTAACACAATATTTATCCTCCCAGTAAATGGGACAGAACAAGTTAACAGGAACATATTTTTCATCTTCCAAGGTTCGTCTGGGAAAAAAAAAAAAAAAAAACCAACAACAAAACAAACAGTGGCAGAAGCTCTGTTTAAATAAACATTTTTAACACTTTGGAGCTAGTCAAATTTTTTGAAACAAAAGTGTTGAATCTGCCACCATCTAGTCCCAGAAAGTAACACTTCTGCTGGGAATGTGCTAATTTTGATGAAATCTTTAGAGGAGATTTGTGTTTTGTGCTCTGAATGGTCTGAACACGAGAGACACCATGGGCAAGAAAAACAAAGAAGGGTAAATATATTCAGGTGATTGAAACCAGCAATTCAGAAGTAGGTCAGAAAGATTTACCAGTTTCAGAGCTGAGAGCTGAACTTGGCCATTCCCAGGTGAATGTCTTTATTCTGCACATGGCCAATCTGTTTTCCTAGTCCAATTAATATTTAATTGTTTATGCAGCTGCAACAAGAAAGGCTGAGAGAAATCCAGCCCAGAGCAGCTAACTGCTGAATGGTTAGCACACTCCTTGGGGAAGTGGGAGAATGGAAAGTGCTCTCATCTCTTTGCAGTTTGCTAAGAAGCTATATATTTTTTTTTTTACCAAGAACTTGTTCTGCTCTTGTGTTTTCACCCACACAAAACAGGAAAAAAGAGCATATTTAAAAAAAAACAAACCAAAAAAACCAAAAAGCCAGTAATTCCCACATGAGCAAACAAAAGTACCCAAACAAATCACAAATTTGAGCCTTTTTGCTAGACAAAAATATTTCTTCCACAGATACCAACAAAAGTGCACTGTACCTTTGGTCCCTTATGGACTCTCTGAGTTGACAAGACTTTTCCCACTTCTGCTCTTCAGCAAAAGATCCACTTATTCCCCCTCTTTTGAAGACATTTCACAGCAGGTTCTACCCCAGTAGCACTTATACCCAGAGCCCTGCTGATTTTGGCAGTGACACTTTTCTTTTTGAAGACTGAAACCCAAGATTAGTAGAACTGATCAGAATTGGTCAAAGATTATCAAATCTTAACAAAAGAAATTAATATAAAAAAACTGAATTAAAAAATAAAAATAAAAAGCTTTAATACAGACAAAAAATAAATCTGTGATATCTTGGTTACCTAAACGTTTTATGCAGGTCACTTCTACCCCACCCCCTTTGAGATGGGGCAGCTCTTTCCTTCTCTCCCCCTCTCACCTGCCCTTTTGAAATCCCTCCCAAGGTCACTGTCCGTGTCTTCTCAGGCTGGTTACAGCCCCTCTGCAGAATATCAGAGGTGTGTGTCAGAGCAGATGTTGTGCATCGCCTGATATCCCTGGAAATCTCAACCAGGATGTGTGACATTACCAGCCAACACACTCCCTCCCTCCCTGCCGTTCCTGGGTGATTTTTATTAGCAAATTAAATGCCCAGTGTGTGCCCTGATGCAATCACTGCAGCATCCACTCAACACATTGCTGGCATTACTTATCACAAATGTTTCTCCTGCCTGTTCTCGTCCACCAGTGAACTGCAAACCAAAACAGCACAACTGTGAATAATGAATGTTTCTTCAGAAGCTGCTCAATACACCGAAGTTACAAAGGGATCTGTGGGAATTGAGTGATTTCCACACCTCCCACAGTGCTAAATACCAGCTGCCCATGGCTGTCAGCATGGGGCACTTGCAGGTGACATAGCCAGGGACATTCCTGCAGCAATGTTGGGAGCTCCTTCACTGCAGAAATCAGACACTGATCCGTGCAGAGTCTAAATCTGCACTACATCATGAGAAAATGGCTCATCTTCTGGCACTGCAGTAGTCAGTGTGCATGGCAACATTTACTGACCTATCCATACAATTGATGACACAATTAATGGCAATTTGGTTCCAACGAAAATGCATGTGATTGACCCTACTTCATTAGTCTGGAGAGTATTTTACAAACTGAGAGCAAAGTGCTGTGATTTAACCGATGAACTACAATAGCTGATTCACTTAATCTTATTTCAACTCTGACAAACTCAGTTACCTTTCAGAGATAATATATTAATGAAATAGCCAGGTGTTGGTCCAAGATTAAAGAAAGCAAGTGTCTTTTGTCTATTTCAAATAGATTTCCATGTTCTTAACTTTATTGATTCAAGAAGTAGGTATATGATTAGACAGACAGATACATGGAGTGTTTCAGCTGATCTATATTCATGACACCACACAAAAGCAGTCAAGCTGCATTTTAGCTTTAATCTCAGATATCTGATTCCACATAAATTCTTTTTCTAAGCCAGAACATCAGTTTATGAAGCTGCAGCTGGAATAATGACATGGAGGACAGCAGGACACAGCAGGACAGCTAGTAACAGCCTAAATATCTTTTAATTGCGGGCTGTGGTGGGAAAATAAATAAGGCAGCTTTTCCTAGCCTCCTGCGCTGGTGAAGGCACAGACAAACCCTTGTGGGTTCTCGGTGAAGGACTGAGACTGCAAAGCAGCTTTGACATTGCCTAAAGTAGGCCAGAACCCAGTCCTTAGGGACAGGGCCACAGCAGAGCTAGAGCCAGCCAAAGCTTCAGAGACAAAACACAACATTAATAAGAGCAACAATGAAAAGCATTCTGACAAAAGGTTTCTGCCAAAGCATTTGATTAATAGAAAGTTGATTTTTTGACTTGTGATGTTTTCAAAACGAGTCTGTTCCTGTCTCTTTTCAAAGGTATACTCAGCACATACCAAGACAGACAACAACCTTTTCATTTGGTTCAAAGCTATTAACTTTTCTCCAGCTCCTGGGAAAGAACCATTTTTCATTTTTGCTTTGGAACTGCTGTAGAGAGAAAAAGTCATCGTTTGCACAGCACTATGGATGTGACAGGCTTTGGAATGGGAAGGAGCAGGAGCAGATCCATGCTCCTCTGGCATTGCCACACCCTGGAGATCCACCTGGGCAGCATGGGAAAAGAAAACTGCATGCAGTCCCCATTAGGAGGAAACACACTAATTACATCCGGTATTTTCAAAACATCAAAAAAAAACCAAACTAGGGAACTAACAAAGTTGCCTAATTCCCCTAGGCAATATGATAATCCCAACTCAACCAGAAGTGTGAGACAGTACACAAAACAAACTGCTGTCCCTTCTGGGTGTGTCTGTCAGCTCTGATAGCTCAGCATCTCCACAGAAAGTCACTTGGCTCTCATTGAGAACCTGGCCCAAAATTATTAACTTCAGTTAAATATACTCACTTTTTAACGTTATCTATGTGCCTTAAAGGAAAGGGAAACCTAGCTCAGATCACACAGTTTATATGCACTAGCCTGTTAATACAACAACCACTACAGAACATGGTCTGAATTAGGAACCCTGTCACTCACCCTGACTTGTCCTTGATCACATGTCCTTTAGAGACTTAGAACAGCTGAGAGGAACAGCTCATACTGAATAAACTTCCAGGAACCTCCAGCAGCAAATGCCAGCATCATTCCTTTCAGGGCTCAGGCTCCTGTGGGGAGTGGGAGGAGGAAGGGCACCCGCTGGCACAGACTGAAGCAGGCTGTTGCTGCAACGGCTACTCGCTTTCACCTTCTCCTCCTTAGATTTTGTGAAGACACTTGTTATTTCTGCCTTCAGCACTCGTTCAACACATCTTGCTGGGTTGCCTTTCTATGCCGTTTATTTTCTTAATGGATTCTTCAAGCATATAATTCGCCCTCAGGCTGAGTCAAAGTAACAGGCACATTAGAAGCCTAGAGGAACTAGAAGCCAAAAAGGCACTTGGAAATGAGCATTGAAAGATATTCAAGCTTTTCTCAGACCCTCACACATCCTTCTGGTGTGGCAATAGCCCACAGCTATTGTTCTACTCTTTTTTCTTAAGCTGAGACAGTTCATCTTATCTGTTTACTTCCACCAGAACAGTATAAAGCTTGCTAAGGGTCTGTTGTTTTCTGTAACTTCCATTTTACACTCCTGTCATACATCATCCTTACCCACTTGCTTGGTTTTTTTTCTTTTTTTCTTTTTTTCTTTGTTTTTTTCCTTTTATATTTTTTTTTCTTTTGAAGATATGCTGTTTGCTGGAGAGAAGTCCAGCCTGTGTTGATTAATTCAGCAGTTAAGTCTGCCTTTGTTTTTCTTGTGAATTTTAAAGATGTAGATGGGATAGCCTTCCATCAATGATGTTATCAGGATTTATTATTTTTTTATTCTAAAGCAAGCAGTAGCCCACTGCTGATTTCCAACACAGAATCACCAGTCATTCCGATACAGTTTGGCTTTAACGAACGGAGTCCTTGGCTGCTTTTGTCTCTTACATAAAAGAAGAATCAGCCTCAGTAATCAGAGCTAAATCTCAGCACTAGGAGGGAAAAAAAACCCCGAACTCTACTTCCCAGTGCCAAAACACCCACATGCTTACTGCATAAAGAGAGCACTGTTAAAGTCCCTTAGCCAATGCCTAGTAACCAAAGATCTTTTAATCTGGTTAGAGATTTAACCAGTTCTTTGATAATGATCATTAGAAAACCAACCCATTTCACCCTATTCAATAACCATGGAACCGCCCCTAAATTTTCCATAGGATAATTCACCTGACAGTTTCAGTCATTTTTCATCTTTTGCCTTTTACCTAAAAATGTTCATGTACAGGTTGTCCCATGAGACAAAAGACATTTTTTCACCTTATCCTATAAATTCCCTTCATAATTATTGCAATTCCCTTCAGATCATTGCCAGATGCTAAAAAAAAACCCAACAAAAACTGCAGGTTTTCCCTTTTCTCAAATCTACACTTTTCCATATTCAGATTCTAAGTTTTACCTATAAATGCCAGTTTTGCCATGTTTCAATTACATTGGCATTTACAAGACATATTTGCCCATGACAAGTACATTTGTCCACTTATGGACAAAATATTCTGTAGGAGTGCCAGGTTCATGAACCTTATCTCTCAAATACATTTCAAAGTATCATCCTGCTGTGTGAATCCCTAAAGTTCAGCAGCAGGGCATAGGGAAGGACACAGACCTAGCCCAGTTCTGGAGAGGAAGCACCATCTGCTCATTGAGGAGGTTGTTTTTTTTTAGTGAAGGCTCCCATTCTCTAAAACTTGGGACAATAATTTCTGAAATCATTGCTACATGGAGTGTTCATAGAGGAAAAGAATGGTAATTAAAGCAGACTGCTTAAAATTAATGGATAGAGCTCTCAGTATTAGTCAAAAGTACAATGAGATCAGGACTTCCTACCACAAGTGAAAATCTCAGTTGTTCCTGGCCAGGCAAGTTGTTGTTATTCATGGAGACGATCTAAGTTTTCCTCATGTCCTGGGAATATTTTAAATGGTTTTAGTACATTCAATTGTCATAAAAGGAGAATCAGGTTGGAATTCAAGCTACAAGGATGCAAGGCCAGGCATGAAAGATTGCAGCAAGCCAGCAGTCCAGCTCAGGACTCTGGCACAACAGTTTCCTACATCTCCCATCCACACAAGTATGCTGGAATTAGATCTTCTGAGAAAGTAAGTATTTGTTACTCCAGGGTATAACAGTTTCCTACCAAATGAACTCACCTGAAAGACTGCAGGGTTTCAGAAAAAATTATTAAAAGCTTTGAAAAAAAAAGCAAGAGAAAGGTGTTATGCAACTAATGGATTTTTTCTTTTTGCCCTTTTTTTCGAATCTCTGGTTTCTAGACAATTTTGGTTGGAAGATTTGATCTGGTACACAGATTGCACTACAAGATTAATCAGTGACAAACAATTTCTAGTAGTTGAAACTCACCAAAGTGGTAAACTACTATTGTATAACTCTTATTTTCAGAGAATCTAGGTTGTATTAGCAGTACTGGAACAAAACCAAGCAAGCATGAAAGCATCAATTCAGGTATTCTTCATGGATTTCTAGAGAGAAACTGAGCTGCAGTACAGGAATGAAATTCAGACACACTCCCTGCCCTCTAAATAGCCAAAAATCCTTGTAGGCCTTTCCGTTGAGCTGCACTGCCAAAAGATGGGTCAGTGTTTCAGCCTCTCATAATTACCAATTATTATCTATAGAGCAGAAAAAGCAGAAATGCAGTTTTACAACTGTTTCTGTATAAGACACAAGGGAAGAGTAGAAGAAGAGTTTTTTCAATAACTAATGACTAAAATAATCTGGGCTTCTACCTGCTGAATATGAGCTACTGATGCAACAGTTTCTGAAAAATACAATACAAATGAGTGAATTTTAAATGTGATCAAATACCAAAGGAAATCACTGCAGAGAAGTACAGCTGGGAAAAATAAACCAAACAAACAAAAAAAAAAAAAAAAAAAAACAACCAAAAGAAACATCTAAACAAACAGAATATTTCTTTAAAGGATATTGAGCTCACCTCCTGTTCCCCTCAATAAAATGAATGAGATGCCTTCTCATCCGAAAATGAGAACAGGCACAGTAGACTGAAAATCTGCCACAAAGGATCTGTTACAATGCCCTTGCAATGTTTTGTACATGTAAGAACAGTTTCCACTGCAATATTATGTCTATTGCTAAAGGTTCTGGTTGAAATTGCTTTCATGGTTTCAGGCAATGCAATTGATGCATCACCCCAGCTTAAAGACAAGGAGAGTTTTATTTGAATTTCATGGAATGACTGAATATGGAAAAGAAATGAAGAAAGAACAAAGGCAACAGGAATAGAATAACATGGTCCCATAAATTCACAACCTGACCATCTTCAAACTCAGTGTCAACACTATGACAGAAATGAGTAATCAAGTCCTTAGTTTGTAAGACTGAGTCCCTTCTTTTTGGTTAAATTAACATTAATGGAGAGAACTCTCACTACAGAAAGACATTGAGATGCTGGCCTGTGTCCAGAGAAGGGAAACAGAGCTGGGGAAGGGTCTGGAGCACAGAGCTGCTGAGGGCGCTGAGGGTTGAGCCCCCTGGACAAAAGGAGGCTCAGGGGGACCTTATCATTCTCTACAACCACCTGAGAGGAGGCTGTAGCCAGGTGGGGAGACTGGTCTCTTCTCCCAAGGAAGAAGCGTTCAGAAAAGTGGAAATGGCTGCAAGTTGCACCAGGGAGGTCTAGATTAGCTATTGGGAAAAGGTTTTCCACTGAAAGAGTGGCCTGATTTTGAAGGAGACTGCCCAGGGAAGTTGTAAAGTTGCTATACTTGGGATTGTTAAACATATGTCTGGATGTGGCACAAGGGAGCATGATTTAGCGCTGGGCTTTGCAGTGCTGGCTTAAAAGTTTGACTCAGTGAGCTTAAAGTTCTTTTCAACCTTAAAGATTCCATGGTTCCATCATTCTATAGTTGCTTCAGAGAGACGCGAAGTTTCCTTGAGGACATTGACCCAGTCAAGAATTAGACAAAGCACTGATGAGTCAATGTGTGAGATACCGTTGACTGTGCATTTTCCAGTTAATCTTATAACAGTAAAACATTTGCTAGAAATTACAGGCCCTGGGATTTATCAGATTTTTTTTTCCTATTTTTTTTTTGTTTGTCTGTTTGTTTTTTGGTTTTTGAGTTTGCTTGGGTTTTTTTGGGGGACGGGGGGAGTTGTTTGTTTGTTTCTTTGGGGGTTTTGTGCGCATATTGTCTATTTGTCTTTCTAAGAAATTTGGTTCTCTGTAACAAAGGGTTAGATCTTGAAAATTATGAAACTGCATATAAATAATCAAGGATATCATCATTTAGATTGCATAAATGGTTTACCAATTTCTGTGTATGGGAAAAATTCTGTTCTGCCTTGATTTATGTGTCACTTCAAATTTTCATTTTTACAGAGGTTCACACAGATGGTGTAATAGTTTGTGTCATGAGATCATCTAGGAATTAACCATTGATAAAATAAACTTTGGGCACCTTAGGACAGTGTTAAAGGCCTAATTCAGAACTGCTTTTTTTGGAGATCTTGCTGACAACTTTTACAGTTTTCTTGCTAAATTTTGTATAAGCAGATTCTGATGGTACATATCTTCTAGGAGAACATTCATATGGCCTTAATCCAAGGAGAAACAGAGAAACATCTAGTGAGTTGCTTTGATATCCTTCTAGTTCCTACTTGAATGACAAAACCTATCTCAACTTTTGCTCCCTTGCTCTCATGGGAGAGAAATTTCAAGAGGGAGCTACCAGTAGCCTTGTTGTAAACATCTAAATCCCATGTTTTATCTGTATAAGGTGGGAAAGATTTGAAGATTTTAATATCTTTCATAGAGCAAATGATAGAGTTTTGACTGAAACAGAGGCAGCAAACTTCAATCTCAGTACAAAGCAGGACACGCTGTTCTGAATTTCGTTTAGACATGTTAATCAGCTGAACAACTTGAGAGAAAAGCGTCATGAAGGGTAATCAAGAGAAGAGGTGATAAGGCTCATTTCCTTATCGGTTGGACAGAAAGTGGAACAGAAAGGGTTTATCAAGAAGAAAGGCTTAGAAAAAAAATTGTAATTCAAAATAAAAATGAAGCTGTTGTGTCTGTATTTCTAATATCCAGCAAAGTTATGCACTTTATCCCAAATTGCCTTCCTCAGAGGTATTTTATACATCTCCCCTGAGAACCCGGCTCAGCGAGACAGAGATAAAGTAGCTGTCTGCTACTTCTCTGAGTACCAGCTTTTCTGTCTTTTTCCAATTATCAGCAGAGAAGTATTTTGGTGCAAAGTCACTGTTTCATTCACATAACTCCAGGAGGATATTTGAAGCACTAGAGAAAGTACATCACACTGTAACATTTCTATGTGTGGAGCTCACTGGTTATTTGACTGTCAAGAATTTTTCTTTTTTTTCTTTTTTTTTTTTTTTTTTGTCATTGCTTTGGAGGTATTTGGGCAGCTTTCCTATTTGCTGTTCTCACACCACCTTATTTTATCAATCTTGTGATAATCAGTTTGGTAAGGTAATGTTTAGAAGAGCTGTTTAAAGGATAGATGGCAGAGGGTCAGCATGTATTATTTTTTCAATTCAGGAGGTAAATCATGGAGAGATTTTCTGTATCCTCTGTGGGATAGTAGCATAAAACCCCTGGACATTTTCTGTTTGAGTGCTTAAGAGTGTTGTTTATGTCCTTTATTCAAAGATGGAATTATTTCCATAGGAAAGAATCCTGCTGCATGCAAGTTGTACTGAGACGGCTGGGACAGGCTGTGTGCATTTTCCCCTCAGTGCAGATGCAGATGCAGATGCAGCAATATCTGGCTCCATCATGAGCAAGGGGGCTGTTTTGAGTAAAAGCTTGTTGTGTGGAAGTGTGTAGGCTGTGAGTTTTCTACAAGAAATACTTTATAGATTGCTCTTTTTGCTGTTGAACATGATACCTACCAACTTCTCCTGGCATTGGAATATTCTTAAGACAATTTGATGGAGAACAAGGTAGTTAATCTATTTGTGCTAAAAAGTCAGAGGAAAGACTTGCTACCTGTCAGACTGAAGAATTACATGTCCTACTCTTTCAATCACATTCTAACTGGCTATAGACTTCCACTGAAAATTCTGGATGTCCATCTTTGATTTGATGTCACTTTACAAAACTCCACCAGCTATTAAAGTCCATTTGCTCTGGGGATTTCATTATGTGAATATTTCAAAATCCATTTGTCCATGAATAGCAGAATGGCCAGCTCTTTCTTGGGGTCAGTTCTCACTGAATGTTTGTTGCCTTTCTACTGACACCTGAATGACAAACCAGTGCAAGCAGAAAACTATTTGAAATAATAAGAAACTAGCCTATTTCTATGCTAATATGTTTGAAACACAACGTTTCTCTGACAATATCATAATGTTGGAGTTTAAGAAATGTCTATACAATAATTGTTCTGTTGCTGTGCTAATAAACAAGGATTCGTTATTCTAATTTTGGCCTTCATTCTCTGTAACCTTGCAGAAAGAAAAAAAAAAAAGCTCATAAATAACAGTGGTGATAAATTAAAGTGAACTAGACATATTTACATGGACGTAGACTTCATATTGAAACACTAATTACTGCAGGCAAATTTAGTTTTCCCTTTAATCACATTTTACAGGTAATTAGCAGTTAACTAAGATTAATTACAATTCATTTTGTGTTAATGTCATCTTTTGGTCACAGAAAGTTTACACAGTATTTTATTTACCAGATGTAAAAGCTAATTCTTATACAGACATATCAAGGTTATGCAAACATTTTTTCAGCTCACCACACACCTCTTAGTTGTGTTAAAAAGAAGCTTTTGCAAGAGATACCCCGTGGCTCTCCAGAGAGGCACGCAAGAACCCCAGGCACACCAAAACTCCTGTAAATCTGCAAGATGTTCCACCCAGCCAGACTGCCACATAATTCAGCTGTAACCACAAGGGTTACCAGAACTGTTGGGCTCAATCCATTCAGTGTGAGAACACGCTCCTGTATCTCACCCTTGCAGTCAGATCTGTGCAGCTCTGCAGCCTCTCTCACACTCCCTGCCCCAGGGCCAGAAAATCTGGGTCTGGGAAAGATCATAGAAAACCTGAAGTAATAAAAATTTTGCTTTGCAAAAATTCTAGAGCCTGAGAGGGTTGGTATTCTTGCCTTGGAAGCAGGTTGTACCATGCCAAGATGCTCTTGACATGTTCCCAACTTCAACAAGTCTATAATTCTGGTTTGCTTTCCTCTCTCCTGTTTCAACCCATGCTGTAGCTACTCAGGAGTATCATACAGGAGATTCACTGCCTGAAGGGCAGGTCCTCCCTGTGTGAATGAACCTGATTCACCAAACTGACTCCTAAATTATTAGAGTCCCCTTTTCCATCCCCTCCCAGGCCACTTTCTAGGGATGTGTGAAGTACCCTGTCAAATAATTGGGTTCACATTACAGAAGTTATTCTCTACAGAACCAAAGCACCCCCTGACCTGTCATTGCTCAGGAATGTGAAAATGAAGAGCAAAGAAAAATTCTTTTTAGGCCTCATCACAGTAATCAGCAATCAGAGCTGCTACTGACACTGGAGACTATACAAAACTACATCTTCTGAATACCTGCTCAGAAAGTGAACTGTAAAGGTCAGACACAAAACTCAAGGGAGGCTTATGGGCTCCAGCATCTCAGAAGATATTAGACTTTAAAGATACAGTTCCTGAGGCAGGACATTTGAAAATGGTATTTTGGGTATACTTCATCTGTTTAGAACAGAAAAAAAGGTCTATAAAATAAAAGACAGCAATTGGAAGACAGAAAGCATCAATAACCAGTTTCCAGGAGAGCCACAGTGTCTCTGCACAAGTGGAATGGGTGTTTCTGAGCAAAACTCACTGGTGAGTGATCTCTGTGAAAGAGCAGATCTCCCTGTGGAGCATCACAGGCCCAGCTTCCCACAGGCTCGACCTCACTCAGGTCCCATGCATAGCGCTTCTTTTCTGGCTGCCCCCAAACCTTTGCAGGCATGGAAAACTCCAGGATGTGGTGACACCAAAACTCTGAGAATCTGGGGACTCACTGTCATAGTCAGATGGAGGAGGCAAGGGCAGGAAAATGCTGAACTGATCTTTCCTCCTGTCACATGCAGCTTGTGCTAACTTTGTGCTGGTGTCAAGTGAGAAAACACTCATTGATGGGTTTTAATACTCCACTCTAAACCAAAAAAGGCTTAAATGTCATAGTCTGATCTCAGACAAACAAAAAACAAATGGACAGAAATCATCATGCAAAATCAGGCAGGCATTTTCCTCTTCTGTTTTTCTGTTGCCTTCTTCTTGTTGACCTTAGTGAAAAAAAAAAAAAACAAGAAAAATACAGGAGTATATGAACCACAACTGAAGAAGTGGATATCTACTGAACCAGGACTGTTCACCATATCTGACTGTGGAGCACACTGAACATTGCTGAGCCTGAATGAGGAAATAAATCTGATCAAGAGGTGAATAATGGGAAGTATTTTATCAAGCTCACTTGAGGCAGGAAAGCAGAAACACATTACTCAAGGTGTGCTCACTGCAAACCTTCCAGCTGCAGTTACCAAAACCACAGTGTGCATTTCTGAGTGTAAGAATAGAGTTGGAGGAAATTTTCCCTCAAAACAGCATGGAAAACTATTCCATTATATCAATTCCCTCCTGCTCAAGTGAAAAGTCTCTTGTGAACATCTACCCCAGATAAGAACAACTCCAATGCCTGGAGATGTTCAGAGCAGGGGGAGGCTTGTCAAGTCTTCCTTACAGTAGGGAGACATAGCCTATGAGGTGGCCATGCAGCAGTGATAAGATAATTCTAGAGTCACTGTACGAAACCCATTTGAACAACAAAAACCCATTGGGACTCTATTTTTAACTTCTCAGATGAGTCATTTAGCAGTGAAATAGTTTAACAATACCCTGCACTGGTAACCTGTTTAATCTAGTGATTGCAAAGCACATTTGCTTGGTAAAGCTGAACCGACATCACCCCTGGGAACTAAAAGCTACCTTATAGAATTTTTTTTAGGGGAAAAAGTGAAAGAATGTCCAGGGTGAACAAGTGATCTTATCAAGGCTACTCTAATAATCAGTGATAAAACTGGAAACAGGAATAGCAGTGACAGTCCAATTTTCATACATTAATACTGGAAGAGTATTACTTTTCCTTCTGCAACTGTGTTGCAGAGGTGACCACAATGATGGCCTGCACCAGCTAGATCTCCTAATAGAGAAAAGAATAGTATTAAAATTAATTAATTTAAAATTTAAAGGATGAATTTAATGAAAATTAATTCTTCCTGCACATCAGTTTCATCTTTGTATTCTCCTAATTAGGGCCCTCAAGCTCTTTTGTTTATCGATACCACATCTAGAGAATGACACATAGAATGTCACCGTCACTCCCTGGCACCAGAGCAGTTGTCCAGGTCCATGCTGACCTCTGTGAGAGGTCGGTCACTCACTCACTCACTCACTCACTCACTCACTCACTCACTCACTCACTCACTCACTCACTCACTCACTCACTCGCTCCCAGTGAGTCTCTCAGTGTCCCAGCAGCACAGTGCCTTGCCAGGCAATGGGTCCCACATGACAGAGCCAGACTGATGTGCGGGTAGGGCAGGGGTTACACAGCTCTGCATCCACCCCTCTGTAAAATTCCTCCTCTCCCACTGAAGAGATGTGGGTAGAGAAATGGCTTTTCCTATCCAGCACTTCCATGCTCCACACTACTCTTTTATTAAACTGGAGAGTGACAGCTCTGGCAAGACCTTGGTATCTGTTTGATATTAGGAGGATTTTTTTCTGTCCCCTTCATCACACGACATGGTGACCCCTGCAGTAACATGGCAGTGAACCAAGTGATACGGAAAAAATAAATCTACCCCTGCACCCCAGAAAGCTGAGCTGTCAAGGCCGATAGAGGAAGATCTGCTGCTCTTATTTTTGTACCATCTTGCATAACTCAAGGACAGGGATAGCCCTGACATAATATTCTTAATGGTCTCAGCTATTCAGTTCCTTGAGCCCAGCTCTCCAGGGTTCAAGGGACTGCCCTTCTTGCTGTTGAGCAGTAATTAGGCTACCACAAAGAAGCTTCAAAGAAAACACTTTTTAGCTGAAGTTGCTGCATGTGTAAAACTAAAGTAATAAATTTGGCAAGATGGCACTGGGGGTCACAGTGACATCTGAGTGTTTGCACAGCACCATGCACCAGTCTTGCCTGGGGCCCTTGAGCAGTACACAGCATTAATATCAATGTTCCCTAAGGACAGCAAGTTCATTAAACTCAGTCAGGAAGCAAAGTGAATTCAGTAGACAGTGGAAAAGAGAGACTTTATACTTCATTTGTGTGCAAGAAGTCCAGAAGCTTCCACGAGATTTCAATATAAAAAGTCCTGCTTCAACAAGCTAAGCAAACCATTTTCAAAGAGGAACTAAAAAACTGAGATAACTTTCAGTAGTTATGTAAGATATTCAAAAGTACTGTAGTTTATGCAATACTTCAAATGCTAAGCAAGAACATGAAACCCAATTTACATCAAAGAAGTTCTTGATAAGTACTACATAAACTTTAAAATCAGCAAGAATTTAGAACAAATTAGTTACATCTGTCTTCACTAAGAAACTTTTAATTCTTTTCTCTTTCAGTACTGCTCCATAACCACTTCTCTCTAAATTCTTTACTTTTTAAAATCCCTGAGGCTGTAGTTTGTATTTCTCCAAGCATCATGTTGGAGCATACTGACATCTTATATCTTCTACAGGCTTCCTATCTTCTATCCAGTCCAGACTATTACTTTCCATTGCAGCACTCCATTTTCTTCCTCTGACTTAATTTGTGCTCTTCTGGTGCAATATTTGCATTCTTTTCCAGTATCTCCTTGGGACAGAAATGCCTTCAAGAACAGTCAAAAAAGTTGAGTCATTTTTCCCTGATTCTGAGTCACTCACCTCTATTCTGAATCACTGTGAAACACTGCATTAAGTCCTATACTTAGAATATATTGCAAATAAAATGGAATTTAAACTACATTTCAATGATCAACTCATGTCATATATCAATATGAGCAATGAATCAGTAGACTGCAAATACATAACCATCTATAGGTTGAAACAAAATCCCTGCCTTTTATGTCATTTCGATGAATAGGAAAGCAAGCTAGCTGTCCTAAGTGATGGCAGGCATCTAAGTCTGAACTACATTTTCAGAAGAATTTGAGAAGTCTCATCCTGTAACATAGAAGCTTTTAGTGAGGTCTGACTCAATAAACTATGGATTGGCTCATGGATTCCCAGACTGTGGTGCCTGAAAGTGTATCCTCAGTCCATAGTCTTTGGGCCACTACTGGTCCACTACTGGTCCACAACTTATGCCACAAAACAGCTCCCTCAAAAGGTAACACAATTCCCACCTGGAATAAAAAGTCAAAGTTTTAACTGAACTATTTTCTTATGCTATTCTGCACAAGATTTAGAATTATTTTTTAAAACATAGAGCCTACAAATAAGAAAGGGTGAAGAGAGAGATATGGATGTCAAAGGGTGAGGGCAATGATGGAAATGCAGAGATCATTCACAGAGGGGATGCTCTGATGGTGTTGATGTACCTTGGTTTTCATTTATTAACCACATTAACAATGTCAATTTTTACAAGAAACAACTGAGAACTAGACACCCTATATTTTGCAAATTTCCAACATATTATGAGCCAGCAAGAAATACCTACAGTGCTTTCTTAAGGGCACTATTCTCTGCAGGTAACTTACTGAGTTGCTGCTTTCATATGGTATAACCCTTAATGCAGACAGAACACGAACATGGAATAATTTTTCTCTTACAATGAGGTGCATATTATGAGAAGGATTCAATTCAATATTTGCAAGTAGTACCAGTCCATCTTTCTGCAATCATTAATGAAAACATCAGTCTGGAATTTCCTTCTTCAGCAACAATACATAGCAGGAAACTATACAGCATGACTGAAAGTGATTAATACGATTTCCTTGAAATAGGGCACTGACAAAATTGCCCTAGTACTTTCAAATTCCAGTGAAGTGAAATGAAACTGAACAAAACAACAAAGGGGGCCTTAGTTTCTATATTGAGGATCAGAATAATGCTCTAGCTGAGTGGGTACCCTGTTTCCAACTCATAATAACACTTTCAACCTCAGAGAGATGCATTTGTGCTCCACAGACAAGTAGGAGGAACCCAGAATAAGCAGGACTCTGACGGCAACACATCTCAGTATAAAGAGCTATGCCTTAGAGAGCAGCAGGATTAGATAAGCAGAAAACCTGTATGGGATAGTTCAAAACTCCCAAATTGAATTAATACCTCAAATGATTTAGTAGCATTATTTACTTCAATAAAAAGTAGACACTGCAGGCTCAACAAAGGAATATTTCAGTATATTTATGTTCTTGGGAAGAATCCATATTTTCAGTTCTGATTTTTTTGATGAAACTTAAGGATTAATCTCAGTTCAGAGGTGTATTTATTCATCTGCTTCCTAGGAAGGGGGGAAATGTGTATTTATCTTTGTGTATTAAGGTTAAGAGTACTTTCATTTAAGGTTAAGAGGTGTCCCCTTGTTTGCTCTTAGTAAACTAGGATAAAATTTCATCCTTCATAATGCTGACTTGCTTGATCAAGAAATAATCCATCAACAGATAGCAACACCAAATTCTTTTTTTTACTGAGAGATGACATAGAATAGTCATAACTATTTTTCAGAAGGGAAGAACAAAATGCCAGCACTTAAAACTGAGAGCATCACTACTGAGTAAGGGGGAAAAAAAAAGAACTCTCTTATCTAAAATATGCTGGGGGGAAGAAATAATCTTCAACAAAATTCTGTACACAGAGATGCAAAATATCATTCTCACATGCACCTAATCACAGCTGGTTCAGAACTGCCAGCTCAATGAGTGCCCTGAGGCCAACAACTGCTGCCTCTGAAATCCACATTACCATAGTAAGAGCTTCCCTCTTGAATCAAAATACATCTTGTAAAGCCACTTTACACCTGAAAAAGCTACTAACAAACAGTAAGTAGCCAGCAGAGTATTTAAAATGTCCCAAGCATATAGCAAAAAACTGAAAACAAGTTTAAATAATAATCTACACTATTAAGAATTAGGATTCTCTATGCAGAAATCCTGGGTATAATATATAGGAAACAGGAAATTAGAGCTATTATTTCTACAATGTTGCATGAAAAACACATACATAAATGTATGTACAAGCCCACGCATAGATATATACATTATCCTTAACCCTTTCATACCCCAAAGAACTTTAATTTTATCTCCACACTTTAGTTATGCCCCTTTCTGAAAACAAAGACTTAAAATGGTTGCTTCCGATTCCATTATCCTGTCTCACCTACTTGATACAGGTCCTTCTGCTGCATGGTGGCTGCAATAAACAGCCCATGAAAATATTAAGCTTTATATAATTTCTTGTATTATAACATCTTTCAATGATCACCTAAAATATTCAGTAAAGGAAGGTCTTTGGAATAGATCAAGCAGCCTGAAATGCCTTTTAATAAAATAAGAGACACCACAACCAACTTTTTGTTGTCCTTCCAAATAAATCAAAAGCTAGAATCCTTGATTTTCAAAAAAGTTTTTTTTTAAATGCAAGTATAAATATACCTACATATAAAAGAAATGGAATTTTATTCTGTGTTTACACAACCATTTAAAATGCTTCCTGCAGTGGATTATTTCCCTTGGGTTGGAGACAGCAGGAGAACCTTGTACAAAAGCCTGCAAACTGTGATAGCCCAACAGTGATGCAGAATTCAAAGCCCCACCACGGCGAATTTTATGATTCTCTCTTCAGCCCTTCATAAAGGGAAGAGAATCAAAGAAAACAAAATGTATTTTCATGGGTACTTCTAAAATTACCATCAACAGACAAATTCTCAGCTGAATGTCATTGTTTGATCTGTTGTTACTATATGAGTAAAAATTTTTAGAAAAAGATATCTCCTCTATGCTTAATAGATCTACTTGGCTGAGTCAGGTGTGCAGGATTTGCCCATAAATATGGCACAACCAGTAATATAAAGGCTTGAGAAGGTAGCAACTGCAGTAACAACTTATACTTTATTCATTGCAGATACATAACTAATATGGTCATGTAACTAGAAAAAAAAAGGAGTGCAAAAAATATGGGTGAAAAGGGGGGCATAGAGCAGCCTGGTATTTAATAAACACACTGGGCTACAACTTAGATCATGTATATTTGTAACACATCTTGAAAAGTTAAGCATCCTGGTGACATTTTCATCTGGCTTCAAAGCAGCTGAAGTTTTTGTGTCTCACCTACATTTGGAGGAAATCAAAAGCATTGCCACGCATGCAGAATCTCAATAATGCATATGAACACTGATACCCCCACTCCCACGTAGTCTTCTTGGAGAGAGCAGCTCATCAAGGTAACAATTGTTGTCGAATAAATTCCATCTTTAATTTGACTTATTCGCAGCTGATACTAGCTTGCATTCATCTCATTAGTAGTTACTTGTCTCCCTTTCCCCTCAGTACCTCTTCTGCCCACCTCTCCTGTATAGTCCATGTTGTTTTCTTGACAACAGTCCTTTGGGGGCCATATCTGTTGTTTACTGTAATTTTTATTCATGTCAGCACAATACAGCCTAAATTGTTCCTGGCCTTCCAGTGGTATTTCAATAATGCATATTAATATACAATAATAAAACATCCGTGTGGGCTGGGAGTATTCTGGGTACTTTGCAGAAATCAGCACAGTGTTGGAGCCTCCCCTGAACTGAGTCTGACTCTAAATTCCAGTTTGGCAGCCTCATTCCCACGAGCACATCCTGTGGGTAGACATGAATCATGGAGGATTAGTGCCATTTGCAGCAGCCTTTGCTCAGGGGCACGTGTCCCTCCCTGCAGAGCTGTAGTGAAGCCACGTGGAGCTGTGTGCGCACAAATGTTCTGCTACAGAGAGAAAAGTCTGGGGCCATGAACTCTGCTGATGAGTGGTTATTGACTTGCTGACTCTGGGCATCAGGGAAATCCTGAATTTTCAAGAGAAAAGGGAATGGCACACTTACTTCTGCACACTGGTTTGAAGGCTCGTGTTAATCTACCTTGTTTTGGGTGGAAACCTTCGGCACAGGTTAAAACTTGATGGTGTGGATGGTACAAGCAAGGCTGACAGCTCACCAAAACTTTATGTATCAAGAGGAAAGGAAAAAAAAAAACAACAAGAAAAAAGCTGTAACATAAAAAAAAAAATAAAATAGCAGAATCAAAGAATATCAAAGGGTTTATGATAGAAAAAAAACTTAAGAAAGCTAGTGAATGTCTATTACAAGAATGCAGGGAGATGAGCAGATGGATGGAGAAGAAACACAGAAAATTATGGAAATTAAAGAAAGCCAAACATTACAGCTATAAATCTCCAGTGGATATATTCTGTGTGGGGATTAATAAATTCCAAAACTCTAAAATTGTTTTCCTATTCAGACCTTCACAGAAAACAAACCCATTACTTAAGCTAATATAACTGTCCAACACACAAACCCCACACATACATGCAATTCCAGCTGGAAGCCATTAGTCTGCCTGGACTCCTTCAAGCAAACTACATTATTTCAGGTAGAGGTTTACAAAGCTGTTGTCTTTATTACATGAGTTTTCCCTCTGATGTATCTGAGACAGAAAAACCATCAGCTTCACACTTCATTTGTGGTGACATATGCTATTGCCTTGGGAATTACTACAGCCACCCAGGATTAACAGCCCACTCCCAAGCTGCAATGTTCCTGTCACTAAACACTATGAAATCTGAATTTCTTTGCTTGAGGAAAGCTTGTGGGATAAGTGCTAAAAACTATAGGAATCCTGAGAAATGGGAGCCAAAATGAACAATTTCCAATTCTTCTTTGCTCAGAAGCTCAAGCTTCACTTGTGAGACAGACTCTTCTTCAACATTAACTCAACATCTCCCTCTGTAGAATTCATGAATTCTGGTTCTCTTTTTCCCCTGAAAGTTCGTGTTGCTGAAAAAGGAGTCTCAAATCTCTTCCAATGCACTCAAAAAGGGTCAGGAAGCTTTACAGCTGTTATCTGGACAGAATTACAGCCCAAGTCAGAAAATTGGCCATGGAAAGGGAAACTACTCAGTGTGCTGCTCAGCCAGCTGGCAGGTCAGCTGGACCAGGCAACTGCTGGGTTCGTGTTCCACCCGTTCCCCGTTCAGAGGCATTAATCTGAGTTGCTTTATTCCTGTTCACCTGCTAATTTTCACATTTGGATTTCATATGTTTGAAAGCACTGCCTGTTCCACCACACTTGACTGAAATCAGCAGTTGGGTTCCACAGTTATTGGCAGAGAGGGACAGAAAGGTGAAGGCACAGAGAGAGTATTGTTGAACATATCCTCCCAAATCAAGCCTAGAGGTGTTTCTTCAAAGAAAGGTTGTTGGTATCAATATGCAAAGACTATATCCTACCAGAATGTGTAGTCTTAGGTATAAACTAAGCTTGCAAATCACTTTATTACTTTTTTTTTTCTCATACTGCAAGCTGTTTGTATTAGTGATAGAAATATCCTTTTTATCATTCCTCAGCAGCCATTATCATTATCACTTTCTATATTTTCTGCTGCATTACCAAATAAAGAGTAATTTCAGATCTTTTGGTTTTAAAATTACACTGTAACTACCTTCAAAATCCACTCTGGTGCTGTCTTAGATCTGGTTTTAGTGTAAGCAACTGAGACATTTCTGCTGTATGAATTACAGCAAGCAGATAAGTTCATAATAATTTAGTTTATTCTTCCATAGCTCTCTTGAACCAACACATTTCAGATTCTGTGGTTCATGTATGTGAAGTTTATCTCATGATAAATACAGAAGGGGGAATCACTTTTGCATGCTAGAAAGTCAGCTAGGGCAGGTAATCCTAGCCGTAACTCTTTCAAGTAGAAGAGAAATATTCTGTAAAATCCAAGCAACTTTCTTTCACGCCAATGAAAGTTGAAATAATGCCTGTATATATTTTGTGAAAAACATTTATCTTTTAGTCATTCTTAAATATATATAATTGTTATCTGAGATGAGGTATAAAGAACTTACTATGAAACCGTTATGTGATACAAAAGACACTAGAAGAATAACAACACATGTATGATCTTCAAGCAGAGCTTTAGCTGGAACACTCTCTTAAGAAACTAAAGATTGTAGCTCTGCAGGATTGCATGGAAGGCAAATAACATCAGCTGTTAGAGAGTATTGCAGGAAACGAGAAAGAAATCAAAAGTCACCAAAAAAATGAATATCCCTAAAACAGTAGGATTCTGATCCCTAATCACAGATGTCATGTGCTATTTTAAATGTCATGGTCTACCCTGCTTGGCTTCCCACTGCCACTCCAGGAAGATGCAGGTCTTTAGTTCTCATCTGTGACATGAAAATGACACTAGGCATTCACATTCAAATACCTGAATGCCATTACTAATGCCAGGGGAAAAAACCCACACAATCCTATCTGAAGTCATTTGCAGACAATGAATGACTGTGAGGTAATGACTGCTTATGTGTACTGTCCTTTTGGCCTAACTTCAATCTTCAATGGCACCAACTTCCAGCTCTTAGAAATAAGAAAGGCTTTTTTTGTTTGTTTTTAGCAGTTATCACAGCAATTTAGACTTCAATCTAGTTCCTACTAGAACAGTCTCACATAAATTTCTATTTATGTGTGCTTGTAGGCCCGCTACTATAATTCCTAGGAAAAAAAAAATTCAGCAAGTATACTGTAGCTCCATTAAACAAATAATATAATTTAATAATGACTCCAATGACTAGTGATATCCCCACTTATAAGCAGCAATGAAATTTCTTAATATTATCCTGGTACAGTGGGATAGTTAAGAAAAATGCAAGTTTACTGCCTGAGGATGTTTTCAGGTTCATTGGTCAAAGGGGCTGAAGTAATGATTGTTTCCTATAATTTTAAATATAATACCTTTATCAGAAATAAAGCATTACTTCCAACACAGCACTTCAAAGAATGTGCTCAAGTCACTGCCAGACTATTCCTAAAGGAACTTCCAACATCCTCTTGTTAACTCAAGCAAATTCATGCCTCTTGAAACAGTGGCTTCTCCTGTGCTAAAATGTTAATCTGAAAGCACCTTTCAAGGTTCATGCAGTGCTGAGCAGCCATTTGTTTGTTTACAGGTATCAAATAAAAGCACTAAATAGCACATATTTTTCTAATATTAGTAATAAAATTGAAATATTGCAATGGAATGCAGCAAACTACTCACAATAATACCACACAAAAAGTTGTAAAGTATTACAAAAAACCACAGCCACTAGGCATAACTAGAAGTCTGTTTATCAAGAGATATCTATTATCTCTTTGATGTGTGTAAACTGAAAGAGGGACAGGAAGAAGTGTTTTCTTAGAACTATACAGGGAAAGGCTCATGAGTTACACCAGAGGAAAAGCTTCCAAGGGGATCCTTCCTGCCCATGTGCCAATAGAGGAATATGTACAATAACTACATTTGCTTTTTCTCAGGAGCAGACATTGCCCTAGTGGACACAGAGAGGATGTCTCACCCAAATTCACCATCAAAAGGTGTTTGAGGAGGAAACCACCCAAAGGCAATGCTGTTACTGACAGGTCAGACAGCAGAAATGCAGCAGTAGCAAATGTGCAATTTGCTCAGCCAAACTGAGCCCATCATTCTTTCCTAATACACATCTGTAAGAAGACTGAAGACATTTTCCAGCACTGATATGACTGGCTTCCTGAACTCAAGAGAGGAGCAAGGAGGGATGAAAGCAAGGAGGGATGAAAGCATATTAGATCAGAGCTGTGTTGAAAAAAGGCTCAGAGAAATAGTAAAAAAGTCCTGATTTTGACTGCCTTTGCACCCAAAAATCCCGGAATCCTCCTTTTTGTCATCCATCGAATTTCTTAAGCATCATATCCTGAATAATTTGGATCTCAGGTGAAAAAAGGAATCAAGCCTGTGGTTAAATTCTGGAAAATATAAGTCATCTAGAGCAAATTGCTAAGAAATAGAATTCTGCTGAACAATCATAGATATGCAAGAGTTCATGGAAGATAAATAACACGAGCTTTTAGCAAGCATTGTAAGTTCCTGGGAATGAAACCAAGAGTCACAAAAGAAATCAATAGAACTGAAAGGAAAACAGTGTTTCTAGCAGTAGGGCTTTGTGCCTCCAAATAACACTTGCTTTGTAGGTACTTTTAAAATAATACTAGCATTTCAGGAAACCTTTTGAGAGCAATTCCTGGTTGCACTGCATTCTCTCCTTATTTATAAATAGCAATCCCATTTACCAGAATTATGAATTTGTTTTGGTTTTGGGGTTTAAATGCTTTTGTTTTTCATTAGTGTTTTCTGTCATGATTTGGAAAAGAGTAAAACCGGAATATTTAAACAGCTTTCTATAAATATGGCAGACCACATCTTGTTCACTTTAACAAAATAATCCCGACACTGGAGTCATTTCCAATGGCTTGCGCAGGTGAACAGGTGCTCTGCAAAGACTGGGGTGGCCCAAGTCCTCCAGAGGATCAACCTACAGATATGGAGCACCTCAAGAGCAGCAGAAACCTTCCTACAGCTCACAAAATTATTCCCTATAAACTCCTCCCAAGAACTGTCCTGCCACAGTAATGATGAGTACTGTTCCCATCCAGCTGGGAAGTATCTTCACCATCCTGTTGTAGAAAAGCAGCTGAAGTATTGAAAGCAATTCAATATGAAAATACATTAAATGTGGCTTCGTGGTGTTCACCATGATTCCACTGTTGGTGAAATCTCACGTTCAGATGTTTTCTTTATCTTACAGAAATTTTCTGGGATCCAAGTTTTTTATTCTCTTTCTTGCTAATCACCTAAGCTGGATCAAGGCACTAATATTTTTTCCTTCAGAGGTACAGACAGAAACCTCAGAGATGCCCATCAAACCTCTGGGGTTGTGCCTTGGAGTTTGGTCTTGGTCACTCAGCAATGATCTTGCTCCTTGTAAGAATCAGTCCTGAAATGGGGAGGATAGAGGGAGATTTCAAGCCATGAAATAACAGAGGCTTCCCTCTCTTACGGATGGGCATCCCTGAGTGCACACCATGTAAAATTCCCACTGCTCTTAAGAATGCATTTAACACATAATATTAGAGATTTAGTGATACATTCTTGTTGGGCAAGAGAACAAAGCCTTGTTATTCCTGAGTAATTTATATCTAACATTTAAAATTTCATCATCACATAGACTGCTGCTATTTTATTAGGATTGTTGGATTTTTTTTTCTTTATAATAAAGACAATGAAAAAATGAAACAATACAGAAATGGGATTTAAAACTGAGAGTCTGATAGCCATAAAACAGAGAGATGAGACACTAGGAGAGAGGGAATAATGAAATCACTTGGTTCAAATTCCCCTCAGAAATGTGTTGCCAGAATCACTGCAGGCAAAAAGCAATGCAGAGCTTCTCTTTTGTGCCACTATCCAGTCAGGCTTGCCGAGCTGCATGTTGAACTTCCCCTCCTGAACACAACAATGACAGAAGAGAATCCACTAGCAAATGCACTTTTCCTCCTTTTCAGAGTCCCATGAAGAAAACGCTGATTTTACAAAAAGTCACAGTCCTTTGGCTGAGCACATTATTCATTCCTAATGTCTGATCCTCAGTATTATAATGCTCTCGATGTATAACCCTGTACTTTAGGATCCTTATAAAACCCTAGGAAGAAAGTGACCTTTTTATCATCTTATTTCTTTCTGTTTCACTGTTTGTGCTCATCAACAACACGATCTCTTGCTCTACACTTAGTTCTTAATTTCGTGGGACACAGAAATCATTTTAATGACAAGAGCTATCAGATATTATTACAATACGAATAAATACAAGATAACATAAAATTAGGAGTTAGATTTGTGACTAAGAGAAAATGAAAAGTGTTGGAAAGTCAGTTGAATTTGAAAAATTAAATGAAAATTTGAACAATGATTTCACAGCAAGGACAGTATCTTCATCTACTCTTGCTGCCTCTAGATGTGGTCATCTCTGAGCCAGAATCAGCATGACAGGCCCTTTCCAGCACGACAAAGAAATATTCTCCTGTGATGAAGTATCTCAGTTTGTACATGGGTGTATCTGTGTTACTGAAAGATTATTATTGCTCTTGGATACCACAGTTCACCACTCTAGGTGGAACCCCTGCAACAACAGAAAAAAAGACAGGGTGCTGGACCAGCGGGTTTCCACGGGAGCTGACACATGTTTTCCCAAACACTCCATTGGTTTGTGAGAGTGGAAAGCTTCCTGTGGTTAAGACAGGAACCCAATTCCTACTCTCATGGTGAGGAACACTTTAATTTCCTTTTGCTGCTTCTAAGGAAATGATGTTTTTTTTCCCCCGTGAGATCACATAAATTGTAGCAGTTCAAATGGCTCTTTTTTACTGATAAGAAAATGTGCAGGATCAGGGAGTCTGTGCCAAGGGTATGGTAGAAAATTATGCTGGAGGTGGGAGGAATGCACTGTACCATCAATTAAGCACACTCTGACTTACAGAGTTCAAAAGAGACATGGTAAGTGCTATGAGAAAAGCTAAGATAAGAAAAAAAAAACTTCTTTTTGCAGAAGAAGACAATTATTTGCTAATAATATAAGACATTGCTTATGTAAAAGGGACAGAAAAAGTCTTAAATAGGTACGGAAAAAGGCAAAATCTCAGCATGCAAGCTGGAAGACTGTATCTGCAAATGAGATGAGAAAGGAATTAACGCTGCTAAAATTACAGTTCTGGCCCAACAGCTCTGGATACTGCTAGTCACTCTACTAAAGATTCTGTGCCTGACTTTGAGGAAGCCTCTACTCTTCCTCAGTGAGCATAAAACAAATTCTGCTCTCTGCAGGCCAGATTCTGCCTCCTTGGTGTGTAAAACTGGAATAAGAAAACTCCATTTGTCAATTCATACTGCCTGATCTTCATGGCAATGTCTGATAAGAACCTGACACAATGAGGTTTTGATCTCTGATGCTTTCTGCAATATAAATAATACTAAAACTCGACTCTGGGTCATTTAAATAGCACTTGTTGCATGTCAGATAAAAACCTCTGGAGGTTACCACGAGGTTTGTGATGTTCAGAACCAGGTCAGTGGAATTCTGCATTCAAGGTTAATAAGAGAAATTGTGCCTACTCACGTTATGCACTGGCAAACAACAAACACTGCCAATACCTAATTTTAGCACCTCACATACAAGGCTGTTCTTAGTAGAAAAAGCTAACAGCCCTTAGGAATGACAACAACATCACTGAGTTCAAGCATCAAACTCTGTATTTTTTTTCTCAGTGTGTTTTTCGGGATATGTGCAACATAAATCCTTGCTTGTGACTTGAAAATACTCAACACTAGTTTAGCTCTTCTCCCACTAAAGCAATCCATAAAGTCTTGTTATCGCTACTGGCAATAGAGAATGAGCTTTTGGAATTCTCACCTGTAATCAACAGGAAGAGACTAAATCTGCCTTAAGGTTAAGCTTCAAAAATCGACAGTAAGTTGGGCAATATCAAATTCAAACCTCAAGGTTCGTGAGCTGTGATTCAGCCCCCTCTACATAAGCATTGTGCAGACATCTAATTATACATCCTACATACTTTCAACTGCCTCAGACACTGCACCAAGTGCTCGGTGCTCACACATAATGAGGTCTCTTCAATATTTCATTTGATCCTCACTGCATTTGCAGCCCACAACCCCAGTCTGCTTTAGAGGCAGAGCTATCAATTTTCTCACAGTGGTTTCTATGGAGCTCATCACTACAATACATGAGTGCTTCAAATATTCATCATTTTCTTTCCACAGCACCTCTGCATGGCGAAGGGAAGACGTTATCCCTTCACGCAGATGGGGAGCTGAGTCAGGGAATGATTAAGGTCAAACATTTTGCTAATTTAGGGTGTTTAATTTCAGATGCCTGAGATCTGATTTTATTCAGAGCAATTATCATAACTTTATATAGTTGAGTATAGCTCCTATCTAGTTCAATTGTAGCTAGAAATGTCTAGCACTTCTGAAAGTCAGAAAAAAGAAAGTTTAGAATCCAGACTCTTACTTAACTATATCCAGCTGAACAATGGGGGGGAAAAAGGGACAAATGGGGAAGAGCGAAACCTGTGAAAAATTTGGCCAAGGGGATCACTTAGAATGATGTACAAACAACAGCGCAAAGGTGTGAGGAGCCCCATGACAGCATTTAACCTCCTCAGCTGTCAGAACATCTTTCTTGGTCCTTATATTCCATCTGATACCTTCAACGACTGAGCCTGAATAGCAACACTGGTGTTAGACTCCAAAAATCGTTCTTAATATCAACTATTGCTCTTTTGAAAGTCCTCAGATAAGGCATTTTGGCTTCTTTCAAGCTTCCCAACATTTGGTTCAAAAGTTATTTGCTTTTTTTTCTTTGGATAGAAGAGGTTTGTTTTAAGTGGGTATTTCCACTTAGATGCACATATCTGCATTTATTGCTTGATAATATGTGGACATAAAGAAAATAAAAGTAGTGCCTTGAGTAGTTCCTTAAAGGGCTATCATACTTCATTAAAAATACTTCTTAAAAACAGCATTTATCGGAGTTAGTCAAGGACCAGAATCCTTTTCTTTTGCAAAATACAGGGCTGTCCGGCCAGCCCTATGCCACTAACATTGCCAGAGCCAAAGGGAAGGGAAAAAAAAACATATTTGTTTTGAAAAAAACATGGAGTATTTCGGGACAGAAACGATCTAAAGCTTCAGATGCAGAATTTCCAGACAGAATCAGTAGCAGAGGTTGATGATGATTTATTTTACTAGCCACTTTTCCTCATCTCCACATATATATTTTTAACACACTACATCTATTTTCAAGGGAAGGCTCCCTTTCCTCCACCCTCCACACTTTCTCTTGGTCCTCTTGCCCTCATTAGTTGTAGCTTAAAGAAAACACTGTCACCTTGCCATGCTATGAAAAGCAGAAAGAGAGAAAATTCAGGGATTTTCCTGAAAACCTCATCATATTTCTTTTTCTCAGGCCAGCAACCCATGGCCACAGAACCATCTGTCTAGGGGGACAGCTAAAAGCAGCACTGTTCACCTGTCCCTCATGCCATTCCTATTTGCCCACTCAGGAATGACATATACTGTGCTGCTAAAGGGAAGCTAACATGTTTTGCAGATTAGAGAATAACTCCTGTCACTGGCAGTGACAGGACACACTGAATTTTCTGGGAGGAAGGCTGATTCAGTGAAGAAAGCATTGCAGGCATGGGAGGCAAGGGTTAAGCACTGGCTCTGAGACAGAGCTGGATCATCAATTTGTGCCTCTATCCTCATTCCATGGAAGGAGAAGCACGAATTAAAGGTAAGAGTGCAGTGTCTCACAGCTGGGAAGCCTAAGCAGGCAGCCAGAAGAGTCTGTTCAGGCTTCAGGAGCTATGCCAGCACCCCAGCCACTGAGGTTAAATTCATTAACACTTGTGAGGCACTCAGGTATTGGAGGCAATAGCAGTGCCTCCGACAGGCACTTCTGGGGCTCGTTTTATCCTGTCACTGCAAAGCACTGACCCACAGCACTTGGATATTTTCTTGACACAAAGCAGCAGATAGCATGAAATTCTTCTTCCTTCAGGAACAAATATCAAACCTCTTCAAATTTAGAACCATCTGCAGGGGAAAGGCACTATTTTCTACTGTAGAGATAAGAAATTTTATGGGAGCGGTGCACCAGTCTGCTTTTATTTCCCTGGTCAGTTATTACTTAGGCCAGTAGAAATCCAGTGAAAGCTGGAAAATGCGGCATCTCCAAGGGGAGAGATAGTGCCTAACACCTTTCTGGAAGCATTTTCGATGTATAACAGTGATTTCTCCCTCTCAGGTTCAGAGTTCATTGAATGCTGCCAGGCATGAGGATTCATTTGGTGATTTTCTTGATGGGCTGTATGTCTGTGTACAATCTGTGTGTGCAGACATGAGCATGTATAATCAGTGGGCACAAATCCTCCTGAGGACTATTAACATCCATGGCTGCTTACAACAGTTTGGTTTAGGAGGAGATTCTTTAAATGACTGACAGATCTCTAGAAGTGCCCAAAAAATCCAAAGACCCAAGTGTGCCTGATCTCATTTAAAAGAATCCAAACGTGAGTAGCAGAATGAATGGATGAATAAATCGTTAACATTCCCAAAACCCTTAAGCAGTGTAGGACGTGTCTACAAACTGCCTGAAGCCAGTGCTGACCCAAACTGTTTACCCCCACAGCAGTGATCATCACAGCAATTCGTGGGCTTGGAGCCTGAAATACAGGAGTAACATAGCCCTGGGCAAGCCACTTCATTCTTGTGTTAAGCTTCCCTTTCTGCCAAGTGTGGGTAATGCAGTTTACCTACATCGCTGAGATGTCAGAAAGAATATTTTTAAAAGCAATTCAAAGACATAAAGCATGAATAATCTGTTAGGTATGATCAGTATTATATGTGGAAAGAGCCATTTTAGCAAAACACGCCTTTCTGCAAGGAAGATATATTTAAATAACCCTATAATTAAAAATTATTTTCATTAATAATATAAACAGTTATTGTAGAGCATCTCTTGTCCTGAAGTCTTTCAGAATCTGGTATATTCCAGCTAAAAAAAAGAAAACAAACTATATTCTATAACTAAAATGACATTCCACCTCCATTATTATCTCTTGGATGCAAAGGAAAAGACAAAACTCTAATGCTCTAAAATTGGAGAAACTGCAGCCTTTTCCTTCTTAATGCTTACCAAAAGACCACCCTCAGTTTCCTGAATTAAATGCCATCATTTGACTACACAGGAGTTCAAACACGTTTGTTTCAAGTGTGCTATTTTTTAGATGTTTTCAAAAGAAAATGGAAAAATAAATGACCATTAACGACAGAAAGCTTTTTGAAAAACATCCTTTCTAATAAGCAAGAAAACTGAGCCTTCTAAGCCCATGCATAAGCACCTGCATAATTGGCTGGGTTTTCAAGAGCATTGAGCTTTCAGTGGTCCCCAGTGAGACCAACAATAGCTTTTGGATGCTCAACAATTTATCACGACTCAACAATTTCTCCCCTGGGCATCATTTACCAACAGTGTGGTGTACAGAAAGTGGAGACAGCTGAGACTGACATTTTTGGTTGGACTTTGACTCTATTAGGCTCCCTGAAAACAATAATTCCACTAGTTGTATTCCTGGATCTTACAGCAAGCAATAATAAAAATTTAAAAAAAAGCAAACCAGTCTCAATTTAAATGAACACTGCACACTAGGACTCAAATGCAAATGCTGTATCATGCTGGTAAAGGTTACATAAAATAATGATTAATTAGTCTTTTCCCCTGCTCAGGTTTTAGTTGTCTGTCAACAAAAGGCAGTAGATGATTGCTTGGCTAAAATAGGCATTATTTCCAGCTCTCTAATATCCCTGAAAAGCAAGCAGCAGTTCAAATTGCCAGCAATAATTTATTGTGTAGAATTAAAATTCTGCAAACAATCTCTTCTCATCTGTTATTTTCAACATCTCCAGCAACTATTTGATTTTCTTCCTGGGTTTTCATGCTAACTGGTCATCTGCTGCCAAATCCCAGCTAGCTAAATAAGACTCTGAAGCTTGTTGAATATTCTAGCTGTGTTTTATGCATGCAGAGTGCATTTCACAACAAATGGAATCACATCATTCAGCAGCACGACCAGGACAAAACTCAGGAAGGTATTTGTCCTAAATGCTCTTAAAAAANAAAAGCTCTTAAAAAAAAAAAAAAAAAAAAAAAAATAGAGGAGCTACCGCAGCTTATTAAACACTAAATAATATGGCCAGAGTTTGAAGCATTGCCCAAATGACAAAAAGAATAAGTGGCTAGCAGGCACTGAAATCTGCTGCTAAAAATGGACGGGAGCCTTCTGTGCCACCCTCAGCCATCTGCCTGTGCTGCGGTGTCAGGGCAGGAGCACGGCTGCAGCCGGGCACTGGGAAACAGCAGCTCCCCATCTCCAGAGCCCTCTGCAAACACCTCCCGGGCACAGAGAGGGGATCTGAGAGACCAGCAACAGCAGCAGCTGATTCCTCAAAAAATCCCTTAAGCCCATCATTCTTGCAGGCAAGGGTCACAGGTGGGTTTTATTTATTTACTTGTCTATTTGTTTATATTGAAGAAAGCTCCCAGTCTTCTCTTGTTCACTGAAATTTCACAAAATTGACAGGAGTGATTTTTATCAGTCTTGAGGTAACAGTCTGGCTTACTACAAATTTTTTGAGTATCCTCTCCTCCCTCAGAGAATATGAAAACAAAAGGTTAATGTAATGATAGTTCATATCTGCAAAGACGGTCAGCACAAATCGACAAGGGAACACCGCATCTTTTTCAGACAGATCTTCACTTTTGCATACTGCCAACATTCTTGAAGAATTCCTTAACTGAAGTTGATCTATTCTTGATTTAGTTGTATTATCCATGTTGATGAATTCTATACAAAATACAGTTCAATAGATTTTTTTGGCATGGGAGCCATGTACTCCTCAAAACTGAAGGTTTCTATGATTGAAAGAAACTCTACAGAAACTGTCAAGGCAATGAAAAGTAATGAAGTATCAACATCTGAGTGTCACCTCAATTCAGTCTCCTTGGAGCAACTGTCATCTCTTTTTTTTTTAAGCAGTTTCAGCAATAAAAATAAATAAAAGTTATGCATTACACCTGACAAGCAGCAAAACACACATAAAAGTACAAACAGTATTTGGTGAGTAGCTTGCAACAAGTGAATTCCTGTTTTTTTTCTGTCTGTACAACATAAACCATTACTCAAGAAATGGGTCAAGAAAAAATAAAACAAAGGCTCAGTGGATATTGGAGGCTGTGTTTCTTGAAACCCATAGGCATTTGTAAGCAAAAATGTAAGTGCCTGGTTAGAACTGAAGAAAAAATAATCTGGAACATGGTTTGCAAAATGTGTATCATAGTCTCCCTGAACAGTGACTCCAAAGAGAAAAAGCACACTCATGTAGACTCATTATAATCTCTCATTACCTTCTTCCCCAAACCTCTGCTACATCTATTCTTCTGCTCTGTGGGAGTTTGCTTATTTTGTGTGTTACAGGAGACCTTGCTGTAGCAACTTATAAGAAGAAAGAATTGATTCTTTCTCCAACATTTTTATAGATGCCAAAGAAAAAAAGACAAAAAAAGCTATTTGGGAAACAAAAGCAAAGACAAATAAGCTCTACTTGCAGAGAGAGGACTAGAAGTAGCTTGAGCACAGACCATCCCAATAGGATTCATTTAGGATTATATTTTTAGCCTCAAGTACATACTTTATTTCTCATGTGTATTTTACATGGCCTGTTGAGCTCAATTACTTTATATCTTTGTGTACATAAAACAGTATTTCCAGAATGCTTTATTACAGAAATAGCAACCAGCCAAGCCCCCTTGGCTTTCCTAGAACAAGATGGGAAAGAGATTTATGATGTTAATTGTGTGTGTGGGGGGGTGTAGTTAACCCCAGTTGTAGCAAAGTGGGAAAAAAAGTTTTAGTTTTCAGATATTTTAAACCTTCAATAATAAACTCAGAACTTTATTGCACATTTGGGCAGAAGAAACATTTCTAAAACAATAAGAATTTTTTTTGATTTGGTAATTCTTCCTCCCATTAAATCTGATTTCAGTCTTTTTTGGTTTTACACTTTAATATAGACAGACACAAATTCTTAGGTAAAACTAGGTTTATGGTCCAAACATACTCAATATGAAACCATAGAATCACAGAATGGTTTGTGTTGGAAGGGACTTAGGACTAGACCATCTCACTCCATTCCAACCTCTTGCCATGTCGGGGACACCTTCACTGTCCCAGGTTGCTCCAAGCTCCCTCCAACCTGGCCTTGAACACTTCTAGGGATGGGACAGCCACAGCTTCTCTGGGAAACCTCTTTCAACCACACTCACAGTAAAGACTTTATTTCTAATATCTAACCTAACCCTATTCTTTCAGTTTAAAGCCATTATCCCTGGTCCCATCACTACATGCACCTGTAGAAAGCCATTTTCGGGCTCTCTCATAGCCCCATTTAGGCACTGGAAGTTTCACTAAGGTCTCTGCAGAGCCTTCTCTCCTCCAGATTAACAACCCCAACTCTCTCAGCCTGTCTCCACAGGAGAGCTCCTCCAGCCCTCCAACCATCTTTGTGGCCTCCTCTGTCCTTCTTGTGTCAGGGACCCCAGAGCTGAACTCAGTGCTCCAGGTGGGCGTCACCACAGCGAAGTGAAAGGGGAGAATCACCTCCCTCAGCCCGTTGGCCATGTTTCTTGTGATGCAGCCCAGAAGGTGGTTGGGTTTCTGGGCTGCCAGCTCACCTTGCTGGGTCATGTTGAGCTTCTAATCCACCAGCACCTCCAGGTTCTTTCCCTCAGGGCTGCTCTCAAATTCACCTGTCCCTGCCCTCCTCCCAATCCTGAGCCACAAGCTTTTAGCCAGCTCCCCACCCATCCCCAAGCATGGGGATTTGAAAGGTTTCCCCAGTATATTTTGAGTTGGATGATTTAGTGGGAATATCCTTGCACAAATGAACTGCATTTTACAGAAAAACAACTATGCATCATAGTTTCAAACAGCTGTAATTTACAGCAGAGAGAGATCACTGAAGACTTAAAACTTGGGCTTAGCCTGTGACAGTGGCTGTGTGCTGTGTGCTATTGATCACCAGAGTCTCTCTGGAATTCACAGCAGGATGCTGAAGAACAAAAAAAAAAAAAAAAAAAAATTGCTCCCTTTTGGCATGACAGACGAGATGACAATTTATTTACTGATAACACTGATTTACTACCCAGATGCTGAGAGCATTATAACTGACTGGAGAAGGTCTAAAATTTATAGGAGCTTGCAGGAATTTTAGGAACCAGCAGGAATTTATCGGAAGCACACAGTCTAGAATGGAGGTTTGGCAGAGAACCTACGTGGTCCCCAAGTTCATTCAGGGTACCTCCCACCTCAAGGTCAGGAGCAGACCAGTGTGGACAGTATTTCCTCACAAGCAAGAGGATGGGAGCCAACGGGTGATGAAATTAATCTTCTAAAACAAATAATGGGGAAACCAGGCCCACAACCTTATTCCAGTGGGTATACAAGGCCTAATTTATATTGTGGTCCTAATCCTCAAGTCCATTCACAGACAGAGCTCCATCGGATTTCCACACCTCTGAGAACCTAAGGGAAATCTGATTTCTGGAAGAAGGACTTCACTCCTCCAGGACAGAACAGTACAGAGAAGTGTTTATAATATCAGCCATTTCTATAATAAAAGCCACATGAAAACAGAATGAGCCAGCTGAAATAAGTCTGTTAGTTATAAGTTTGTTTCTCTTGTAGATTAAAAACCTCAATTTTCTTCATAAGGGTTTTCAAAGTAGTGAAAGGAAGTACAGAGACAAGCTCATGGCTTGTGAAGTCAGAAGATTTATTCTCAATGTAGACACCCAAATTTCAGATAGATATACTTTCCAGAACTCCTTAAAGTTGTTTTTTACACAGGGATACTCTGTCATCATACAGCCCAGTATCAACACTGAATTCCTTAACCTGTTTGAGCAAAAGATGCCTCATACACAACAACTCAATCTTGTAATCTCCCAGAAGGGCTTTGGAAAGCCCAGTTTGTAAACAAGGCATAAAATCAAAAGAAGACATCATCTATTTACCTATTATCACCCTCAAAGTGGGAAGGCAACATTTCTGAAGCAGAGGCATAGGAACTGGGGTTAGCTGGTCCTGCCAAGAGACACTGATTTGGACAAGGAAGCACTGAACAGCCCCCTCAGCAACCAAAGTCAAAACATTTCCCAATCAATATAATCTCCCTAATGCACAAACTTGATGTGCTAACTACTTTTCAGGGCTGTTCCAATCAATTTCTCCTTGGATTTTCTGTCCTGTATTTTTTACAACTGATCTTTATATAGCTTGTTTAGCTTGTTGGAATAAAACTTCTAATTACACCATGACTTGCAATGGCAAATTCAACCACCAATCTAATCCACGTAAAACCATGTGTTGTACCTTATGAGGAAAACACCATGGAAAATAAATCAGTTTAATGCAACTGCATCCTCCAGTGATTAAGGTTACAAAGATTAATCTCAAATCCTTGTTAGATTCAACGGATCAGCATTCTCGGCAACGTTTGTAAATTAACTTTTAAATCACAGATATTGGGACATGAAAATTAGAAAGAGGAAAGTTGTTAGTATATTAGATTCAACTAAACTGTAATGTGCCAGGGTTTCTTAAGAGGAAGCAAAGTTGAGAAACAAATTTCCTGCTTTGAGGACTAGTCAATGCTTATTACACTCACTGCAATGACATCTACAGAATCTCAATTTTAGGTAATAAAAAAAAGAAATTTCATGATGCTTCCCCATCTTTAGCAATTGCTCCCTTTTCTCCAACACCACTGTATCTCAGAATAATAACAACCATGAAGTTTTTCCTCACTACATGTTTCAACTATGTCATCTGCTTTTCCATGTATCATCCCATACCTCTTCTCTCTCATTTAATATGGGCTAAGTTGCAATATGTTTTTTCTGTCCATCTTTGAGTTTCTTTCTATCAGTTTCTTTCTATCACTAGGCACAAAATGCTGCAAATGCATTTGAAAATAACCTGTTTGTTCCTGGCCATGAAAACCAAAACATGAGAGTGTGAGGGTCTCAGCACACTTAAGCACAGTTGCAACTTAATATACCATTCGTTAGTTCCCACAACCACATTAAGACTATGTATCATATCCCTTTAAACCTGACACAAAAAGAGTTGAGAGGTTGGTCACAATATGTGATTAAGCTAAATTAATGACCCAAAATGAATTCCATATAATATGCTATTATATGTTTATAACAGTATCTCTGACAGTCTAAATTAACAATAGATTAAAGCCTAAGATGTGATTTCCCTTTTGACAATATCTTACTACAACTAAGTCTTAAATATCTGCATGTAACTGTTTGGCTTCAGACATAACTGAAGGTAATGGAGTCAAAAACTGCAGACTAATTGCTTCAGATGAAGCCTTATTATCTCTCCAATTGCAAGCTTAGCAGCAGTTAAGCAGCAATAGAAGCTACTTTAGCCAAAGCATTGTGAAACTTAATGTAAAATTCACTTTTATTTTATATGTCTTATGATGATATAAACAAAAAAAGGAATAGCCATTTGTTTTTGAACTGAAACAGGATGTAAGCTGAAGGGTTTTAAAAACAAAAGATGATTCAGCCTCCAGATCTGCTATTTCATTCAAACTCATCTTCTACCCCTTTCTAACAGCTTTTTGTATGTTCTCTTAATTTGTAAACGCAGCTTAACTCTTCATAAGTGTTTGCTTCAGTCCCTCTCACCATGAAACACACTCAGGGCTTGATTCCCTGCTTCTGTATTTATAGAGGTGCAATGAGGGCACGAGGCTTTGCCACCCTGGGATGGGTGCTGGATGCCCACCAAAGGGCTGAAAGGGACACACCAAGTTCGAGGGAGCAGCAGAGACGAGGTCTGGATGCTCCTGCTCCCTTGGTGACTCACCAGCATCGCACCACTGACTCCTCTCCATCCCAGCACACACCAACTCTAACAAAGCCAGTCTGTCCTCTGCCCATGATCATCTGCATTTCAGCTTTTCTAAGGTGGTTGTTTGAGAAAGGGAAATGCCTTGCAGCAGGGCTCCTCACTCATCAGCAAAGCAAGGAGGTCGTTCCATCCTTTCACCAGCCTCTCCTGCCAAGGCCGTTAGCCCAGAGGCACAGCCACGGTGTTGGCACTGCCACTTGACAAGACAAGATCCCAAAGCGGAGCCCCTGTCATGCCTCCCTGAGCAGATGTTGTTCAGCAGTCTAGGACAAAACCCAGTCTGAGAAATTATGGTCTATCTGCACTTTTCACCTGCAGTTTCTTTCAGCAAATAGTATCTCATAATAGTAATAGCCCTTCATTGCATGCCACTGACCATTTTTCATGCAGACAGCACACAGGTTGTCTCTCAACAAAAAGCTTCAGTCCAGCAGCAGTAAGAGCAGAGGCAATCAAGGCACTCAGGAATGGAGGGTACAAGGGGAAATGAGAGAAGCAGAGCCCTTTCCCTGAGCAAGAGGGGGACCTTAACCATTTTCTTGTTGCTGTTTTGGGATTTTTTTCCCCTGGCAAAGACAGCTGCTGCCTTTCCCCCACCACACCACCCCCNGTGTCTGGTTACTGTGTTATTTAGGTACTCATTTTGAAGGCAGGGTGTTTCTGAAGGCGAACAGGGTATCTGAGAGCTGGCCAGAATAAACCCCTCTTTACTGCTCTACTCAAGGCAGGCAGGTGAACAGGTGCCTGAAGCTCCTTCATCCACAAGCATCTTTCACCACCAGATCCAATCCTACTTCTGCTGTAATTCCCATAACTAGTCCAGAGAGTTAATAGTCACTCTCTAGCCCACTCATTATCTCCTCTCTCATGTATCACAGAAAAGTTAGGGTTGGAAAGGACCTCTGAAGATCAGCAGTTTCCTAAATTTTATATAGTAAAGGATTTTATATATTGAAGGATTTTCACTGACGGAGGTGGGAAGTAGCTATGTCCTCTCTGCTACCATCACACTTACGAGTTTCCAGCAACCTCCACAACTTCTTTCAGGACTTTCTCTCCAAAAGTACCAAACCCTGAGCTTCAGCCTTGGCTCATCCCCTCATCCCGACTTTCAGGAAGATACTCTTTATCAGCCTGCCCAGCACCAAACTTCAGCTTCTGGCTTCCATTTCTGAAAGGTTTTGGTTTAACCTATGACCATGCATATCCTTAGCTCATCATCCCCCATTTACATTTCCATTTAACCTCTCTGGCCCCTAATTATACTGCAGTATTTCTACTGAAAAAAACTATTAATTACTCCTTCTCAGAAAAGGTCTCTGTACCATTCAATGGAGAGCTGAAAGATGCATGTCCATCTTAAAGAACATGTCCATCTTAAAGAATAAAATTGCCTCAAGTTCCCCAAACCTTAGAATCGGATACAATCCTCGGATTCTGTGCATTATCTGTCTCTCATTGGCAAGTTTGCTTGTAACTGTCTCAAGTCCTGACAGCACTTACCTTTATCTTGATATTTTTCTGCTGAAATTCTTATTCATATCTAAACCTTCAGAATGAGTTTTAACATTCAGGTTTTCTTCTGTGACCCTCTCCCTACATTCTCCAAACATCAGGGAGTGCATCTCTCTGACATCTCAGGTACTTGTGCAGCCTGAGTTACTACAGTATCTCAGAACTCCATATTTCACTACCTGTCCTCAGGGGTCTCCCAGCTATTTTTCCCCCCAATTTTAGGCAACATGGACTATCTCAGCAGAAGAGAAACTGCTGACTGCCACTAAGGACCCAACGTTCTTGCTCAAAGCCACAGTGGATGTCTGCACACAAGAAGGACTAACTTCCATGCTCCACCACTGAACTGTCATTCAAAGGCAACCAATAATCCCACTCAAAATTTATCATTTAATCAGATATTCTTATGACTTGTCTTTCCATTCTTGACCACCTTCACTGATTTCAAATATAGGTCCCTCTCCAAATTTATGTTTATCAAATGTTTCAAACCTGCTGAATGCTCTCCTCTCACATGTGAAGTTAGTTCTTCATATCTTCACATCTGCACTTTGAAGGAGAGTGCACAGCTTTCCTGGTCCATTGCTGCTGGCACTCTCCTTTCTCTGATTCTATTTCATTTACTTAAATCCCACTTAAGAATCAGAGTGGGCAGAACAGAAAGGTGAAAGAAAAGATGAAAGGAAAAAAAAAAACTGACAAAAGATCAAAAGATGTGAATGTAAAACATACAGAATATACTATGTTAAAAAAATAGACACTACTGTACTTTACATTATTTTAGAAGTGCTGCCTTCTCTCACATCATCCAAAGTGCCCATGATTCACCACAATGCCTGATAAAGATCACAAAGAAGCAGCATTAAGGGCATAAGAACTGAAAGCAGGTACCACCACTGCTCATGAAATGCCTGTAGCACAACACAGCACTGCTAATGGACCACAACTGGAATGACACATCGAATTCTGTGAGAGTCTTGTGGCGTTCAAACACCCCCATGACCCGAGATAACGGGTGAACTTCAGAGACATTATTCTGCCCTTATCCAACAGCAAAAAAAAGAAAAAAAAAAGAAAAAAATTAATGGGAAAGAATAAAACACAAGTCACCTCTGCCAGGAATGGAATGTACCAAGAACAGTGGCAGAGCACGTCACACTTGGTCAAGGTATAAAGAGCGTGTAAAATTTACACAATCTCCAGCAGCATCCTGCAGAAATATACAAACTTTAGAGGCTGTGGCCTTCCAAAAGCACTTCCATTTCAGCACTGGATACTGAAAAGGCTTTTTTGCAGTCTCTTTTTTTTTGAGACTCCAGTTTTACACCAAAGGTACTCCTTTCCACCTGTTTCCCCCTCTCCATTGCTTATCTGACTGCATTCCTTGTGGCAAACTAATAGCTAGAAAAGACTGCCAGTTTGATGCAATTCCATGTTCTTGAATACAGTGTTCTCAGGAGCGCTGTTACAGAAATTTAATCTCTTAAGGAATAGATCAGATATCATTAACAGAGTGAACAAATGATTCTCTATGATTCCTGGAGAAAGCCTGTGTTGGGTCTACAATAAGATATGTAATTTAAAGAGTTGTTATCAAGAAAAGAAAAAGTATTCTTTTGTTGTATCCTGGATAGCTGTTATTACAGTTGATGGTGAAGAGGCAGGAAGGGCCTTTGCATGGGTTCCACTGAGATGTTTATTCCAGTCATGTGTGTGGAGAGTCCAGGGTCAAGGGCAAAGGCAGAGGCAGAGATAAAGGCAAAAGGGAAAGGCCCAGACTCTGTGGGGAGCGTCCAGTTTGAGTATGGGAGTGGTAGGGGCAGGGAGAGCATCAAGGACCAATTACCGGGGGGAAGGGGGCAGTACAAAGGTGTGGTTAAGGTATGGGGGCCAGTGGGGAAATAGGGTGGGAGTGACTGAAGGACTGAGGGACAGGGAGGGGACACAGGGTCAACTGAGGGAATAGAACAGAGTACATTGGTGTGACAGAACAGGTACATTGGTGTGACAGAACAGGGTCTCCTGACAGAAGCCTCTTGTGTCCCTCTAACCTAGATAATACCCTTCAGGATCTCTGCATTCTTTCATATGAAGAATTTTCTTTGAAAAAAAACAACTGTGCCCTCAAATGGCAAATACTAAACGGTTCTGTTAAAACTAAAGAAGCCCATTGTTTTCTATGCAAATCAGAGTTTTCTCCTTTTTCCCTTCTCTTTGGCAGACACCTTCCCAGAGTGGGCATTGCCTCTGGTTTCTGCACAGCTGTAATAACCTGAGCCAGAATATTGAGGGTCCTCACAAGCAGGACCTTTGGGATGTGACAGTTTCCAGCTCCAGACAGGAATGTAGGAGCTCTGCTGTCACAAGTCACTGAGATAACACACTAAATTAGCTCATCTCCCAGGAGACTCACTCCCACCTGTTCAACAGCTCCAGGTCAGGCTCCTTCCAACACCACCATTGGATCTGGGCACCTCAGAGGTATTTCTTGGTACTATTCTATTCCTCTGCATGGATTCTGTGCCACTGGGATGCAGTGGGGAGTCTGACTGTGCCAGATAATGACTCTGTGAATCAGAGCTTTCCTGTGAATTCACAACTCAATCTGCTTACAAACATTCAGTTACAATGTGGAACTTCAAACCTGCTAAAAAAGAGAGAGGATTCAGTAGTGGCTCTTTGTGATCTAGCATTCAACAGAAATATATTGACAAATAAAAGGGCAAAGTCCCTTCCCTGTTTCAAGAGATAAAATTCACAACTTATAATTCATGCCTGAACCTGCTGTACACCACTGCCTGTTTACAATGTGAAGGGATCCTGCACTCTTTGGACATAATTTGTATTGCTCATGTGCTATAGGGAGGCTTTGCTATCACAGAGAATCGGGATTGTTGCATTCCTTCATGCAAAGCATGTAGAACCAACCAAGACATTTGGTACCCAAGGGCAGTGATTTTCTGGACAGCAGCCAAGTGAGCAGAGAAGATCTGGAATAATTTTAAGTCACACCTCAGAGCTAAAAAAAAACCAAGCAGACATATGTGTATGTATAAGTATCTTTGGATACAGGAACCTAGCTCACATGAAGTTACATTTGCTTGACTTCTAGTCCTTTTGTTCATTTCAGAACTGCACTACTGACCAAGTCTCTCAGTTGTACCTATCTACCATGCTCTCACTCACATTTCATAGTAGACTCAGAGTACAGAAACTGGCTTCACTTCAGATGATGCCTAGAGAGCAGGTGCTCTGTTAAAGAAGAACATGCACCCCAATCTGGAATTTGTTTAAATAATCCCCCAATCAAAAATATGTGTTTGGGACCTCAGTATCATCTCTGACTCTCACAGGGTGGGTCCACACTACTTCCCAGTGTAAGTACACCCATATTTTTTTAGTTTAATCTACTCTGGGAATGAAGTAACAGCACAGGATTCAGCTCACAATGACAGAGAATATTTATGACCTTGCAGAAAGACAGCAGGAAACACAGGGATTGACATCCCCTGGTACAGGAATCCCAGGATTACCTGAATTGAAACAACACGGGGAATGCCTGCATAATGCAGCTGAAGTGCACACTTATTTTCTTATTTGGATAAAGCTACACAAGCAGAGGCACAATTCAGCATAGTGTATTAGATATTCCAACTGTACTCACTCTTCAAGATATTACAGGTTATTTCTGTGAAGTAGAGTGGCAAGGGAACATTAGCAGCATGAAATATTAATCTTTCCATCATTTTATTCCCGAGTCTGGCCTAAGTATTCCAAGTAAAATATGTTCTCTTTCCACCTGAAGACACCACACCTCTTATTTGGAATTCCAGCTATTCTGTAAAATTCAGAATTGATTACCTTAATGACAGCTAATAGGCAGAACTGTTCTATTGATCTGATTCCACTCCTCCACACAGCCCACTTCAATAAGGCAGCCCTCGAGCTATTTTGTCTCCTCGCTTATTTTTTGGTCTTTTACATTGGAGTTCCATGCAGTCATTAACAACCTTGTCTAGGGCACGAGCACATTTCAGAACAGGATCTTGCTCCCCATATTCCATGACAGTTCTCTACACAGCAGAAGAAAAGAGAACAATCATTATCCTCTCTGTTCAAATACCCAATTAACCAATCAGCCCTTTAAATATGTTTTATAAAAATTGTTCTTTGAGAATCTGTGATCCTGTTATACTTGATATGCTGACTCACTTTTTAAAATATTTAAAAGTCTCATTTTAGCATTATGCCTGTTATCACATTTTCATTAAAAAATCAGCCTCCTTATCTTTATATATGACTGCAGAGCTATTTGCATTCCCAAAGGCCATTAAAAGTAGCAAGAATTGGGCTAAACTAAGATAACAAATTTACAGGCTTATGTTAAAACACAGAGATCTCCAGCCTGTATAAATAGCTAAAACGTTGTCAGAGTACTTGACCTGGTGTTGCTACTTTCTTCCCCTTTTTAATGGAAAAGTGTTTTAATGGCAAATCTGCACATCCAGCTAACAAACCCTGAGGGATTGATTCTCCAGTCCTCTTCAGCCAGATCCTGAGTCTATCAGAGTCTGCAGGCTTTGCCAAGGACTTCTGAGCACTGGGTCTAGCAGAAAGCCAGCTGTGATAATGGTGCACTGCAACTCCAACCCTCTGAACAAGAAACCACAGCTGCGTCAGGAGCAGCCAAGTGCACAGAGGCAACCACATCCAACTCACATCTTGATCAAGCAATCACAGCTTGACAGTAACAGACAGCATTACTTATCACTTACAGAATGTTTTCTGTACATGATGTCCAAAAGACTTAGAGTTCCGACCCATGAGACAGATAAGCAAGGAGATAAATGATTGGAATTCTGAGCAGTTTAACTGGCATGAAGGTGAGCAGCATTGCTTATCAGAAAGAAATTGTATAGAAACATTTTTAATTACCTAAGGAAGAAAGGGATTGCCTGCCTTCAGCAGCTAAAGCAGTGCTTTGCTTATCTCCACATCCCAATCATTTTCTAATTATTATCATTTTTGTAAACCTCAAGGCAGAACATGACTTCATTTGCATACAGACGCACAAGTCTAAAGTAGATTTTTAAATTTATGCCTGCAAAGCTTCTGCAGATGTTTTCAAACTTTTCCCACCCTGTTCCTGCAGTGTCTTTTCATGGCCAGCTTCTGTTTGGGTTAGTGTGGTAGGACACAGCACAGATTTAAGCCAACTGTGACACTTGCTTGCCTCTGGATCCAGGGAATGTCACAGCAAGGAACACAGAAAAGGGATGGTCAAAATCTCTTACGACAGCAGCAGCTGCTACTGAAAAAGACTCAGTCCTCTACAGCCAGACCAGCATTTTGCCTTCAATTTTTCTCCAAGCTACATTTTTCAGTTTCTTGAGCCCTTTTAAGCAACGAAAAAAAATCTCAGTAATTCTTGATATGCATAAGCCTGGAAATAGAATTTCAGCTAGAAATAGAATTTGAATAGAGCCTTTTCCCAGTTATGAACAGTTTTAGATAAAATAAGGGTTTAGATCTGCTTTTGGTGTTGGAAGATAAAAGTACACTCAAATCAATAGACAGAGATTGGATTCAAGCCCCCGCTGTCAAACCATTTTACTAATAATGTATTGTGAAAACAATAAAAGAAATTATGGGAGCGAGCAAAGTTGCTCACAGACTCAGACATTAATATTCATCAATATGATTGATATTTATATATTCTTGATATTTCTATTTCATGCTCACACTCTCAGCAGAGCTGAGAGAGCACGTACTTCCAGAATATTTAAGTGCACCATATGGGTATAATTGCAGTTCAGCCAGTTAGAGAATATACTCAATCAAGATTCTGCATATACTGAAGACCTATTCTGAGCATTTTATACTTCATGTGGGAAGACCAAAGTAGCAAAGACACGGCATGCCAACAGCAAAATGGCATTAGGCAGGTAACACTACTGGAAACAAAAACATCTCTGCTTCATGAAAAGGCAACATATACTTCTTGACTTGCAGAACCCAACACTTTTACACAGCTTTAAGAAGGAGGAAGGGACAGCCCCATAGCCCTGCTTGTTCAGAAAAGGCACTTATAAACCCCTGCCTCCCAGAAATACACAGGTAGACTCCTTTTAACCTGCAACAAATAGGGACAAAAATATATATTCCAAAAGCATTGAAGAAACAAGAAAAGTCCAACACCTGCAGGGCTAGATGAAGGCATAGTTTCTCAACCCCAAATATCAAAGCTGTTTTCTTCTTGTTTTCTTGGAACCACTGAGCCTGCCTGTTTTGGTCATTGGTATAATGTCACCCTGAAAATGCAGATTATATGATGCTATTTGTGGTGCTTAGTGTCTTCCCATGCTCTTTCCTTCCCTAAAAAATGTACCAAGAAAAAAAAAAAAAAAACAACAATATGTGAGGCTCTCAGCCTATCACACCAGGAAGAACTATTTTAAGAATTAATTTGTGCCCTGAGAGATCTGTTCAAATTATCGTCCTGTGCTGTCCTAACCAAAGATTAAAGTGGAGAACTTCCAATGTCTTCAGGAGATGAGGAAAAATCGAAGAACTGGAGCGTCCGGGCTCTACCACGGTGCCCCAGGCATGGCCCGAGCATGGGGAGGGGAAGGTGAGGATGAGGAGAACAGAGGTGTTAATCTTCCCGTGCCCCTGGAGCCCAGGAACCTTCACTAGCCTCAGCTGGAGCTCTGAGATCGCAACCAGACTTTTCCCTTCTGCCACCACTTTTTCATTCTGCCCATCCTTTTCGGCTGAGGGTACATCCCTTTATCTGCCACCCGCTGCATTTTAGAGAGGGAAAGTTTTGACTTCATTCCATCCTGGTAAGTGCAGGCAGAGAGGAATATCCTCCAAAATACAGGTTTTACAGAGAAAATGAAGTCTTTAACTTTCTACCTCTACAGAACCACATAAAGCGACTACCAAGAGAAATAAATTAATCAGGTTCAGACACGCTGTGAGAACGGTAATTTCCCCCAAAGCCAGTAGGAGTTTTACCTACTTGCAGCTGCTTTTTGCCCCTCCCGCCATCCCTGCCTGCTCATGCACAGCCTGGGCACACAGCCTGTACCCTGAAGTGCCCCCTCCAAGACAATGCCAGACAAGAAAAATTCACTGAAAGTGCATGACAAAGTCAGAAGCTGAACCCCACTTTTACAATTTTATATCTGTCTGCAGAGGGGCTTTTAAATACCCTTGCCCCCCTTCCTCCAGTGAGAAATGGCCTCCATCCTAACATACTCCCCCTTCCCAGCACACATGTAAGGAACAAGTTACAGAACAAACCTCTCCAGCCTTCAGCAAGAGGTATGGGCTGTTAAAAATAGCACAATTTCAGCTTCCCCCCGAAGTCTCCACACACACCGAGAAAGCAGACCTTGAACCCAGCTACACAGCACTTTCCCCCTGCCACTGGCAGGTGACTCAGTTGACAATTTTAAGAACACACACCAAAAATATTAAAAAACAAAAACCACCATAATAATCATTAAAGAAACACAAAGCTACACATTGCAAATCTGTATCTGTTCAAAATTGAGGAAAATAAGCATTACCTGGTCTTGCTGTTGGGCTTGTTTCCCTGATGCATTTTGCTCCTTGGCTGTAGTCATGCTCACCTATTTGTGCCCACTGCAGTGGGAAACAGGATTTTACTCTGTGTGTGTGTGTGTGTAAGCTTGTCTGTGTGCTCAGACATACACGCACACGCACACACACACACAAAGACTAAAGGGATACGGATGAGTAACTAGTCCATCACTTAAACCAGCTGAGAAATTTCCCACCCCCACAAAAAAAGAAATAAATAAAAATGCAATGTAAAAAAGCACTAGTCTGTCTGTCTTCCCCCTTGAGCCTCTAAAACAAAAGCAGAAGCAGGAGCAGAGAGGAGGATGCTGTGGGGGCTTCTTCAATTAGCAACAGCCTCTGCAATCGTCACAGAAACAATGATAACTGCTTGGCAACCAGCAACTGGCAGCTCGGAGCCGGAGGCAGCGATGTGGTCCTCGCTCCCTCCCCACCTCCACGGCGGCCGCCCGCGCCTTGCGCATGCACCGGGCTGCCTCGGCGCTCGCTGTGCGGCTCGCTGCGGTGTGCACGGCCGGCACCCATCCATCTCCCTCCCAGAGCGCCGGCCAGCGGGGCCGCTGCCCCATCCCGCATNGTGACAAGGGCCACGGTGCATGTCTGCTATGGTGGCTGCCATGTAGGTCACGTTGCAGGGTGACACACGAGCACGCGTTCCCTGCTCCGCTCCGCGCTGCTGCAGCTCGCTCCCTGCAGCTTCTCTGCCATAGCAGAGATCTCTCCAACACATCAGAGCTGTCAAAGGAGCCTTCCGAGCCTGCTCGCCCACCTTGCTGTCCGCACGGGGTGACAGGGGTGTGCCCGAGCAGGGCACTGGGCGAGCACCGCGCTCCAGGAAGGGGCCGCACACGAGTGGACAAAACTTAGAGCGGCATAGTTCAGGATTTGCTTGGGACTGACGTGAGCCCTCACTCACCCCAACGCCAGGTGACACGAAAATGTCACGTTGCTGCTTCTCCCATCCTCACCTCCCACCCAGCACCATCCTCAGTGCTGTCCTCAGTGCTGTCCTCAGTGCTGTAGTGCTGTGTAAAGCTAAATGTTTTCTCACTCACGTGGTACTGGGATCTCTGCTGAGTCTGCTAAGGAAAGGGGACATCAGAGTGTTTATCTGACAGGGAAGTGATTATGCCTCATTTGATCCTCAAATTTACAGCACGGATTCGTCATACAAGGTCATATTCACCAACGCCACTACAGTCAACGTTTCCTTATACCTGTGATAATTTTGATCCTTGGTTCAGGAACAGATCAACAGCAAGCCAAGTTTTCCTAAAGATATCTACAAGCTATCACTCAGACNTGCGCACACTCGGAGCTTCTGGCAGGCTCGGTCTCGTCTTCTCCCAACTTGCGGAGCTCCGGCGCCGTCAGTGCCCGGCTCTGGAGCAGAGCTGTGTCAAGGGCAGCCGCTGCCCCGCTGCCAGCGCGGCTTCCGAGGATGCTGCGCGCTCTCGGGGAAGCAGGTTCCCAGCTATCGGGCGCAGGGAGCCCCGATGCCCTCCGGGGAGCGGCCCCTTTACTGCCGAAGGGTGAAACGTGCCCCCAGCCACCCCCCCCNGGGCACTGGGCGAGCACCGCGCTCCAGGAAGGGGCCGCACACGAGTGGACAAAACTTAGAGCGGCATAGTTCAGGATTTGCTTGGGACTGACGTGAGCCCTCACTCACCCCAACGCCAGGTGACACGAAAATGTCACGTTGCTGCTTCTCCCATCCTCACCTCCCACCCAGCACCATCCTCAGTGCTGTCCTCAGTGCTGTCCTCAGTGCTGTAGTGCTGTGTAAAGCTAAATGTTTTCTCACTCACGTGGTACTGGGATCTCTGCTGAGTCTGCTAAGGAAAGGGGACATCAGAGTGTTTATCTGACAGGGAAGTGATTATGCCTCATTTGATCCTCAAATTTACAGCACGGATTCGTCATACAAGGTCATATTCACCAACGCCACTACAGTCAACGTTTCCTTATACCTGTGATAATTTTGATCCTTGGTTCAGGAACAGATCAACAGCAAGCCAAGTTTTCCTAAAGATATCTACAAGCTATCACTCAGACTCCCTAAGTGTTTCTGCATTTACATTCACAGGAGTTCATAGGCACCATGAGGTAAAATTCTGCAACACGGAATTGTGCTGGTAGTAAAGTGGGCAACCTTGCCTTTTCCCAGGTGCCACGATCCAGGCAACAGCTCATTGAAAAAAAAAAGTGAACAGCACCTTTCTAACAAAAACCAATAATTTGCATTCAAATCTAACAGCCTGTGTTGATTTCTTGCTGAATTATACTCTGACGCAGTCCCAGCTTACATTGCAATTCCATCTCTTTAGTCCCCATAGTTTAAGTCACAATATTTTATAAATGTTTATAGTGAGGTTATTGTTCATACATTTTTCCCTAGCCATCAGAACAAAATTGTTTTCAAGGTTTTATATAAGTGGATCAGTTTGAATTTTACAATTGGCTTAGTCTGCTTTTCTACCTGTTGTGAGTGGTAATGAAGGCTTGCTTTACTCCACACTTCTGCTATTTTTCTTTCCACGAAAAATTAAAATCAAACAAAATTGTATTTGGAATTGGCATGCTGGTTTGTGGGATTTTTTTGTTTGTTTGTTTAGGGATTGTGGGATTTTTGTTGTTTAGTTGGTTGTTTTTTTTTTTCACTCCCCCACCGTACATGCTGGAAATTTCTGCAAAACAGAACCCTTTTTAAAACATGGGCCATTCACCATGTCCCTGACTCCTCTGTACCCACATTGGCAATCCCTAAACTTAATTGCACCGCATGCCCTCCCCATGCAGGTTCAATTCTTTCACAGTTAACAACTTAAGACACAGTTTTCACTGTTTTTCTGGAAATGGCCACTCTCCCTTACAATGTAGACATTTTTTCCCACTAAGCTTGTTGTTGGACACATCAGAAGTTAATTGTGCTAATTAGTCCAGCAGTTAGTGATGCAAATGCTTGTGGCTGAGCCTCATTTCATGGACCTATTAGGAAGCTGCTGTTCTGACTGCATCTCCCAGTGCTTGGCACAACTGCTCCAGTGTTTCTGAAATGCCTTGATCTCTCTGCCTGGCACTGCCTCCTTGTCAGCCCTGACCAGGGCAGGGTGTCCCATCCCCCCAGATGGCCACCAGCTGCTCACTGCATGAGGATGTGGCAGCAGGGGCAGTGACATCCTCAAGCTCTCTGTCACCCGCCTGCCTTGATCAAAGGGTTTCTGAGGTTGCCAAACACCTCCTAGGGAGACACTGGAGGAGGCAGCAATGGCCACTGCCGTTCAGAAATGCTCATTAGGCACAGGCAGAGAATAATCTCCTCACACATTACCAGGGCTGAGGCTGTCCCTCCTGACCTCTGAGCTAAGTTAGGGTACCAATGCTATTGCTGGGCTGAGTCATCACTGATGAAAGATTAACACACCTCTATCAAAGGACAAGAATCTGTGTCTGCCAAACCCAGCAGGCAGAAGGATGGGTCCCACACAGTCCCGTTTGGGGCATGGCAGGAAGCACTGGCAGACAAGGACCCTGGGAGTTTGACCTTCCCATCCATCCCTCTCCACAGCATCCCAGCTGATCACAAGGATAAGGGGAGCAGGTTGTTCCTTCCTGCCAGGGTCAAATATACAACAGGAAGTTCAACCTCTGCTACCCATAACTGAAACATGCTAGTCTCCACTCTCTGCCTGTGCCATGTGAAGGTGTCAGTCTCCAGACTCACTCCCTGCCCACACAAACTGCATCCCTATCACGAGCATCCTCTATCAATCCGTGTGATCCACACTGTGCCACCACTGGGACAGCTCAGGAGCCCAATATGAGCACAGACAGATCTCCTCAACCAGGGTGCACGTTCAAGCTGCCAGCTACAAGTGCGTGAATGCCATCCCCATGCTTGGCAGCAAGTACTTTCTCAGGCCCCACAGCAGGACAGACAGCCAACTCCCTCCCAGCAGGAGAGGAACTAGCAACAGGTGAAAGGAGTTGTTCTGGCTTCTCAACTCATCTTCGCACAGAGTGCTCGTTTCAACAAAATCATGCAGCACTGCAGTAATACAGATAATTTTTAATTACCTTGTAACAAATTAGTCACACATGTCCTAGAGCATTTTCTGTTAGAAGGAAAGTGTTTCAATCTCCTGGGAGTGGCAGGAACAAGATTATGGTCTGGGATCATTCTTAAAATTCTCCTTGGAGCTCACAAAGTCACCACAAAGCTTCTTCCTGCTCAAAGATTGTTGAAAACCTTGAGCACTGCAAAGAGGAATTAATGTTGCAGTGGCTCTGGAGGATAAGGTGGAACAAAAGCTCAAATTGTCATCACCATAAAGACTTGTGAACTCCTAGGAGCTAAAGCACAGCATCCTTTTTTATGATGAAGCATCACAGCAGCGCACGATAGCAAAAGGAGCAGTTTGTTACTACATTTCTAAGCAGACCATGGTACAAGGCCACCCTTGATTCTGCCCTTCAGTGGGGGTAGAGGTGCCTGGATACAGAGCAGCTCCTTCATGGGAAGCAGCGATGGGCTCTCAGGAGTCAGTGCAGAGCATTCTTGTTCCCTGTGTGCTAGAAAGGCCAGAGGCAACAGCAGCCTGTGCTCACAGTGAGCCCTCCAGCTGCACACATCTGTTCCAGCGAGCACAGACTAAGAGCAGTGATAAGCCTGCAGCAGCAGCAGGTACAGTTATTGGATGCAGAAGCCTTCTGCTCCATCCAAACCTGGGGGTTTAGCTGTACCACACTGGGTTATTTATTCCCCTTTCATTGCCACATCAAGGAAGTTGAAGCCAGTGGGCAAAGTGGATAGAAATTAATTCTACTTGATTAACCAAACATTTGAGCAGTCTGCTAATGTACTCCCTTCTCCAGATGACAACCAGATCCCATGGAGAGCTATGTATCTGAAATTTTGGGGGGGTCTAAGCCATTAGTACCATTAGTATTTGGGATGCAGTAATGTGTTACCTGCAGCAGAACTCCCCACATGATGTGGTTTTGTACACCCAGCCCCTCTGAGCTTCACATTTGCTGACAGTCCCCACTGGTTTGGCTGATTTGCTCTCAGTTCAGGAAAGCACATGGCAAGAGAAAAATCTACTCAGAGTTGTGTTACAAAGGAAAAGGTGTAAGAGCTACATGTTTTTAGGATAGTTACATAGGTAGTAGCTGTTTTAAAAGACAACTCAGGAAGAGAGACAGACTCTGCCAGCACAGGCATGCACTATGAGAAAGATGAGATAAGCTCTTAAAGATGTTGCAGCCATGGATTTTGGCATTCAGTCATTGACTTGTTGGTCAAAAACTGGCCCACGGGATGCAAGGGGAACAGTGCTCAGTGTGTGTTAGTGCTGCTTTCCAAGGTGTGGAGGCAGCAGGATGGGGACACAAGGCTGGCAGCTCCTGCAGCAATGACGTGAGGATGTCTCCCTGAACAATGCCAAGACCAGCAGCAAACTCCAGAAAAGGTAAATCCACTCAATCTCCAAGACTGGTAAAATGCCTTTGCAATAATAAACTACCTTTAGTGCCCTATTTCAACACCATTCCAATTTTCA
>VXBU01002241.1:400396-511852 GCA_013400315.1 Bombycilla garrulus
TTTTTTTTTTTTTTAGTTTTATCTTGAGCAGGACAAGGTGGTTTAAAATTATGATAATTGGTTTATTTGAAGCACTGTATTCTGCTTATTACCATTTCTCGCTGCCGCTCCGAGTTCCAGGACCCCACAGTTCATGGTAAACAAATAAGACAACACAGGCATGCAAGCTGTGAAGAAGTCTGCTCTTTCATGCACAGCTAGAGCTGTTTTGCATTGCACTTTCCTGCCTGAATTGGAGCCTGACTCTGGGGAATGCAGCAGGTACTTGTGCCCTGCTCACTTCTGGATTCCACACCCACTTTGGTTTGCCTACCCTAAAGATCAAGTGTGTGTACTGGCAGTCAGACTTTTCTGTTGAAGTAGTTACTGTTCAAAAACATTACTTTTAATCCACTGTGGGGTTATTTTTTGAGTCAGTGTATATATTTTAATACATCATCCCAGCCTCAAAGGCAGGGGATGAGCAGTGCCACAATTGTTTGATGCTGTGTTATCCCTGCAAGGAATACAGACCCTGTTGCTGGCTGTTCTTTGCTCCTGCTGGTGTGACCTTGGCAGCTGCAATGCAACAGATGCCTCTTTCTCGCTTGTTTATCCATGTGAGAGAGACTTCTGAGGCCCCAGCTTCAGTGCCAGCTGTGAATAGTCTCCAAATTGCTTTTTCAAAGTTTGCCTCCTCACGGTCTGGCTTAGTGTTCTTGCTCCCTGTGCTCTTAGGGATCAATATTCACTGACATTTTCCCCCCACACCTCCCGGTTATTTCTAGGTAGCAGCTGAATTCCTTCCTTATTGACTCAATATGTGTTCTTTTTAACTGTTGTTTTAGGAGCGGAAGAATTTATTTTTTTTACTCTTTCCCTCTCTCCCTCCCTCCCTCGCTCCCTCCCTCCCTCCCTCTTTACTGAATAGCCACAACATGCATTTTGCACCTGAAATATCCATGTCAGAAAATGTAAAAGAAATCACCAGGGATGAGAAAATACACACCCCTTCCCCCCAAATCACTGTCAAACACAGAATGCCCATCTTCACAACAGCTGCAAACATATTAAGCTGTTTAGCAGCCTACTGCTTGGAAAATAGAGAGCCTCTTCTTCATTTTTAGCTCCAAAATGATTTATAGGGTGAATAAATGATCTGCATATAAGATGATGACTGGTTTAAATGTAAATGTTGTGAAAGACTTCTTATGTAAGCACATACATTGCCTGAGAGATCCTCGTGCATAAAAGCTGCAGCTGGAGCAAGTGGCTTTTTAAGCATTTGTTTTATGAAGTATGCTTTTCATCGCAGTGGTTGTTATTTTTCATTTACTTTTATATTGGCTTTAAGAAAAAGAAAAAAAAAGAAAAAATACTTGAACTCACAACACAAGCCATACACTTTTAATTGTGAGGCTAGGCACAATAATGACACTGTTAAATGGATGGGTAAAACACAGATTCATCCCAAAGATGTCTGATACTTGAAAGTTATACAATGACAACCTCTGAGGTCTCACAAGTGATGGAGGCATAAAGACCAAGAAACCTCAGTTTCTGAGCATACAACCTGACATGTGGATCCTGCAGGCTGGGCAGGCTGAGCCCAACTCTGGCCATTTGGAGAGGATCTCCGTGGGACTGCCATCACATGCAGCAGAGGGTGTGACCACTGGGCTCTGAGGAGTGGGGAACCACTGAACACCATGTTAGCCTCATAACTTCTCTCAAATATTCCCAAAAAAACACCAAGAGGTGCAAAGATGTCACCTCTGCCATCTGCCCTGATGTTTTCTCTGGTGTTCACTGCCTCCCCAACAGGCTCACGGGCGCTTGATGGGTTGTGGTGATCACTGCCCTCAGTTTCTGGTAGGGACTGTGATGGCTGTGAGGATCTGTGTGCTGGTTTGTTTTTTATCAAGTGTTTCTAGACCACTTGGGATTAAATCTGTTGTGGTAAGCATATGTTGCTGCATTCCTGCTAGCTCTGTGGTAGATGAGCTTTTCCACCAACCTAAAATAACTTTCTCAAGAGTCTGAACAATAACAACACTGCCAACACTTGTCTTCTCTAAAAGAGACACAAAGGGACCCAAAGCCCTTCCTGTCTGCTTATTTTTGGAGAAGACAAACCCACACTCCTGTTCTCAAGTGTGAAGGCGGAAAGAAAAAGCAGAAAACAACACTTGATCAAAACTTCACTGAGCAGATAAAAACAAGTAATGCACAGATTCACATCACCTCACTCAATTTTGCCCTCTGTGCCTCAGAACCCACCCTGCATTCACCGTTCTGGACTGCAGGTCTTGCACAGTATATGTACTTATCCCAGAGGACAGACAAAACGTTACTGGCATGTTGAATGCCCTCTGGTGGAAATGCAATTTATGGAAAATGGGCCAACTGGCAAGGCCTACCCAGAACCCCTGACACAGAGGTAAAAGTGTGTGTTTACTGAAATAGATAAAGGAGGTGAACAGAATTGGCTTATTACTATTGTAACCTCAAGAGCTGCTTCTGTGTTGATGAAGCAAACAGAAACCAGAACAATACTTTGCTCTATTTTTTTTAAATAACTGAACAGCAGTTTTGATGTGCCATTTGGACCACCTTAGAGAGCTTTCATTTTCAGATGCATGCCAGTACTATGTCATTGTTTTAACTGCCTCAGAGAGGTACTCTTCAGCTCGGAGCATGCTGCACCAAACAAGATTCCCAACTCACTTGTCGCCAGATGACATGGTAAAGAAAGTGGAAACCTTACAGCATGGTGTACAAACGCACACAATATGTAACTGCTCGAATACAAACCTAAATAGAATAAATAATTCAAGTAATGTGGTGGTGAAGTCCTGTTCTGATGTATTTATTTGACCTACCTGCAACACAAGAAAATTAATGCAGAGGAGATGCATAGCACCTATATATCATATACATCTTACAGGAGAACAGCAGGGCTCTGAGCACAGCAAAAGGCCTCTAAAAGGGGATAAGACATCTTTTTATTTAGCATTGATAACGTTCATTGATTACAGAGACTTAGCAGGTGTTCAGCAATGCCGCCTTGGGCACTCAGGTGGAGCTGGAGCAAGGGCAGATTCACAGCCCCTGAGGTCCTGCAGGCAGAGGGGCTGTGAAATCCTCACATCTCTACTTGGAATGACAAGGGGTGCCTCAGCCTCGCCCACACATCCCTACTAAAAACAGGGACGTCTCTTCAAAAGGCTGTGACCGTCAGTGGCACAAGATAGCATCAGCAGAGGTGGGATGTCCAAAAGGTACAGGGAGCATAAAAAAGTCTCTTGCCAATACTAGTCCCTGAGCTTTCCCAGCTGAGATGTTTGTTCATTTGAGGTCTGACAGCCAGGCTGAGCCACAGCGAACGGCTCTGGATGTCTGGATGTAGCTGAAGGGTCCTAGGAGTGCTGAGCAACATTCACTGAGGGACTGAGGATCTCTGTTTAACACACTGGGACTCAGTATTACTCTGAGATTGCCCCAACACAGATTACAGAGCTTCACTCTTTTTTATGAATATGAATAAAATACGGTACAGCCTCCCCAAAATATTGTGCAGGTACTCTGATGTACTGAATCATGAGTTCCCACACTCAACCCAAAACAACATATGTATCATCTCTATAACACTCTCTAGTGCGCTTGTTTCCAACACAGTTTTCCCTACATTATTGTCCAATTTGGTATCTGGTATCTCTACCTTTCAATTTTACCATATTCTGAAGACAGCAAAGTAGAAATAATGACACAAACATACAAACATTTCAAAGTAGCCTACAGCTGTGAGCCTCTGAATTCTTGCACAAAAATAATAAAAATTAAATAATCTGTGGTTTAATTTCTTTTAGAAAATAGCACAAGGAAGGGAAATTGAGATAATTTGAGACTAACAGAAAGTTCCATAACATGGTTACACAAAGCTGCGCAGGAACGTGGACTTTTTCCCCAAATATAAAACCCTTAGGAAATCACACAAGTATGAATGAAATGTGAGCTAGTGTGAGAGAATAAACCAGTGTGAGCCATTTTCTTGTCACTGATAATTAATGCACATCTCATTTAATACTCTCAAATTTCACGTAACTGAGCATATGAAATATGCCCATCATACACACATGAAAATCAGTTACAGGGGGTGCCTATGACTGCCTGCATATGCTGTAATATAACACCAAAGCCCACAGAGAGACAAAAACTGAGCCCACTCCTCTTCCAGCTTGCTGTTACCCTACCCTGCTTACAGGAGGAGATGCAGAAGCACTTAGAACCCACAGCCCAAGGTGGGCAGTAGGAGATCAATACCGTGTGCTCAGATCAGGCTCTGCTGTAAACAGTGTGTCCTGAAAAGCCCTGGGTCAGTGCCCAGCTCTACCTGTGAAGGATCTGCAATGTGTTACGTTTGGAAAGCTCGCAAAGTTTCACATTCATGCATGAACTTACACTAGAACAAAGTTGCATCACCCATCTCTGCATACTCCGTTGAGCAAATCAGAATTTTTAAAACAAGGGGCAGATTTCATCAGTCCTGAGAACACTATCAGCCTTTATTGCCAATATTACCCAAAGACAGCTTTTTGGACGTATTTTCCAGGGATAATAAGGCAGCTTATATTTATTCATGGAATCAGCAGTCCTTTCATTTCTATTGTTCATCTCTGTAGATCAAGATTTCTACTGGTGTGGAAAGTGACTGCAGGATGGGATGTTTAGAGGCTTAATCTGCAAGAGCCTGAAATAATGGAAATAGGTAGGTGCTGGCCAGAAAAAAAAAAAAAACATAAAAAAATTTCCATCTGCCTTATGGAGCAATCTAGAGCAGCAAGTTAACTAATTCTCACCTTGAGTTGCAGTTTGGTGACACCAGAACAAGCAGTAGCTACTCTGAAAGGATTAAGATGAGCAGAAAATGTAAGAGATTGATGGGCAATACATATGAGCTCAGCATGAAAGGGAAACTTGTACAAACTTTAACAAGACATCATTCTTCAGAAGTACCTGGACTGATCACTTTGCCCCTTTGCAGTCAAAGTACATGGGAAAATTCTTACCAACAGAAAAGACTTCTTAATTGTGTCCAGAAATGAAGATACAAGCTTTCCAAAACAGATTAATCTACTTTCAATATTTCCCCCCCTTCATAGATGCCAGAGACAGGCTGCATGTGATTAAAAGCTACAAAAATAGCAGTTCCAGTCTTGCAAGGATGCTTTCAATTGGTGTTTTCTTTCAACTGATTTCACTTCAGATAATATTGGCAGCAGAATGCCATAGACCTGATTAAACAGTTCATCTTAACCATTAAGTACCAGCCTGAGACTGTTGGTTCATCTATGTGATAGTGGTAGAAGGCAAATAAATATTCACTCACAGTCCATCCAGCACTGCATTTTAATACTTTCTTATCAAGGCATGAATTGTAATAAAATACACCTTTTTGTATCACACTGTTAAATAAACTCTGCAGTCTCATATTCCTTGATCCAGATACATTCTCCAGGAGCACAGAGGATTCAGACAGCTCCCTTAGAGAAACCTCTTCTAAAGAGTTAATTTTCTCCCCAATAACAATATGGTTTGTTAGCAGAAGTTTATGCAAACACAGATGGTAGAGTAAGCCCTTATGATGCAGGAAGGCCTTTGCTGAAAGAGTAGAGGTCACACTGAATTGTGGAACATGCTACCAGAATATCTCCTCACTTTGACTTTCCTTCCATTAGAAAAAGGGGTAGTTAATTTGTTTGGGATGAATCCTTTCCTGGGATACAGAAACTTAAGTATATTCATCAGATTTTGCACTGGAAATGAGGTTTAAATTTCTATAATCAGAGATAATTGATTGCATAAAAGTCTTGACAGAGCTTCCACCCTGGCAAAATCCTGTGCATCTTCTCCCAGGTGCTGAAGCTCCTTGATGTTTCTCTGGCTCTGTGAAGTGGCTGTAAGTGTAAGGCACATCAATTTTGAAGCCTCGTTACATAGTCAGAGAAGTGCAATGCCAACACAGTAAAAATGAACACCCATTTTTTGTGTGCTGAAGTCAAAACCAAAAAAGCATCTATTCATAGAATAGTCCTGTAGTATAGTTGCATACAATCAATACAGCCACCGTATAAGATCCCTGTAATGAAACTGAATGAAAAAGAACCTTTTTCTTTTTATACAGCATTTGTGTTACAACAGCACCAATCAGTGACTTTCCAGGGGCTTTCCTGTGCTTTGGGCTGGAGGAGTTTTCAACAGAACAACAGACCCTGCAGAAAATACCTTACAGTCTCAATAAGAATACTCTGCCTGCCACCTGCACAGCACACTGCTGCCTGTTCCTGAAGAGACAATTTTTATTATCAGTGACTTTCCACACAGGACAGGTATTCCTTTTTCCAGTACTCACTTCTGAGGCACCCTGTTAGAAGACTCTTTCCACATGTGCAGCATTGCATCTCTGAACACTTCCTGTGTACAGAAAGATTGAATGGTCCTCATTCAGTAGCTTTTGGTGATGTTACACCTCAGTTTGGGTTGAGCAGGGATTTAAAATGTGCACTTCCCTGCCCAGGTGAAGCTCATTGGCAGGTGAGATTTGATGGGACCTCCACCAAACTCGGTCTTCTGTTTCCACTTTCAGTGCTGGGATTGGACACCAAGAGCACAACCTTACTGAGGGCTGAGACCTGGGATTTACCCTGCAGATGAGAATTGCCAAAATGTGCAACTTTGTGCTAAGTATCAAGAGGTAATTCAAAACACAGGGCTTATTTCCTTTCATACAATGCACATCTAAAGAGTCATTCATGAATAAGACTTCTGATCCTACCCAGCAGGATGTGGTGGCATATTTATAGTCAGAAATCCATTACAGTTAATACTGCACTATTTACACTCATAGTCATAAATCTAATAGTGTTGTTGTGGCTGTCCTGCTTAATGTACTCCAGGAATGCTCTTCAAGCCAGTATCAATTACATTTGCAAATAAACTAATTATTTGGGTTGAACAAAGTGAAAACATTCTTCCTCTGAGAAATGTAGTGCTTTGTATCTGCATCTATTCCAAGTCAATCTTGTGTTTTATTCAATTAAGCACCACAGATGACAACAACGATCCAGAAAATATTAAATGAAAACATTGATTCTGCAATAATAACGTTGGATGAGCCATGAACTGCTACCAATAACGGAATCACAACACATCAAACTCCGTTACAACTTCAAAATAGTCCTTTTATTTCATAGTACTTACTTAATATTATTTTCAGCTTGACACTTTTATCACCGGCACTTGCATCTTTTCTAATTTAAAAGCTGATATTTCATGACCTCAGTCTAAATACCTGGCACATAAACTATCAAGTAGCACAAATATTATAGAATGTGTTCTTATCCTATTCATCTTTGACATCACTGTTTTCAAGATTAGATTGTGCAGCACATCAACCCAGAACCTTTGAAACAAACCCAGACATTCATTTTCCTTTGCTTTTTGCAACCCAACAGGTCCCTGGTGATGGTCTGGACTGGCCAGGCTTGAACCTTAGACTTAGGAGAGTTTGCAAAGAGAAGGTCTTTGACGCCTTTCCTTTCTGCATTAAAAAAACCAACAAACCCAAATGAAAACCCAGATCCACAGGTTTGCAAATGAGATACAGGAATAGAGAATTTCCAATCTAAACCCTTGTGCCATCACGGACTTTGATAAAACACAAACTTTTTGCAATATAGTGTCTCACAATGAGTGAGACTTTATCAAACATCCATCCCAGCCTCAATATGATGGTTTAAAAGACAATACCAATTCTCATTATATCCACAGCACAGCCTCAAAATGTCACTTTTCCCTTACAGATCAGGAGTCTTTGCAGCAACCTTCTTTATAATTATGTTTATTATCAGCATCAATTTCCATTTCTCCAGGCACCTCAGAGGAACAGCAGATGCCTTTCAACATTTACAAGGCAAACTGACAATAATTGCTTTCCCCACTATGGAAACTTCATCAGTGCTGGGGTGCTGTGAGGCACAGCAAACCCTAATGATACGTCAGTCAGACACTAAGGAACAGCATCAGCCTGTTTTCTTCCAGGAGTCCCTTCAGCTAAAAGGCTAAAATACATTTGCAAAGAGGGGAAGTATTTATGATAAAGGATAGTGCAGACAAGCATGTTTGGAGAGGTTGCTAGAAGGTGCAACTAAATCTTCAGGAAAGGCTGATGTGTGGAGATTTCTTTAAAGTCCTCACACAGTGAGATGACCAAATTCTATTAAAAAAAGGAAGGAAAAAATCAATTTCTGGCCTTCCTGAAGAAAGGGGAAAGCTTGATTCGTTAACACAAAGTGCATAACCCAGTAGAGAGATAGAGAGGCCTGAAAATACATTTCCTTTTAAAATGCCAGTACTGTTTTCTTTCATTTTAAATGCTGATATATTTTTCTTTTTGGTATGGATTATTAATTCCTGCATATTCAGGTCTGACAGTACAGCAGCTCGTTCACCTAAACATTTAGCAAACTTGACAATATTTAGCTCTAGTAACTTCAAAGCCTGAGCAAGCACAGGAACATCATCATTTCACGCATCAAATCTGTTTAAGAACAGATGCAAAGTACTGCTCACAAGCCGTAACAGAAACAATATTGTCCCAGCAGTAAAACCACAGAATGGAAAAATCATGGAAATATTACCCATTTTTGAGTTCCATTAAAGAAAAAAAAAAAAGGAATAACAAGTGAAGAGGATTTTGGTCATGCTGATTTAGCTGCTGAAACTCTAAAGGAAAAATAGGAGTTTAATGCCAGGTAATGAAATTATACATTTTACATTTTCTTCTCAGCTTGAAGAAGACTCCCTGGTCAAAAGTGAATTTTAACTAGTTTCCAATATGTAAAATTTAAAGGCTTTTTGTGTTTTTGTAGTTAGTTGTACTGTTGCTTTCTGTGGTAAAGTGATACTAAATGGCCTGAGTGCATCAGTCTGGAAATTGTTTCAATAAAACTGGAGCCTGCAAGTGCAGCCACCTTATATGTGAGGTCATTTCTGAGTGAAGGATATATTTGCAGCAGCAAGCAAGATCAAAACCACAAAACACATTACATTGGATCAAGCTAATGATCAGTTTAATAAAGCTTGTATTATGACATCCAGAATCAGCCAGATTAAAGTGCAAAAATACTTTCACAAACCTGCTTAAAGGCACGAATTTTCTGCTATTAGTATTCCTTCCAAAAGCTCTTTTTATATATTTCTAATCTTTATGCTGATAACTGTGAATGCTTTTTGTTCATGTAAACACAGGAGCACAGAGAAGACCTGACTGGAAATACAAGTGGGTGAATTCAATGTGTAGAAAACATAATTAATTCCAGGAAGTGTAAAAACCAGGAAGGATGCTGTCCTTCCAGTTTAGCTTTTATCTTCATCTCCAATACTTAAATTTTAACTTAAGTTGTGGAGTTTGGCTGTCCCTCCTAAAAGATGCTGCTGCTGCTAAGAACAGCAGTACTCTTGATATGTTTCCATATTCTTCCCAAACCTGGGGGAATTCATCTCTCATCTCCTTTTGTGGCAACAAGTTCCACGTGTGAAAATAAAGTCTGTGTATTCAATTTGAACTCAAATATTAGAAATGTCAGACTTATCACTTGTTCAGAAGCTTTTGTTTTCTCTTCCCTGGATCATGCCTTGCAGCAGGACTTCAAGAGACACAGGGAAATATTTGTAGGAGTAGATAAGGACAACTATTTAACAGGAGTCTGGGTGGGAAATCTCATTGCTCTGGTTTCTGCTACCCCGGTTTCTTTCTCTCCGTAGCTTCTTGTGTGACCATTTGCATGTGAGGAAGGGAAAAAGATGTCCTGATATTCTGTTTAGTCCCATTCCCTTCTTCATCTTATTTTACTGTGAGAGAAAAGGGCTCCAAAATTGAGCATTCCTGGCAGGACACCTTTAATGTCCTCCATTTGGTCTCCTTTCCAAAACCAAATATCACTGTTTAAGAATTCACCAATGAATAAGATTTACCTGAGCTTCCAAACATACTCATCAGGCATCTCTGAGCCCAGCCCTGCATGCAACATCCCCAGTGAAACCACAGTGCTTACTTATATAATTATATTTATATAATTACATTATAATTACCCTCTGTATTATCCTCTGTCCCATTTCTAATACGTCTCAACATCTTGTTTGCATTTTGTTAATTCCCTTTTTTTAAATCCTGAGTCCTGCTAAGCCCCTGGCCTCAGTGATGTATTGTGGTGATGTAGCTCCAGAGGTGTGCTGTCATCCAAGCAATTACTCTTGTCCATTATCAACTAATTTCCACTGTCTGTAGGAAAACTCAAGGTCACACTCTTGCACTGCAGCTTTGGGCTGATCACCCAAAAGAATATGCCACTAATAATTACTATTTAAATGCTACAACAGATGAATAGCAAACACATTAACAGTGGTTCAGCTATGAAGATTATGCTGGAGGAGGAGATTACCACAGCACTGCATCCCTGAAGGTGCTGACTACTTACAATTCCTATTTGCATTCCTGCTGGGATAGTGCAAGAGGGATGTCTGGCAGGGTAGAATGCAGCACAGGGACATATGGGAGCTGTGCTCCCTTTACACCGTGGAACAGATCCCACTTTGAATAAAAATCTCACCTGCAAGAGCCCTGGCACTGCTTTTTCAGTCTGCAAAAGAAGATAGGACACCCCTAAAAATGGAGAGGAAAAAAAAAGTTGCCCCATTGCATATCTACTGCCTCCCAAGGACACACAGGGTCAATTTCATACTGACCTATATCACTTTGAAAGGTTAAGAGACAAGGAAAACACCACACACAGGAAAGGGATGGATAGCTGCCCACTGGTGCTGCTTTGGGAGCTCGCATCTCCAACCAGGAGGAGGAATTCTCTTTGGGGAAGGAGCCTAGCACAGAGGGAAACATTAAAACTATCCCACTGCATTCTTCATCTTCTAAGCAATATTTGCTGACATCCCATTCAGCTGTGCTGGAAACAATCTAGTTTGCCATCATTAATACTTTATGAGGCCAATCATCACCCCTGACAGAGCTGAGCTCCTTTGAATCAAAATCGTGCCTGAGGGGCAACCACTGCCAACAGTGCACACAAAGTTTAGAACAGTCTAAAAACTTGCACAGCCTTGAATGGTTTGTGGGGGTTCTGCCCCTCACTGTACCTGTACTTTGGCACAAGGAAGCACAAGATTTTTTGCCTTTTTCTTCTACATTTTAAATCTAAAGCTCAAAGCAAGAAAAATGTTGCACAAGGATGTCTAACCTGATGCACATAGATCGTGCACAATGTATGTTTGCTTTTTGGGTGACTGCTATCCCTCTGCAGTGTTACTGATGCTAATTGTTCTCCCTGAGCTAATTTTTAGTCATTTTCAGGATACAATGTGCAGTTATTAAGCAGATTGATATTTTGCATGCTATGCTTTGAGAAAAGTCAGATAAATTACGGACTTTACTTGACATTTGTCTTCAGGTGCAATAACATGTTTCAGAAAGTCAAGTGAATTTATAAGCCAAGAACTCACTTTTCCTAAGTCCAAGCAAAATATCCTCTATCAGTCATATTCTTACCAAAGTTTTGCTTTGGCACTGGATTTTTCATGAGCATTGCTTATATATAGCAACTACATTAGCCACGCTGCCCAATCCTCCCCAAACACCCCATCCCTGGAGATGGATCAAAAAAACATCTGCCAAAGCTTTCACTTCCACTTGCTACTTCCATCTCAGTTCTCAGATGTAACTCATCTGGATCCCATGCCTTGACAATTTTTAACAGCTCTAACTGCCTAACTATCTGCTCTGGCATAATCACAAAACGTTTAAGCATTTCTTATTGCCCTCAGGAAAATCTATTCTAGTCTCTGATATGACCTTCAGCTTTTTCTCTAAATACTAATGGCACAGAACTTGTGGAGGCTTTTTGCAATGACAATCTCATCTGTCATTCCCTACTCACGTCTCTTAATGCCCTCATTGACCTCAGCATTCCTACATTATTTCTCGGATATTTAAGGACATTGCTGCTGTTTACCCATAAGCCAGTTACTGTTTAGCAGGCCCAGTTTATTTTTTCAATGCCTTTTTCTATTCCTATGCAGTTTTTTTAAAGGAAAGTCATAATTAAACGTTTCCTCAATCTCTTTATACACATGCACACAAATATGCATTTGGGAATAGGTTTTAGATGCATTCTAGTTTAGATAGGTAACTTTCTTTATTTAAAACTCCAGTACATTGGGACACTCACAAAGGGAAGAGAAGAAATAAATTGAAAAAAAAAGCCTGCAAGTTTTTACATCCAGATCTTTGAGGGTTTGATACATCTGATTCTTGAATTCATCTCCATTTGCAGAGGGGACTCAAGGGCTGAAACACCGGAGGGAACCTGCTCTCAGGAGGGACCCTTAGGGCCAGACTCTCGTTCCTCTTTAGCTTTCTCTTGTGCTACTCTTGTCAGAAGTAAGGGGAGGTAAAATAAATTAAAATAAGAGTGAGGATGACACTCTTTATCCTCTCTGCTGTCTTTTCCAGAAATTCAGCTTTTCCCTGTTTTTTTTTTTCCCCACATACCACACACTTTTCTAAGCACCAGACTGAACTTTTCACCACACGTCATCAGCTCAAATGCCTTATGGCTGGTGACAATTTCCCCATTCTCAAATGCATTTTCTCATACATCTTTCCCTTTTGCCATATTGGTACCTCTGTTTTCTCTGCTGAAACCTACACTCATAGGTTGTTCTGCCCCTTAGGGTAATCAGCCACTCCAGGATATTTCAATTCAGTCTCATTAACCACTCCTTCATCTTCACCACAGGTTTTGTGTATATTCAAACATCTCCTTGGCAGTAAATCACACAGACCAGTAGCAGTCAAACAGAGAGGAAAGATTTCTGTTTTCCACATGAGTCTGAGCAGTTCCTTGAACAGTCCAAACAGGCATTCAGCTTTTTGGGAGTAATATCACACAGAATCATAGAATCACACCATGATTTGCGTTGGAAGGGACCGTAAAGATCATCCAGTTCCACCCCCCTGCCATGGGCAGGCACACCTTCCACTAGACCAGATTGCTCAAAGCCCCATCCAGTCTGGCCTTGAACACTTTCAGAGATGTGAATTTCTTCTCCATATCTAATCTAAATCTACCTTCCTTCAGCATAAAGCCATCCCCCCTTGTTCTACACCCTTTTAAAACGTCCCTCTCTCACAGGCCCCCCTTAGATACATGGCATATAAGTCTACTTTTCTCATAAAATGCTCTCAGGTAGGCCAAGTTTATTTAAGAATATTCCCTTCCTCACCTCCACTCAAACACATTAATTTGTGTTACACAGAGATGAAGTTAACTTCATTATCTGTGAGTATTCATAATCTCTATGTCCCTTTGTAGTCTTTTTCTTTCCTGCCTATTACTCACAGTTCCTCCCTATACAGAACCACACACAAATTCATTAACAGACTGTTTACTCCCTCTTCAGGATCATTAAATGGAGATGCTAAATGAGACCTGACCTAACACAGCTGCACTAAGCATTTCCTTGTAAACAGAGACTTTGCCATTTATCAAAAACTTTTCAGTTTTTCAGTTCCACACAAAGTTGTTCACATTAAGGCAATTTCTAAAAGTTTTCAAATTCAGACTTAACCCATTATTTTACCCTGGCAGAAGTTAGTAAAAAAAGGCCCTAAACTCAAACAAGACATTAAACTGATGTCTGAGGAAGCTCTTTCCAAATCACCACGACAGGCTGAATAGATCTATGGAGTCAAGAAACAAAACTGGAAATGTGTGGTTCTCTTCAGCTGGAGAGACTGTGTGCAGGGTACCAGCCACAGTCAACCGTGGGCTGCTGAAGGACACACATCAATTGGAAAGAGTCTAGAAGAGACTCACAATTTTCTAAAAATGCATCATATCTGAGGAAAAACTTGAAAAAATTCAGATGGTTTCATTTAGAGGCAGATGATGAGTAGCTGTAACATCTCTCAGGAATGGTGTGGGTATAAACTCACCCTTGGACAAAAGGGTGAACCAGATGACCTTTAGAGATCCTTTCCTGTTCCTGTTTTCTCTGATGCATAGATTGCGTAGGTTGTCTGCCCAAATTTCTCTTGCAGACATCAGCCATCACAGCCAGAAGCCCTGCAGCCCTGAGCCTTTCATTCTATACCCCAAATGCATTCACAGCTGCTCCAGGATTGCATCTCCCCTCAGACCCCACGGCTGAGGCACTGGATGCTCAGTGCCCTGCCAAATCTTCATTTCAAGGGTAGGAAATTCAGCAAGGTCTGTGATAAAGGTAAATACAGCAACCGCTGTACCTCAGGACACCAAAGTCATGGGGAAAGCCTCTCATGATGCATCAGAGAAGATCTCGGCTCTGGATGCTCCCCAGGGACACCCACACCATGGAAGGAAGACACCCACCAGCCAGAAACTCATTTTTGGAAGATAGTTTGGGTGGCCCAGTAAAGACAGGGAAGCTGCTGGCAGTCACATTATTCAGTCTGCCCTTCCCTGAAGCAGGATATCCCTCAAGTCCTTCTGCAGTTATCTTATTGACATTTTTCACACTTCTAACCACCCTCTTGGCCTTTCTAATGAAGAGCTACTCAGAACAATTTATTGCAAGAGATCACTTGCTTCAAAGCACTTGTCTCTAGCCTTTATTTCTGATAATACTTGGAGAAAAATATTTTCCCTCTATTTTCTCTTCCTTAACAAACAAGGACATGAATCATTTCCCATTTATCACTTCCTAACTATCACACTTGGTCTCCACAAATCCTTCCTAGCCACTCCCAAAATGCTGGTGAGTGAACATGTAGCTTCCTGCACCCATGCCCGTCTCCAAAACAGCTGCTCTTTATGCTCTCCTTCATTTGTGAACTTGCACAATTTATTTAAAAATATAAATACTTTAACTGTAATAAGGCTGACATGTTTTCTTTCATTCCCATAGACTGCAGATTAAATCTGATGCTTAATTAATTTGCACTCAGAGTACCCGACTCTCCTTCCCTCTGACCAATGCTTCTGCTCTGGTTTGTGCTCCCTGCTGCACAACCTCCTCTGCTTCCCCGGGGTTATTAATTGCTGCTTTTCCCCAGACACAGCCTGCATACAGCTGGACAAAACTTCTCACATTTAGAAACAATTGCAAGCTCAGGCATTTGGAAGGAGGGATATTTGGTTTTAATCAGGCATTTTGGGTATCTTAATGTATCTCTCGTTTGATCATCAAAGCGAAAAGCTACCTGTGCTTTTTTTAAAAAAAGCTCTGTCTGATAGCTGGTTGTGTAATACAGCCCAGAGGGCAGATGAAACTCTTGGTGAAACACAGAATTTTTCCTTTGATCACAGAGGTTCATGTAAGCATCTTCACTCCATTCCCTCTGCTCATTTACCTACAACACATGCTCTCACCCCACACCCTTCAGCTCCACGCAGCTCTCCTGCAGCCCTGGCTCTGTGCAGATCCTCATCCCCCTCCCCATGTTCCAAGGTCAGGCAAATCATCCCACGTTTCAAAGGAAAAGCTGAGATTATTGCCAGTTTTCCATCCTCCCCAGCAGTTTGGTTCCTGCTGACCCAGACAGCCCAGAGCCTCCCCCGCTTTCTGCAGCTGGGAAGGCACCGGGAGAGTCGGATTCACTGTAAAAATACATCCCTCACAGCACCCTGCTGGCTGCTAATGACAGTACAGCTCCCTCCACCACCCAAAGACAGGGGAGAAGAATATATATGAAAAGCTGATTGTGTCAAGCCTCAAACAGAGCAATGTTTCCTGTTGTCTCCTTTCCCACCTGCAGGCAGGCAGTGCTGGCTCTGAGCTAGTGGAGCGTAAGTAAAGGAGGTTACATTAGCAATTACCACCTGGGAGAAGCGACCCACATATAGGAAAATACTAGCATTGAAAAATAACAGACATAAGGCAATGGATGCAGGAGTACCCTGAGCCAATTTTGCTAGGAGAAGGCTAGGCAGACACTCCCTTTTGCTTGAAAAAAAAAAAAAAAGGATTAAAAAATAGGGGAAAAATAATATTTCTTGGGGGGGCTTCTACCCAATAATATGCAAAATAATGCCTATTCCTATTCTGAAATATTGCTCCCTGCTGGAGAAGCAGGATCGTGGACCTGCCATCATGTTAAGGTCTATGGAGAGCAGGATTAGTTCCCACAAATCATGGGCTGGACACTGTCCATACTTCCAGACTTCCCATGGCCACAAAATCTGATAATCCATCCCTGCCAGAACCTCACACAGTGCTTATGAGCTACCCAGGACTCACATTTTGTACCACAGGAAACACCAGGAAAGAAATCACATTTGGTATTCAAAGGTAAGGCTAAGATCATTGCGGAGCTTTTGACAATCGCCCTTATTCCATAAATATATATACATATATATACATACATTATATTTATACATATATATGTCTGTGTACACACATTTATAAATATATATATATACATACACACACTTAATAAGTGAAATTTTCTGTAGTTCTGTAGACCTGTGCTACAGAATGTTTGTGCATCTATGTCCAACAGCTCGATGTGCCATCTGTATAAATTTCTGCTGCATCCATGGCTACAGCCTGGCTGTCCGCTACACCACATATTACTTTAATTAAATGCTAATACTCAGAAATGGCTGAGCAAGTGTCTGAACAACCAGGCAGCAAAAGCAAGCAATGAGGTAGAGAATGGATTATCCAGATCCCAACACACAGCACACTATTTACTAGATTTTATTTTTCCGCAGTAAAAATACTGCACTTCATAAAATTACTTGAGTTACAGGAAATGAAACAGATGAAAGAACCAGACCCAACCTTGAATATAGCTGAGTAATATCTTAGATGAAATCAATTTGCACAGACTGTGAAAAATGAAGAATGGCATTATAATGGATTATTTTAGTACAAGCTTTTGATGTTTTGTGTAAATGTTTTTGGTATTTTTGTTCCTCAAGAGAGATGTTTAATGACAACTGATGAAAATCTATAAAATGCAGTCAGTACTTAGGAGCACCATGGAGCTGCCTTGTAGTTGTGAGTGAAATTGCATGCAGAGGATAAATATATGTTCAGCAGCAGGAGAACTACCAACAGAAGAAAACGGTATTAAAGTATTTCTATTCCAACACATTAACACTTCAAGTCCCAGGTGAAACCTTACTTTACAGGCACAAAATTCATGTAATACCCAACCCAAAGCAAAGTAACTTGTGGAGCAGAAAAAATGCTGGAATATTATCAAAATGTTGATTGTCTAACAGAGTATTACAGAGAGAAGTACTCAGCTCTGTGAATCCTGGAAAATATGATTACCACTCAGAAAATTTAATTACCCCTTACATCTGTCCAGCATCTTTTTCTTCAACCATCCATGAACATCTGCGTTTTGCCTAGCGCACTGAAAAATACATCTACATTCTGAAATGTAAACAGGGGAGGAAACACCCACAGGAATTTGCATTAAAAGGAGAATTGTCTCCTCCTTGCCAGGACAAGTCTCTTTCTGAATCAGGCAGGTCAACACACTGAGACTTTTCCAGGCTCACGATAGCCTCAAACGTGACTCTGCCATTCTGCCCTCTCCAGAGAGTCCATTAGGAGATAAAAACTGGCTACAATACTGCATGTTCTCTTTCCCAAGGCAAACTAAATTAAAATTTTAACCAAAACTCAATGATCTGAAGGTGACAGAGCCTTTAAAAAAAATAAAAAAACAAAGCAAGGTTGCTGTTCAACATATAAAATTGTAGCACTTGTGTTTTTTCGTAACGTCAGCTTGAGTGCTCTAAGTTTAAAATCTCATCACCATAATCTTCTCTCTTTTAAAGAGAGGAAACTAGTGCCCAGTGATGGCTTATGGTCACCAGAAGATATTATCTTTGCTTGGCTGTGGCTATACTTGCCACTATGTAAATCTCATAGACCAATTGGTTTATTCACTCTACCCAGCTCTGAGAGGTAATAACACAAATACTGCTTCAGGTCCTAATGACACTCTGCTGTGGATTCTAAGAAAGTGCTTGTCTTATTAGATGGCAAGAGTGGTTTCCTGAGTTTGGATTCTATATAAAAACTAATACATGAACAGAGCAAAGAAAAATGTTATTTATAATCCTAAATACCATACCATTCCCCAAAGTGACAAGATCAATATTGCAGCTTGGCACCCGCTACTGTGACAGATGGTGCTATTAAAATACTGAGCATATCTTTACTGCAGGAAAAAAAAAATAATAAGCCAGGAGATTATATGTTGTCCTCATCCAATTTGCATTTTAGGTTACTAAAAATTGGTAAAAAAAAAAAAAAAAAAGAAGAAACCTTACATGTTCCTCTTTCAAACATAACAAAAAAGTAAAAAGGACTATTATATCATTTTTGAAAAAGAGAAGTGAGGAATGCTTGTAGCAGTGTAGACTAACAGAAAAGGGTTTTCATTATGTTCCCGACTGTATTTTGCATTCATTTCACCGAGGTATTTTCATTTTTAAGAAAAGTACAAGAACAGATAAGGTTGGGAAGATTACTGATGTCTTTGTGAACAGCTCCATCGGCTCTGCTGGGAGCCTTTTGTGAAACATACCTGAGAAAAGCTCGGGTAAGTGTCAGTTGTTTCCCAGTTCCCCAGATATTACAAATGAAGATCAGTTTAGGTACTTACAAAGGGTCAGCACTCCCAGAGTTTACTGTGCTGCTGAAGAACCTCCCAGCTGAAATCCTCTAAGGCTGAAAGCCATCTGCAACAACTTTTGTAATCAAGATTACTCATTGATAGAATGTTCTCCATGTTTATTTCTAACTATTAAGATTTCAAATTTGTTTTATTTACCTCCCCTCATCCCCATCTCTAGTGTTTAATTCTCTGTTGTGAATTTCTCAGAGTTGTCACAATTGGCTTTGCTCTAGTTATTTATTTATCTGCTGATTTAGATACTCATGCTTAGGCAAAGAGAAGGCAATGGATGTTGAATTAGAATTTTTTTGTTTTACTAACTAGAGCTCTGCAGAAGACTTTCTGTGTAGACCTAGACCTCACCTTTCCTTTTCCTGTACTCTTTTAAACTGCTAACTTTGCTCAAGCAAGTTCTGTTCATTATCTTCTTGTCATTACATTCTTTTCATTCTCAAGGAACTCTGGCCATATAGGTGCTTCAGAAATACCTTTTCCTTTTTTTTTCTTTTCTTTTTTTTAATGAGAAGGGGCTGGATAAAGAATTTTGAGAGTGAGAAAAAACAAAAAAAACTAACAAAAAAAACAACCTTCCTACTGGAACGTTTATCTTTTGCCAGGCACCTGTGTGTGTTGAGTAGGTGAGCATCTTGACCAACTGGACAATTCAATTTACTATCTACAGGGTAAATGGAAACTTCTCTAAATTTCTCTCCTCAGTGAGTCCACTCAGTGAAATGCTGGATTTTTCATAAAAGTGTTTCTGTGGGTTTCCATGCTCCTTCAGTAGTGCTGGACAGGTTTGGGTGGTGATACAAAAGTTTAGGGATGGCTGCTGATGGTTGTTTTTCCTGGTTCCCCCACAAGACGAACTACATCGACAAGATGTTTTTTAAGGCTTGAAAACTGGACAATAGCTGCTTTTCATGTGGGTCAGGAAATGCAATCTCTGGGCTAGTAAAGGAGAAGGGTCTAGTCCTTATGAATTCAGATTTTTTTTATGAGCATGTAATCTAAAGATGCTTCTAATGAAGCAGAATCTAATAAATTATAAAATCTCCCAAGAATGAAATATAAAGTTCAGTATAAAGCATATAGTCACAAGAGAATACAACAGAAAAGTTCAGCATTGGAGCTGCTAAATATATAGTATCAGAATCAGAATTTCTGTTCAAAAATTGGGGTAGAAAATTAAATAGTGAACTTCCCTAGGTAACCCTTCCCTAGGGATACAAAGAAGTGCTGGTCAAAAAAACCTAATTCCATTCCATATAAAGCACAGCGAGTCTGACTGTTTTAATTTGTCTTTTAAGTGACGCTTAATCCAGGCTGCAAACATGTTCTGGAACTGAAGAGCACAGAGCTGTATTCCAGTTGCTCCAATGGAAAGATTAACTGACAACTGTTGTGTTTTACAGAGGTGCAAATTTGAATCCATTAAAAATAAAACAAAAACAAACCCCAAACTAACCAACCAACCAACCAAAAGCCACTCACAACTTCATTGTCTCCATGTGTTAGTGCCCTATGAAGCGGAAGAATTGTGGTTAACTCTTACCTAAATACACCAGGGATTTTTTTTGAGCCAATTAAGAAGGCTTGATTTACGCACCAGACAAAAAAAAATACTATGCACACCTTTATAAATGAAAATAAATAATACCCGAGCAACTGGTAGAAGAGATTTGGTAAGAGAGGAAAGAAAGCCAAAAGGTGCTTTGGAAGAATCATGAGCAGAACTATGTATTTATGGGGATCAGATAACTGTGTTTTAGTTGTTGGCAGGCAGGGCTAAGAAAAAATAGTCCAACAAGAACAAGTACAAAAAGCATGAGAGAAAAATTACCCAAGTGCTGCTAAATACAATGTAGTCCATCCTAAAGGCTAAATTTTGGGGAAAAAAAAGCCAATTTTAAATCACAAACTGGTCCATGTCTATAAATTTCTATTTCTGCTGAACTGAAAAGAGAAAAATAATAGAACGAGAGAAGACTTTTGACGCCAAGAATAGAATGTAGAATGAGAATAAATAAAATCAGGGAAGGAAGAATGAGATAATTACATAATTCCAGCATCACACAATCTCTGCCTCTGTAATTAGTGCTGACTGAGTCAAAAAATTTAAGCTGCCACATTTTGAACAGATTGATCTTGAAGTTAGATTCTACTAGAAGCAGCAGAAATATTTGTCCTGATATAACCCTCTCTTGTATCTAGGTAAGCAGAGGACAGCCAATCAGCCCCAGGACAGAAAGGTGGGAATTTGAGAGCCCTTCACTCATTGACCAGGAGAGGGAAAGCCCTGCAGGACCAGCAGTAATTCCCTTCCTCCCTGAGTGCTTTCAGACTCCAGGGGATGGGACATTTCTTCATATGCACAACACCTGCTTCTGTTTACAGACTTGACAGTCCTCCAGGAACTACAAAAAAGTGGTCATTACCTACTGCCCTGCTGATTTAAGACACTTTTTGATATTCTCTTAAATTTTCCTATTAGGGAGTTTCTGAATAACCTAGAAAATCACAGTAAATTATGGACAATCCTTTTTTTCCCTTCAGGGCACCGTTGGGGAAAAAAAGTTACAAAAGCAACTAACAAGGCATAGTTTGACCAGGACAGTCCAGAAAACCACCAGAGAGCTTTCCCCAAATAGTATTAACCATCAGGATGCATGAGGTCAGGCCAGAAAAACCTTCAGGCAAAGAGAGGAAAGTAATGATGTCACTTCTTCATGTGTATTTCTACTTTCTGGGTCTACTGCAAATCTCCTACTGAAAACAGGCTGGTACAGAGGTGAAGATGAATTAACCACAACTATGACGGTAAGAAATAAACCCAGCTCCCCAGCAGCAGGATGCCCACAGGAAAGACTCTTAGCAGCAGTCCTGTGGTGTAAAAGTGGCAATCAAAGAGAATGAGAAGGTAAATGATTCAGTCCAAGTACAGAGAAACTAAATTAATTTCTTTTCATTTCTCTGCCACTTCAGAAGGTGAATGGGAAATATCCATCCCAAGGTGACACTCTACATGTAATGAAGCCAAGGTACTCACAAAGGCAGATGTATCAAGAAAAGAGGTGAAAGAATGGTTCAATAAATTAAAATGCAATATGTCACTCAGGCTGGTTGGTATCACTCCAAGAGTGTAGAATAAATGAAGGTGAGCGACAACGTAAACGTATATTTTAGTATTAAACCATTTGAATCACAGCTCCAAAGGGGGAGGAGGTGCCTAAAGTAATGTCTGTTTATTAAAAAGGATGCCAGACTGTGAGACTGGAATGGCAACTTTGCATTACCTTGTCTTGCCTCAGTAACAGGGAAGGGCAGAGGGGACACTGAATGAGAAAAGAAAGCATGGATAAAAACACTTCAGTGCTTACTATAAAGAATGGACAGATATGGGCCAACCCACAAACCACTGCAGCATTTGCCGGAGCAATTGAGCCAAATAAGATTAGAAGGGGAAGCTGAGGTCAAGCCACTAAGCGTTACTCCTTCTCCAGAGAGACATAACAAAAAAACAGCTGAAGAATAACAGTGGATTCCCAAAAAGTCATTCCAGAGTCCTCAGGGGGGCATTTGAGCAATAACCCAGGGATGGAGGGGAATGGGCTTCTGTCACACTTTAGGAAAGACAGCATAACGTTACATGTGCAGTTATTCTGGCACCCTGCAGGGGGATGGCAAAGAGTCCTAAAACCAGAGAGTGGCTCCAGCTTCATCTGACCAAAGGAATACACTCACACCTGAGCTCTCCACAAGATCTGTGGCTTCCTAGAGCTATCCATTAACATATCCCACAGAAAGCCTGAGGAAACCTAGATCAGAAATTACACTCTTAATGTGCCATTGTTTCCTCCTATGGCTATCAAGAGAGCCTGGAGTGACCAGGTCAAATACATATCCAGATACGAATTTTTCTGGCATTTGCACTTCAGAGAGACATATCCTATCCATGCCTTCAAAGTACCATTTTTGTTTTTCCCCACTTGTTTTTCCCCGTTGAAAATGTGTATCAAACCAGCAGGGAACATGTCAAAACTACAGACCAGATCCACAGCCAAACAGGCTCCTGCCTGAGGATTAGGGGCCAGTCATTTCAAAAGTACCACATACCCAAAATGTGAAATGAATCTTATCAAGCTCCTCAATGCAGAATCATCTGCTAATCGCAGATGTTCACCCTCCTCACCTCCTTAGAGAAAAGCAGTGAGTGGGATTGGCAGGGAAGGAGGATAGAAACACCAGACTGCTGGAGTGTTTTCCTAGAGAGTTATTATCTGTTCAGCCAAGGATGAAGCTCCAGGGAGGACACCAAAACCTTCTAACCTACTTTTTTCTCCAGTCAAATGTTAAAATGCAGCAGCTGTTTCCCCACGGAAGGCAGTGCTGTGAATATGGCTGGAATTTCCTCATTGAATCTTGCCGAGGCCACAGTCTCCTACGGAAGGGGAAGAGTTTGAATTCACTCAGGTTAGTGTACCTCAGGAGTTACCAAGTTTCCAGGCAAGCTGAGGAACAAGTTCTGTGCATGTTATTTATTTGAAGAGGAAAACATAAACTTTAAAAACCTGTCAAAAAGATTTTACCTCTTTATTTCTGCTTTCATCAGAAATACCACTTTTTTTTTTCTGATGTATTTCTTTAAGGTGGGCACGAATGTGAGCAAAATAATAGATTTCAGTGACCTCACTGTATCTGATGATTCTATTTTACATGGGTTTGGGGCAGGCAGAACCATGCTGCCCCAGTGACAGGTTTAGCCACCAGATCCCCCTGCAGCTCACAAGACACATTCTACATTGTAAAAGCCCAGAGCAGATGGTACAATCACAGAATTCATTTCAGATCTTGTTGGAGTTTCAGGTGTGTAAATTTATCAGCCTCTTCCCCCTCAATTCTCATTCTCTCTGTTTAGGATTCTGACTAACTAAGAAGATAATAAGACTTTTATTTTTAGAGGCAACTGCCTTATATAGTTTCTCTCCTAAACTTCTGAGAAAAAAAATTTTGCACTTCCTTGATTTCTGGCTGCCAGATGTGTCAGGTCAGGTAAACAACTTGAAGGGGTCAGGCCAAAAATTGCAGATTAATTTAAATGGCATTCCAAGACCCGTGTGACTTTGGGGTGAAGTTCACCACTTGCTGTGCTGCCATTAGCAAATTTGGTCCATTATTTCAGGAACTCAAGCCCAGAACCAGGGAACCACAGAGACCAAACCATCAGCTGTGAGTCCAGGATGTGCAGCCTACATGAGAACCTCTCAGCTCTTTTGGTCCTTCAACTCCAGTCCCCAAAACACTCTGTGCTGAGCAAATCCTAGAAGCTCCAGGAACCTGGCAGATTTTCACAAGAGCTCACTACAATACCCTGTGACCTGGAGGCCCCAACAGAAGCTGCTAACTTGATGGGGAGAAAGAGCTACTGCAGGACCCTGCAATGTCCAAGAGGATCACCTGAGGCAGACCTACCCATTCTCTTTGCCTACTTACAGTATTTAATTGCATATAATTTAATTAAATCACCCCAGCAGGCTGGGCTGACAAGGTTTAGGTGATAATTTCTCCTATACAAGGCAGCTAAGAACACTTGCTTTGCTAATGCAGGGAGCTATTGGGCTGTTTGCTTTGCTCCTGGGGAATTTTCTGCCCTTCTCCCACACAAATATTATCAGTCCCACTTGCTATCCTCAGGTCTCAAGAATTTAAGTGTAGTCACCAAAAACCAGGGGGATCCATTTTAGAGACTTCCTGACAATTTTAAACTGCCATGTAGCTTGACTCACAGAAATCAATTTACAAATTCTCTCCTTAATCTAATGCATTAGCACACAAATATATGCGGAAACCCAAGAATATGCAAAAAACTAGAATACCTGGATGACTGGAGTCAAACTCAGTTTTTCCTGTGCCACACAGACTTTAGTCATACTAAGCATTTTATGAGGTGAGTATCATTGTAGACAGATCTCTTCAGTTATGATATGGTTATGTTTTGTGTTCTATAATTTTTCTTTACACTGTGTGCACAGTTTCTCAGTGTACCTTTTCCAACACTGGAAAGATTTCAGTACTTTAACATTTTACATTTCTCTATCACCTCTCTTGCAAAGATCCTAAGGCAATCTAAACCAACAAGTATGTCTCATAGCACCACCATAAACTCCGTGTAATTATTTCCATTTTAGCCACTGGAGAAGCTAACAAGAGACCTGTTTAAAATGAAGTAGCTGCAGAACCTGGAATAGAAATTTGGAGCTCTAGCTCTGATCTCTGATCTAACTATTAACAATCCTACATGGATTCAATAACCTGTGCAGAAAGAAAGAAAAATGAAGAAAGAGCCTACTGTACAAGCAATCATATTTTCTCATTAGTTCTTTGCTGGTCATTCAGAGAAAACAGACTCCAGTGGATAGGGTGGTGAGCTGAGGAGACTCAGGCTCATTCTTGATCTTGCGGATTTATTCCAAGCAAGCCACAGTCTCTGCGGCAGTTCCTTTCCTGAGGAATGAAGGTACTGCCTTATTAACCCATTGTTTTAGTTGGTGCATTGCTGCACAGTAGTATTGAAAATCGGCATTCCAGGATGAAGTTAAAATTAACCTTTGCTTCAGCCGAAGTTACCTCGATTTATGAGCAACTACTTCTTGAAGCTTTCCCTCTGCAGAGCTTTTTCTCAGAGCTCTGCAGCTCTGCACTTATATTTAAGTTAAATGATTGTATCCCACCAGCTCTTTTGAGCAGGATAATTGGCAATTATTTATTTTTGACATATGCAGGAAATCTAGTAAAGCATAATTCAAATTCTGTTAGCAGTGATGAAGTCCTTTTGCAGAACAGTGCTTTACAGTGCTCATCTCCACTGCCAATATCCCTGGCAGTTTTAATTCAAATTTCGGAAGTATTATGTACAGCACATTGTTTCTTATCTGCAAGGTCCACACCAGAGAAATTCTTTTGTTGTGTAACCTTGAATCCTTTTCCTAAACTTTTTTAAACTCCAGCAACCCTTAACTTGTTGAAAAGAAAGCAGACCTGATTTTATCTTGTTCCTCTTTATTTCCATGGCTGAAGCTTTCTGCATAAAGTGTATTAATTATCTCCTGCTCTTGTTAAAAACAAATATATCTAGGCATGTAAATTTCCAAACAGCAGCTCATCTTACTGAGACATTTTTAATGAGAGTATGAACAAAACTGCCTACAGACATGCCTGCTGAAACTCTACCTAGAAACCAGAGTAATAGGCTCATTACAAAAAGATTACACATTAGATATGCCGGTCCCTCAGTGTGAGTGCGGATTATCTGAGTGCATTTAGAAAAAAATAATTTTACCATCAGTAAATTACACCTTAGGCCATAGAATACAATGTGTGTGCAGGACATCGTTGTATTTCAGCTGCATCCAGAACCTGATGAATTATCTCAAATATCAAATCATGCAGTGACTGATTAAAAACTCATTAGTGGGTGTTTTACTTTTTGTAAAACTGAAGTTTTAAGGCTTTAACTGAAGTTAAAGACTGTGCAACAGAGGGAACCCTGGATAAAATTTTACAGTTTGGGCCTGTTTCCAGGAAGTAGGAGCATTCTTAGTTTTGTTTTGTTTCTTTCTGAAGAGATTAAAAATAATTTGAAAACAAAATATTGGAAGTTACATTGGAAAGGTTTAAATTTTTCTACTTGTTCAAGTCCCTGCCTTAAAAACCTCCATCCATATTCAAATACTATTTCTAGGGAGAAGCTGGCACATAGACTCAGAAAAAAAATTCCACCCAACTCCAGCTGAAGACAAATAAGTAACACTAAGTAGAAAAGACTTTGTCCTCAATGCCATGTAAAGAGAATTTCACTCTTCAGTAATATTAAGGCAACGTTTAGAAGTATGTGCACCACAAGACAATATATACTATATTTTAAAATAGAGAACCACATTTGTGTTTATTGAGAATTTCTCTACAATTTAATTATGTTGGGTGTGAAGTTATTGATCTGGTAGTTTAAACACTTTAAAAAAAAATTCACTCCGTTATAAGCTACTGAATTTTGCAATGATGTCATTGTTAGAGCTTACCATTATCAGTGCAATAAAAGAGAAGCCATTTCTAATTAGATTTTCTTAATGTGATACTGTTCATTACAGATTGATTTTCTCTTTCCCTCTGCTATTTCTAAATGAGTTAGGTGAAGTTTCATTTTTTTGCAAGTAGAGGTTAATTTTCACTGGCAAAGAAGCAGAGAAATTGTACAAAAGGTTTATGAAAACCTCCTTAGGCGACTTTGTCAGATCACCTCAGTGTTGTGTTTCAGTATCATTAGCATTCAAGCCTCAAGCTCCAGCTCTAATAGATGCTGAAAGATTTGCAATATTACCCAAACTTGTGAAGAGGCTCAAACTCTTTTTTCTATAATGAACACAGGTTGCACCACAGCAAAGCGCTGCTGCTCAGCAGCAGGGCTGCTGCAACGAGGTGATCCACAAAAATAAATTGGCAGCTACTGCTGATCTGTAGCAGGGATTTTAGTGCAGGTAAACACAAATAAAGGATCTCTCATTGAGGGACCTTTGTGAAGTTTTGTTGAGAAGACAGGCAGTGTGAGCACCCTGTCTCCATAAACTTGGTCCTCCTCTTGGTTATGCACTACTCAGTCTGGGAACAGAGAAACACCATGAGGGGTGAGGACCCCATTTGACCCCATTTGAGGACCCCAATTTTCAAATTTCAGACTAATTCAAGTTGCACATGCTCAGCAAGTCTCAGCTGCCCAGCTCCCAGTGGCTTTGGGTGTGGAAAGTTCTAAATCCCACATATGGTTTGGGATGAGGCAGCCCACAAGCATGTGAGCTCTTTTATGGCCAAAGCATGGGGATAATGTCCGGTCATACTGACCAAACTGGTCTGAACAGCACAATTCCAGCAGCAAATGGACTGAGCTGACTTCCCTAATGTCATTTACATGAATGCCTCATTGATTCAAAGATTAAAACTGAGGCAGAATATGAAGAACTTTCTTTCCACTCAGATAAGTGAACACAATGCACAGATATCAAGAAGAGTTAAGCAAAGACTCGAGGACTTTTCTGCTGTGATCTGAGACAAAAGTCAGTTTACCAAACACAGCAGCTTGGACGCAAGCCATCCCTTACACAACTGATAAATGCTTTCCTTCACCTTGTAACTCTTATGTAACTCTAATTTAATGACACTGTGACTTCCTTTACTTAGCTTGCTGAGATCAAATTAGTTCCATAAAACCACCTATATCTATTTTTTTAGAAAAATGTAGTGAAAGGATTTGCAGAGAGCTTTACCAATTTCCTCTCAGCAAGGAAACATCTTTCCTGCTGTCACCAGGCACGTGTCACACGTGGTAGGAACTAGGAACCGAAGAAGAGCTGCTGCATCCTGGAGAGGCATCATCCATCTACCACTCTAAAACAAAAGGAAAGTCTCGAAGTTCAGATTGCTGCTGGATTCTTCCCTGCATTATTTAAACCATTTGATCATTTAAAAATCCTCCTATTGCATACCATGAGCTCAGAGCCATGCAGAGAAGCATGTTTTAAGGCAGACTTCAATGAAACCATAGGGATTATTGAACCCATGATAAAGCAGAATCAATTCCATGTCTAAAGAGCAGAAGGAAAAGAAACAGAAAGGCAAAAGAAGAGGAAAATCACGTTGGAATCACAGATTGATCCACTCCATTAAGCCGAGTCAATGTGCTGGAGCCCTCTGCCCTGCCCACTGTTCAAAGAGCAGTGGAAGACAAGTATTGATAAAATTGCAGCAGAAGCTGGAGTGCAAACACATCCTGGTGGCATCCTGGCATGCATGGGAATGTTGAAGGGTTAAATGTAAGGCAGCAACTCTGTGCTAGAGTTGCTAGGAGATGGTGTCCTGCCTTGACATCGTTCATCAGGCTGCAAAAAACTGTTCCAACAGCCCAATAATCTTATGAGTCACAGGTCTGTGTGCCTCCACTTGGTGTGGAGAAAGCAGTTCTCCCCCAAGGGTGAAGCATCCTCCAGGCCTTTTATGCATTTTCTTGGATTAATTCTTGTTTTTAAAATAGGTAAGTTACTGTGGTTTTGCATGGGCCTCAGTAAATTCTACAAAACTCAGCAAAGTGTTAGAGGTCATCTTTACTTATACAATAAGAGCAGGACTGCACAGCACTCATGGAAGTCTGGAGGATACTACTCTGAGCACAAGTGAGGTTTGGGTCAAACCCACTGGCAGAGTTTCTGGTCTGAAGATCCTGAAGTAAAAAAGAACAAAGGGATTCTAGGCAATAGAAGCCAGAGGCCATGAAAAATGAGTAACATATAGATTATTAATAGCACTGTGTAAAGCAAGCCACCCTTTGAGAGAGCTGACAGAGTGAACAAGGTTGTGTCTGGGCAGAAGATGGGAGGATGTGCTACACCACTGGGTTAGTCCTGTTAATTTTGTAATTCTTGCTGCCATCTTAAAATAAAATCAAACTGAATGGCTGCAGGTTGTACTGCTCCTACTGATGCCATCAGGAAAAATTACTCCTGTGGAGAAACACTGATGGAGGAGCTTAAAGAAACAAAATCACAATATTTGTGACCACTTATACTAAGAGAGGAAACATGGCCGTGTCTTTAAGGAATACATGACAAATCTGGGTGTTTTCTCTCAGTCCTGCTTTGCCACATTTGAAAAATCACTTCTCTCGTGGCTGTGTCGTTCATCCCTAAGGCAAGGATATTGATGTTTCCTCTCACATTTCTTCATCTTTTTAGATTACAAATTCTGCAAGGACAGAACATTTATTTATCTTTATCATTAATATAGTATGCCAGTGCTTTAAATTTATTAATGGATTATACCTTCACTGCACCTCTCATGCTAAACACTAATAATAATAATAATCTCCTTTTGTGAGATGGAGTGTTGAAACACAGTCCAAGCTGACTGATGTACCCAAAGTCACACAAGAAAACTGCAGCTGAATCTAGGCTTTGGCCCCACGTTTCTACCCTACGCTTTTCTCAACAAAACCAGATAAAACAGGTGTGGAAGAGCCTGGGAGAGGTTTATTTTTACTGTCTGTCTTTCCAAAAAACCAAATAAACTCCCCCTAGGCCATTCCTGAAAGACATTCATCTAGGATATCCTATTACACCTTACGTAGTGGAGATTCTACACCACTGAAAATTGATTTTATTCCCCCTTTGCTTAACATTGCCATTATTTCCTGATGACTGATGAGAATCACCCATTCCTGAAGCCTGTAAATTCTTGCCATAATCACAACAAACACGTGATTTGTAACACTTCTTTCCAACACTTTTAATTGAGGTCTCCTTACAGTGTCATTTTTTCTCACATATTGCATAATGATTTACGGTAACTTCTACAGCAATTCATTAATTTTCTACTGCCGTAACCTGCATCCCTGTCCTGCCATCCTTTCAGCTGTGCATCTCCAGGAGGTGTTGAGGCTGGCTGTCCTCCAGGCTGGATAAAGTCCCTCAGCCTATCTTCACACAGCTCCTTACTCAGCCCTTGACCACCTTGGTGGTCACCCCTGCACTTACTCCAGTTTATTGATGCCTTTCTTTCTCTAGGGATCCTCAAACTGGACACAGCAGCTCAGATGAAGGCTCAGAAGTGGTGGATCATGGGGAAAGACTCGGTATAAAGAGCAGAGAAATTGTTCAGAAAGTAAAGATAATGTTGTCTATTTTACCTATTTGTGGCCCACAGTAGCCAGGAATTTACTTTGTGATAGACGTGACCAGACTTGCTCTTGAATCCAAAAGAGAAAAGCATATGTGATTCTGCCAAGAAGAGAACATCAAGCTCAAGAGCTATTCCTTCCATGAAGCATTGTAATTCCAATTATAAAGACCTATTTTGGTTTTCACTTCAAAATATATAAATGCACTCCCTGCCCTCTACACACCAAAAAAAAGAACTCAGAGCGCCACAGATTTTTTTCTAAGTCATGTCTTTAAATAGTATTAGGCTACTACGATATCAGTCTAGTTTTGCTGATGAATGCTTAATGGTTTTGGCTCATGATTATGCCTCCAACGCCAAAATAATTCAATAGGATTAGGTCCATTATGTCTCTCACATCTCTGTTCTGCACAGTTCAACTTCAATAAAATATGTTTAAAGGGTATTTACCTGTCTCTGAGGGGTGGTGTAAGGATAAATTCAGCAGTACTCCCACAGTAGACTGAAAATATATCTGAAATTTTCAAAGCCACCTAGCGGATTTTGACGTACCATTCCCATTAATGTCAGTGGGAAGAGTATATCTCAGAAATCTCAGCTGTAAAGCACTGCAATACATGAAGAATAATGGCGAACACAAAATTTAAGTAGGGAGCATAAGAAGATATACCTAAATCAGTGTTCCACATAGGCGTTTTATTTCTAATTTTTATGTCCTTATACGGGCTAAAGGAAATGAAATCAGGAAAATGTGAGTCGTCTTTTCTAATTGCCCTGTTAAAATAAAAACTAATCAAATTATTTTTGGAGATCAAATGTAATGATTGCCTCATTAATATTCTCTCTTTTCCTCAGGATGACCACACTTACTTCATGTTTTTATGAAATTAAGGGATTCTAGAACCAATTGTACAAATTGGCCTAATCTCCTTAGCGATGATTCTATACACTGTATTTGGGAGATTCTGCAACTTGCAACTTGACAGGAAAGAACTTCTGAAGACATTAGATATGCTCTTTTTTGAGAAATCTGGCTGCTGTTTTAAAATAACTTGGGGAGTCGAAATTCTTGCTTTCTGTAAAATAATTTCCAGGAAGGAGAGCAGAAAAGAAAGAAGCAGCAAATGGGGGGAAAAAAACCCAACAAACTACACACACCAAAAAAGAAACAAACAAAAAATACATGTTGGTTTCAATGTGGATACATGTATAGCACACAAGAAGCGACAGTGAGTGGGCTCTGCTGCTGGATTCCAGGGGTCAAGTACACAGTCCCCTTACTTCCTGGAATGACAGGAGTTTCCAGGAAATTACTTTCAAATCCCAGGAAGCTGTGCAACGTATGAGCCTGCAGCTCTTGCCACATGACTCCTTCTCCAGGAAAAAAACCTGTAGAGTAACATCAAACTGCAGGCGATGCAAAAGGAAAATTCTCATTTAGGAGTATTTCATTCTAAATCTTCTCTAGTCTGAAAAGACCACTTGAGTCACAAAGTAATGGAGAAACAGGTTTCTAAGGCAGACTTTAGGCAGTAATCCTTAATATATTCTACTGCACTTGGAAATATTTTGTAGACTCACAAGCATAAAGATTAAGAGATTTGGAAACAAGGCTCCCATTACCTTACAGATTAATTGAATAATGAAATGTTTTAATAGGTGCTTATATCCCAATATACAAAGTTGACAAAGATTTGGATTCCCTCCAAAGCTGCTCATCCCTCCACATGCTTAATTCTAGAGAGTTTAATAAGTATACTCTGATGGCTTTTAACCAATAGTTCCCCTGGAACCTCAGAAAAGCACTGAAATGGTAACACAAATATGAAACTATCTTAAAAAAAAGGCAACATTTTATAACATTTTCTGAAGTAGAAATATCTCTTGCAATTTTTTCTGGTAAATACAGCTCCTCTGAATGAACCTGCTTAAATCAACTGAGCTATAAGAGCAACAAAAATCTGTAACAAAAGAAAAGATAATGCAGTGGTAAAGGAGAACATTTTCAGACCATCACTGAAAAACCATCAGCAAATTTTAAAAAAATAATGGAAGATTATTTTCAAGCAATAACCATTAATCTTAACTCACTAAATATTAACACACTCCCTGTTTTTCGACTACTTGAAAGCTTAATTCAGATGTGAGTGTAACCAGGGATCCTTAAGAATGGTGTAATGCTATTACTGTGAGGCTTTTGGTGTACATCAGAATAAGAGATATGTGAATCCAAACAAGAGGAATCGGAAAACTTTAGTAAAAGATTAACAAATGAACCTGAGTGGTTCCAAAAAAATTCTGGTGGTCTGAAGAAATATGGGAAAATGTGCACTGCAAATGTTCTTTGGCTTTTAGTTGTATTTCAGACTGCTACTTTAAAAAAAAAAAATAAGAAAAACCAGATCTGAGTTAATTAAGATGAGCTGACTTGAATACAGATGCTAAAAATGTTCATTAACAGTAATTACTTTTTATTTACAAAACTTAAGACCAGACTCAGCTGAGGCTGAAAACTCACAAGACTGCTCATAGGGAACTCAGAGTAAATTAATGGTGGTGTGAAACTGGTTTAATGAATTATGTTTTGGGGATTTTTTTCCTTTAGTCCCTTTCTGAAACATTATACATTGATCATTGCCAAAAGTAAGATACAAACCAAATAGATTAACACTTTTTTGACAAGAACCATCAAGCCAGGCACTAAGAAGGACTCAGGCTGGACTTGGAACATGGATTTGGCTCAAGATGAACACCAAATTGCAAATGATGACTATTTTCCCCTGTGGTTGAATTGGTATGAAATGGGTCACCCATCTACTCCAGTCCTCCTCAATAATGATGTAAAGTCAGCCTGAAATGCTAGCACCAAAAACAGTGGCAGCAATGTTACATATGGTAGGGGAAGAGTGTGACCTAAGGATCCAAATGGCTGTGAAAATGTCCAAGACACCAGGCCAGAGTAATAATTATAATTTCCACATAAGAGGTAATCTCGCTGATTTAGAAGATGGACCCTGCTCCTGCCTCTGTTGTTAATTCAGGCACTTTTTGTCTAGTACTTGCCTTCTAGGGTTACTCTTTTATTGCTTTCTTGGCTGAAATACCTATTTCCAGTGAAAAATCTCCTCAGTGTACCTGAGGAACAAGGATCTGCTGCAGCAGGCACATTTTGATAATAGGAACTCTCAGTAAGATGAATGATGCAGTGGTCCCAGAGCATTCAAATCCACAGAAGCCCACTTGACATACCCAGGCAGAGTTAGCGCTGATGAGTCTACAGGAAACTGCAGTAGGCTTTAAGTTATTCAACAGCTCCTTTGAATTTGAGGGGACGGATACATCCAATCAGGCTGTGCAAACAAGGGGTTCCAGAGCCATTCCACATCAACATGTCCAGTAAAGAGGAGATATATAAATCTTATTAAAAATTTTGAGAGACTGATAAAGTCTCTTAAGAAGATCTAGCTCATGGAAAATAACCATGATTAATGCCAACATGGTATCCATTGTTTGCAAGGATATAAGTAAACAGTGCAAAGGGATTAGTCCTGCCTCACAACCAGAGTGCTGGCATCTCTGAGGAGTTCCAACAGTGCAAATGGTCCCAGAGCATGAGTGAATGCCATTAACTCAATTAGTAATTGATGACAGGCACTTAAAACTCCAGACTGTGTTAAAGCTGCTTGTTAATTATTATCTTAGCAATGCCTGGGTGGGGAAAGGTGCTAACTCAAAGGATCTAGCAAGAAGTAACTGGAGCCAGCTATTCTCCCAACTCCATATCATATTGAACCCTCTGTGCTTGCAGAGTTCTCCCTATATCACCTTAGGTCATTTATAATCTGAACAAATCTTTTGGGTGAAAAAATACAGAGGTCTTTCTATCCTCTTTTCCCTTTCCTTCCTCTTACTTTCTATTTTTCTTTTCTTTCCTTTTCTTTTCTTTTCTTTTCTTTTCTTTTCTTTTCTTTTCGTGGAGTTAGGTCATCAGGCTACAATTTGCCTAGATGCACGCAAGCACTCAAAACCTTTACTAATTATTTTGTTTGGATGATAACTATGAATTCTATTTGTTTGCCTTTAAGAATTTAAGAAGACATCAAATGGACTCTGGGTATTATATTGAAGTTTCCATGTCAGATATTTAGGTTTTCAGTGCTCCAAGGAATTGGCCAACCCTGCCAGTTCAGCATCAACATACACAGCAATTGTTCATGATGGGCTTAGTGATAGTTCCACAGTATCAATTATCTTTAAAATTGTGAAGCAAAGCAAAGATGATGAAGCAGACTGTACCAGCTCTTAATGCAGAACTGCAGAATGTATAATTTAGCATTTATTTTACTGCCAGCATTTTCTATATAATGTGTTAGTGCACAAAATAGCCTATCGAATGCATTAGCAAACAAAAGCTATATAAAGACTCCTATAACCAAAAGGCAGCTTATGAATAATTCACATTGCCATGCATTAGGAGTCATCCAGATAAAACACATAAAGTGCACTTAACTTGTCCCAACGAAAACCTATAAATTATATGAATAACTGTATATATATAATGCATATAATATCAACATAATGTTTCAACTACCTTAAAGGATAAAGTTGCTTTCTTGGATGACTTTGAAGACAATTTGCAAGCTTGCTCAATTTATGCTGACAGTAATTGCTGTACAGCTGCCTGATTTAGACAGAGGGGGAAAACGGATGCACTGTGCACGTTACAACAACAGAAGAAAAGCTGCTGGGCTACCTTTTGTGGTATCATTTGTACTCACTGACAGGACTACTGCCAGCTGTTCAATTATCTGTCTCGAATACTCCAGAATACACAGTGCTTTATTGGGAGCTTAGGCAGGAAAAAAAAATCCCTACTTTTGACTCACATAGTACTTAACAGTAGGTAAAGTAAATACACATTTATTAGATTAACATGGAAGATTTCAAGAGTATTTCAAAACTACGGTGACAGAAGAAATTACATGTTTCATGCCCAGAAATATAAAAATTATGGAGGGAGTTATGGAGTGCTCTGATTCTAAACCATTTTTGGTTCATTATCAATAATAAATTAAGATCAAATACATTGACAAGTCTGCAAATACACAAACACAAAGATTCGTGTGTTTGCAGAATCAGCTGTGCACATTCAATTTTCAAGCTGTTTCTTGCTTCCACACTGAAACCCACCCCTGCCCTACCATTGGATAAATTAAGATGTAACCGCCACAATGCATGGCACTGCTTCTGTGGGTTTCAAATTTTGCCAAGAAACTTTCAAGCGAGCACCAAGCTGCCACAGTAAATGATGACAGACATATCAAAACATCAATTCAAATGGAGGGAAATGAAATGGATGATCGTGGTTACATGACTTAATCTTACAACAGAGGTCACACAGCCTGTTGAATACTTACGGCTCCCCTAATTATATTTTTTGTAGAATTCGGCTCTTGGAAGGAGTGTGAATCATGGGTCAAGATGTAAAAAGGGTCAGAAATTTGGTATTTGTGCTCAGCTGTATACTGAGACAGCACACAGCTAAGGATGAGTACTCTGGCATAGGCACACATCCTCTCAGACATTCAGGACTGCAGGGCATTGGCATGCTTCTAGGTAATCAGGAAATATTGCCACTAAATTCAACCCACTTTCTTCTTTGGGATTGCAGATGACTAATTACCACAAAATAATTTAGGAACAATTAAAGCATTTCTCAATGCTTGTTGTTTGAGAGCAAGTTCCTTGATGGAGTAATGAGCAAAAGCATACACTAATCACCCATTAACTGGCGGGGTGCTTAAATATCATTTCATCTTGCTCTAGAAAGGGTTGTGTGCTACTTAATTTAGTGCCTTTGGTCGACTCAAGGGTTGAAGTCTGCTGAAAATGGGATCCAAATCTCTATTTAGTTAGAATGTCACATGATATGGCCTCATTGCCCTTTGACTGTGAATATTAAAGATTTATGCCTTCTCTTTCATCTTGTGATCTCTTGGGAGGGGTATTTGTCCTGCAGAATGAATATAACAAGCTGCAAAACTAAGACGCACATACAGAAATTATGCAAATTATTTTCACAATGAATATTCAAGATTTGCTATGCAAAGGCATCAAGTCTGTGTTCTTTCCTGGATGTAATTTTGCTGTGTTTTACTGAGGGGAGCACAACAGGGACTAATTCTTCCCTATCTGCCCTCAGAGACAGCACATTGGTGATTTAGAGAAGCACATCTGTTACCAAAGACTGTAAAACCAAGCATAGGGAAGAAGTTTGTTTGTCCTCTCTTTATGTGACCCCAGAATGCAGAAGGCAGAGGGAAACAGTGAACATGTTGTGCATCTCCAGCTTGACCCCACCTTTCAGTTGCTCCTTGCTCAGAAAAGTTTTGCTCTGCATTTTTCTTTGCCACTCTCCAGCTCTGTACAGAGAATCTGTCACAGACAATCCTGAACAGTTCATGAATTGTTACCGACATCCCCTCTCACTGCTTCTGCTTCTGACTGTGGTTGCAAACTCAGCTGAGACCCTGCAGAACATCATTATGTCCTCAAAAACACTGGAAAAAGGATTCACAGAACTCCTCACTGGCTTCTTATTTTTAATCCAGTTTTTAAACCCAGGTTTCTAATGATTTTCTGATATGACTATGTTGTATGTGTGTCTGCCCTGCTCAATTCTGGACTTGTGGCTACTCAAAAAAAAATTGTCAAAATGAAGTTCAACAAATATCTGAAAATTTCCACAGGTTTTCTGCAAGTAGGCAGCCTGTTAGGGAAAACAGATGATAGTAAACTTCTGTGCAAAGTGAAGTGATAGATGACAAAAGCAATCATGTTAGGAGGCACTGGAGAATTCACCCCAAAGACCATCCATGGCAGAGAAGATTCAGAAAGTTCTCTAACTACAGAACTACAACTTGTAAAGAAAGAAAATTATTTTTCACAAGGTTACTCAGATACACAAAACTTTGTGGGGAAAATCCTTAATCCTCTGTTGCAAATAAAGTATGCACTTAACCTTTACAGAAAACATCTCACTTGCTTTTACTTTGTTCTGTCAGTGAACCTGACTTTTAATTAAGAAATGGATTTTATAAATTGCATAACCAGAGAGTAAATGCTTGGTGCTTATTATAGAGTTCAGAAAAAAAGACACAACTGGAGTGAATTATTTCAGTGAATCATTTCTCTGAATTATTTCAGTGAGATAGTCAGCTGAGAGCTTTTGGCTTTTTCAAAAGTGCAGGATTTGAAAGATTGTGGAAGGCTCTAGGTCTCTAAAAGTAAAAAACACCTATATATCACATAATAATAGTAAAATCTATATCTGGTCAGTGTAGCAGCCTTCTATCAAGTGTGTGTAGATAATTGGAAGATATTGGTATGTAAGAATACCATGGATAAATCAAACATAAAATTATGCTGAATCCTAGAAGATACATATTTTTTTAAATCTACATTTCTTTCTGCTAATCCTGCTATTGTTGACTTGATACACATAGGTTGGAGCTAATTAACACCTCTGTTGGTGACTTTAATGGAAATAACAGTGGGGCAGACACTGTTTTCCTTTCGTAAGTCAAATTTTTATGGAAATTCCTCTAACCACTGAGTCCTGAAACTCTGATTTCATTGATGTTTATGTAGAAAAAGTATGCCTATTGCAAACAGTGATTCAGCAAAGGAATTACAAGATCCCTTGAGATTACCATAACCTTTTATCGTAATCTCACCCAACGAGACAAAATGAGAACATTAGGCAAGTCAAATTTTGCTTTGAGGCAGAGATTTTTCAAGGTTGTTTCACTGTCACTGATCTATGCACAAATCTAATCTTGATCACTGCTGTGTCTAAACCTTTCTCCCCCCCCCCCAGTGGATATTATTTCCAAGCTTGCTTGTGCAGTGTGAATGTGTTTTTCAGCAAAGGGACCTGTAGCCCTTTGGTCTGAGGAAATGGTCTGAGATTACAAGACTATGCAAGAAGCTGGTGAGAACTTTAGTGCAACCCCAAACCAAAAACCTCGAGAGTAAGCTCGAACCAGCAGTTGACCTGTTTTTCTTGATTAGATTTTGCAGCAGCAAGACCAGACAGAACTGCAAATACAAAGGCATTTGTCAGGAAAATGAAGTCTCAGTATGGATTCAGTGAGTCTGTAGCATGAAGAGGAGTTTTAAAATATTTCCAGGACACTCACAATTCATGAGTTGTAGGACATTCAACCAATCACGTTGTCAAAATCTCTGAACAGATATTGGAGGGTGCCTTCTGTTTTAGAAGCACACAGCAGTTGCTCTATTAACAGTTGATAATAACAATACCAGGAAAAAAACAAACCCTAAGAACCACAAAACAAGACAACAAACAATATAAAAAACAATACAAAAAAAAAAAAAAAAAACCCACACCAAGAGAAAACAACAACAAAAAAAAAAAGCCCCAAACCATAAAGGTTTATTTTGTCTCTGATGGAAAAAAAGGCCTACTACAAGGGCTTACTAGTTCCTCTAAGAGTTCCTCTACCCAAGTGTTGTTTTACTCCCTGCTCAGGCACCACTTCACCTTAGCTGCCACCATCTTTTCATTTTGATCACATTTTCTGAAATCTGGCTTGTGACTATGATGGACAACAGCCTCGATACAGCCTGAGACAAGCCCCGGTAACAAGACTTGCACAGCCTTGGGAAATGTAGCCTTAGGTCTCAAGTGTAGTTTTGGGGCTTTGAATGGGACCAGTGCAAGTGCCTTGTGCCTATGGAGATGAGAGTAGTGAGGTGCTGGTCCCTTGGCCAAAGGGATTGCAGAAGCCAATTCTATTGAGAGAAATTTTGCAGAACCAGAACAAGAGGGGTTTTCTCCCTTAACTGAAAAACAGGGGAAACCTTCACCTGGGTCAGCTTCTCTTTCCAAGTTCCCTATGAATTTTGTCATGCTCTCGTATCCCAAACAGCACCACTTGTACATCTGATCGCTGCTCACTGCAAAATGTCTCTGCATCCCTGGGTTATGAAGCTTCTTATTCTCTCATCCTGTGCCAGCCCACCAGGTAAGCTGGTCACCCTAATTCTGTGTCCTGTGGCCCTTTTTCAGTGGCCTTGTGATGGTGCATTTGACAGCATGAACTGAACACTGACATTGGGGCTGGAGAAATGCACAGCACAAGGAGAGAGCAGCACACAGCAGTGCCTCGTGTTACACATCCACACTGATCAGAGCAGGCGGGGATCCTTTATAGGCTTCTTGTGGACAGGTGGTTTTCACATTTCAATCATTCCCTCACAACGAGCAGATTTTCACTTCAAAGATTTGGCAGTGTTGAAAAGGGGTTTTTCAACCTACACACAGTTCGTTTAAGTTAAGAGAGGTTCAGCTTCCCCAAGTTTGTACTGCTGGAATGGCTTTGCTGCTACAGTGTTCAAAGGTCTCTCTAAGCCCCTTTTGGTGAAGCAATACACCTCTCCTCCCTGAGGAGGACTGCTGCCCTTGTACATCCACAGCCATGTGCAGTGTGACTACGGGGTTTTCATGTCTACATGTGTAAGGAAATATATATATATATATAGATATATTTGTAAACAGAATTAACATATTTAGGGACTCCACTTCTGAATTCTTCTAAATTATGTTTGACACCAAGAACTCCAGATCTATGTCAAACTGCTATTTGTATTGAAGTATGTAAATTCTTTGCCTTTTTGCTATTCCTCCTCCTGTCCCCTGTATTGAGTTTGTGACTGTAGGAGGAATCCTTGACCCAGCTCGGGGCTTGCAAGTGAGGGGATTTTGCTGTTTATGAGAAGGCTTTTTGCAGGGGCTGTCCCTCAGCCAGAGCTTGGCTGAGTCCCAGGGAGGATGGAGATTCAGCTCCGTTCCACTTCAGGGAGGCCAGAGGATGGATTAGGGTTGGTAAGTGAGTAATGGACTTTGATGCTGCGTCAAGCCATGTAAGAAAGTTATCTGAGCATGCCAGGAGCTTATAAATGAAAGAACCACTTCAGAGATGTGGGAAGAAGAGACCTGTGAGACTTAATGATTCAAAGAAAATCTATCTTCTAGTTAGGAGATGAGCCCTTAGATGACTGACCTAAATCCCAAATAATTCCAAACAACGGCAGAAAGACTGAGCTAAGCGCACTCCTATAATTTAATCTTAAATCTTTCTGTAGAGCAGAAGATAATGCAAGGAACAACAATCAGATATCCAGAATAATGTAACAATACATGAAAGAGCTTAGCATAGGCAAGTAATAGCTGTAGGCTTCATTTGCTCTGTTTAGTTATGCTAATAGAAAATAAAGATTTCCAGAAAAGATTAGATGCAAAGATATTCAAAAGAAGTGGCCTGGAGCTTTCTATAGGCAGAAGTCAGAAATCCAGCTGAGTTACAAATCAGTGAATAAATATCTTCATTACCTCACAGAGAGAAAAATCATATTAGTGCAGGTATTTGTTTACCATGGCTGTATTAAGATAATTTAATAATACCGTATTTATTTGCCTTAGAGAAATTAAGCTAATGCCATACAAGTTTTAGAAAATAAAAGGTAGATTGGTTTGTACCGAGAAGGTGTTCCTTAGCATTAAATCTGCTTTACATCAGCAGGTGGCCTGAAACTTCTCATGAATCTTAATGCAGACTGAGGTAAGTCAGGAAAGGTTTTCTCTACTATTAAGTTACCTGCCTGCCACTGTTCTTTTTCTGTTCTGATTTTAACAAATTCTCCTCTTTTTTTACATTTATTTTCTTTATCACTTCCAATCCACACAATCACACATTCATATATTTTGTGTGACTGTAATGCATGTATCTGCCACATCATCTCTGTATGCCCTTCTAGTAATTATGTAAAATTCAAATTAAAATTATTAGTATTTGCTAGTTCAAGAGCTCCACTTGCTTAGAATCCCATGGTTCCCAACTCATATCTGGAGTCTCCACAGTAAATTGCATCCTGGTGTTCTGTCTTGCCTGACAAAGGCACTTTAAGAATGCAAACCCTGGACAGGTTCTGAAAGCCTTGCACCACTCCATCCCTTTTCTTCCCTTACAGCCCATCTCCCCTCCAGGTGAAATGCTACTCCAGATTATTCTCAGGTCTGAGGCTCTCAGGAGCAGCTGTGCCAGCCCCCAGTGGTGTGACATGGTTGTACTTTATGTTTAAATGCTGAATCTGCCCTCAATTCTTTCAGGCTGGAGTGTAAAAAGGGGAAACTTCCTAATCTAGAAAACTCATGGAAGCCCATTTGTAGGTAGTCACAAACAAGCTGGTTTTGAAAGGTGCCAGTGCATACAGCAGTGCATACATTCATGAATCTGGGAGAGTTTTACCATCTTTTCCAAGGAGCCTAGCCTCAAAAATGAGGCTTGCTTGCCTCAGTCACTGCTCCAGAATTAATTACTGCTCACGTTGTCCTGAGAAATTTCTAAACGAGAGGAATAAATTTTGCCATAGGTGGTCTAACAGATTGGTGTCTCTGGACCCATACCAACCACTCTGCACAGACTCTATTTCTGCCAGAACAACATTAGCACTTCTTTATCAAAACACTTCTGGTGCAAAAAGGAATTAAGAAACTGCTTTTTTTTTTTCTTTTCTCCTAAGAAGCATCAAGCTAAAATATAATACAGTCTGCAAAGCAATTAGATGCAATACCATCACAGGCTCATGAAAGCTGGAATTCATTGCAGCAGTTGCAGTTTAGCTCACTGCATAGCTCAAAAAACTAGAAACTCTGTCTCTGAGATTGTTTTCCCTCTGCACATTTTGCCAAATTCAAAGACTACTGGATCTTGGGAATTAGTGATGGAAAACAGCCCCAGCCACTCCATCATTCAGACCTTTTTAGTTATGCAGGACTGGTCTCCTAAATAAATTTTTAGTGTTTCCTCTAGGTCAGTTGAAAATTTTAATATAATAGCAAAGGGATTTAGTTGTATCTTCTGTGAACTATTTTATAACTGAAGAGATGTTATAGGCAGTAAAATTAGCTTTATATTCAGCATACATTATTCCATTTAAAATTTCATTCTATGAGTGTAAATTAAACTCCAACTTGTTATGACAAATATTTTCTTGTTTTCCTCATGTTTACATCTTTCATAAATATGTAAACTGTTATAAACTCACATCCACATTAGTTGTCATTAAATCAAAGCATTTTATACATATTTTAATGTTCTTTCTTACACTAATTGTTCCAATCCTTTGATCATTTCTTTCACTCAGAGTGTAATCCTACAAAAGAGCGCTGAGGGAGACAAAAATAATTCACCGCAGAAAGCAAAACAGAGGCAAACACGATTTCTGGATTTGATTTGGTAGGAATAGAAGCCAAAGGGATCTCTTCAATATATTTTTAGAATCACTTTTATCACAAATCAAAAGGTAGAGTCCTTTTTGTGCTGGTGTACAATGGGCAGACAAGAAATTAATGTGAAGAGAGAATGAGGAAGGAAAATAGGTGCAGTTTAGATACCTGAAGGGTACCAGCAGCAACAGCCAGCATTCCCTGCAGAGCAGAAATCCTGAGCACCGGGCTGAGCCCCCACCTCCTGCACCCTAAAAACTCCTGGTGGGAGTCCCACAGAGCACTCAGTGATGGGGAAGAAGGAGAAAACTCAGTCAGCACAGTCCCAGGGGCCAAGGAAGGAGCCTGAGAGCTTTTAAAAATGAATTTCACAGAGCTTACTCTCGCTGCAAAACCTTCACGAGGCGTCTCTGGCTACTCAGACACGGCCCTTGGAGCGTCCCAGTGGTTTTAGAGTGCTTAGGGGCAGAAATATGAAAAATGTTCTCTGTCACTTTAGAAGTAGCAGGGAGATATGAAACAGAAGGAGGACTTTCCACAGAAGCAAACAGCTAGCCTGAACCATGAAAAAAACCACAAAAAAGCTAGTTCACATTCAAAAGGCAAAAATTTATTGAAGAAGTATCCTTAGAGAATTTATGTGCTACCATGAACCCGTGACTTGTGGGAGAATATCCATGTGGGTTTAAAAAAATAAAATCTCAGCTTCATTTTATTATCTTATTGCTTTTAAAATGCTGGATTTGTTCTAAATAATGTATGCCATTACTGCTTCATTTCCTGAGCAAACAAATGATTCTGACAGTTTTGACAGGGAACACCACTACGTCTAAGAGCTGGAAATTTGTGTGTAACATCTGTTTAAAGCACCTCTGTGAAGGACTGTCAAAAAACTTCATTCCACCCTACTGTGTCTTTTAGTTGCAGCCATCTATCAGTGTCCATGTGCTCCAGAAGGGATTGCTCTTCACCAAAAGAAAGACCAGGTAATGATTTGTCCTTCTGCAGGAGGACTTTTTGCCCTATCAGTTGCTGTACACAGCCTGAAACTGTAGCAGCTGTTGTGGAGCGCAATATCCTTATTGTCAATCAAATTACTATTTGAGAGATACTTGGTTCTCAGGAGCAGCCTGACAAAAAGCAATAAAAACAGTGAAATTCAGAAAGCAGCCATAAACCTGTTTTTTTCTTGCGGTCCAACAAGTGCTTCCTCCAACGTCTAAGGGGAGCAACAACAGGACAAGAGAAGGGATGGCAAGAAAGGCTCACCAAAACCCTTTCCAAACTCTGTACAGGTCAGATCCTTGTTCCAAAGCAAATGATCCTAAATCCTATCATACTGTTGACTCTTCAGTCAGGAGTCTGGCTGTATTCCCAAAGGGTTGACCAAGGCAGCACTAAGGCCTCCCTCTGTCCAAGGACTCAGCTCTGTACAAGTCCAAAATCTAGATGGGAGTATGATTGTGGCATACAGCAGAACAGCCCTCCTTTTTGTCACTGCACATCTTTATCCTCTGAGAACAGCTGTGAGATGCAGCTCAGCCACTCTAATGCATTAACACAACAGACATGTTCAAAACAAATGGGTACTTGTAGTTATGGAGATATTTCCACAACAAAAAATGGCTTTCCTAGAAGGTGGAGACTGAGACAACGTATTAAAATAGACCTCTTCAGTTTCTGAGGCTGACAGAATTAAGCTACACACCCTCAAATGTAAGCTATAAGGTCTCTATCCAGCCTCATGGTCAAGTATCTGTGCTCTCTTGGTCTTTTTACCAGCAGGAGGGTTTCTGCTGGCACCGCTCAGCTCCAGATGACTTCTTCTTTGTGCAGAAAAAAGGAAAGAGCACTTCCTTTTTATCAATAAGCAAGAATGATAAAATTAAGACTGACCTCAGAAGGGTGCAAGAAACCTCCCTTCTTCCCTCTTGTTGATATTGGAAGAGAAGAGAGTCAACACACAAATATTTTTCCTGTTTGCCTCACATGTGAACTGTTTGGAAGCAAATGGTAATAAAAAGAAATCATCACAGGAGAAAAATGGTCAGCAACTCAACAATGGTATGTCTAAAGTGAGGACAAAAGTGATCTGGGAGCTGCTCTGGTAGTGAAATGCAAAGGAAAAAATCTTCTGGTTATCAGCTTGTGGAAACACTGTCCAAAAATCACCGGAGGGGAAGGAAGTAACCACCTTCCTGACCAGTCCTCTAGATAAAGATATCTTCAGCCAAGGCTGGAGAACACTAATTTTCACCATATGATAAGAGGTGTGGGCAGCAAGCCAGTCATCCAGAGAGGAACTGTAACACCTTGCCATAGAGCACCCAGCAAAAAGCAAAAGGAGTGAGTCCTTAGATTTCAGTAGACTCCAGAATTTGCATAAACAAATTCTTTATGAACTGAAAGATGTGCCACCATTTTATTTATTGCCATCAGAAATCATTACTTCTACATGGCTTTAACACTCACCAAATTTGTGCAATTATGCAGACTTCTGCATTTGTTGTTTGCAGAGGCATTCTGAATTATTAGCATCGCTTCTCTTATACGTGCAATTTTTTTTGCCAGAAGGACACCATGCCATTAATTCTGTACCCTCTCTAAATGCAGCAATTATCTACCAAACAGTTATTCTGTGCCATGCTTCAAGGATACTTTCACCTTCCCACCCTCCAGTGCTGTTGCTGGGCAAAGGAGGAGTCACAATTACCCTCTAGGGAGAGAGGGTCAAGAGGAGCCCCAGGACAATTTCAACATTCTTTAAAACAAAGAAAACACAACACACACAAAAAACCCTATCATAAATTATTATATGTAGGCCTTTATTGACTGTGTTATTTGCCATTAAATTTTTCACATTAGTTCCCATGAGTATAAGCTATAAAATTTTCAGATTAAATATGCATTTAGCAGGGCATATGCAAATTAACCAGCAGCAGTGGCCAGGCTCACGTGCTTTCTGGCTTGTTGAAACTGCTTGTGGGATCAAAGATGCAAGAGCTCTCGGGTAATAAACACTTGCCCTTCACTCAGAGGAGAAAAATTCTAACTGAGATGGGTAAGAAAGCCTCTGTAGAAAAGGCCTTTCTTGATGGAAATGTCAGAAGAAGGGACAAAGCTGCTCCCTTCTCAGCTTTTTGTATTGGAGAGCAGTCCAGTTGTGCCAGGGAGCTCTGGCACAACACAGCCCAGTTCCCAGAGACCCCTCACCTCTCTGGGGGATGGGGCCATAGCAGGTCTCCCCAAGGAAGATCTGCCTTGTGCTGGGCCCATGGTCCAGGGATGAGCAGGACAACCCATCTCTCCCAACAGGCCCCCAGGGGACCATGAAACTGCCAGTCAAGAGTCACTCTGTTTTTAGACAGAGACATCTCCACATCCATCAAGCCAGGAATCCATTGGTTGTATTAAAAATGTGTGAGGTGGGAGCTTTCTTTTGACATCAGTATTTTGTGAGTCCTTTAAGTGCAAGGCAATAAAAAGCCCATATTTTTTACATAAACAGATATTTTTGCTAAATGTAAACACATTACATTCAGCTTCTGCCCCATTGAACCTAATGCTAAATTTTTGGAAGATAAACCTATTCACCGGTTTGTTTAGGGTTGTTTTTTTCTGCTTGGAAGAGGCTAGGTCCTATTTAAGAGCTTAAATTAGCAAGACTAGGCTCAAACTCCTACATCCAATCACAGACCCCTTATTTCCAAAACCCCAAGACTGCCAAGAAAGATCATCATGGTTATAGAAAATGAATCAAAGGCCAAGTCCCAGCTCTCCATCATTGCCTTTAGGATCTGCTGATGTGGAGAAGAGAGCAATGAGACTGAGCTTTGGTGGGAAGAGAGCCTTCCACCTTGGAGGTAAATAATGATGATCTTTAAGGTCTCGTCCAACCCAAACAATTTTATGATTCTATGAATGCAAAAAACCAGAGAAGCTGCTCATGTCATCCCTGAACAGGAGGGTGAATCCTTGTGCTGTCCTCCTCCATTCCCCTCCCTTCATAATTTAAAAAGAAATTAAAGCAATTATAAATATGTTGCACCTTATTTAAATAAGAACAGAGAATTTGAAGTTACCTCTCTGTGCAAGCAATGCACCTAAGTCCCTGTGCCACATGGCTTATTAAATCAGATGTATACTTACGGAAGACCCTCAGCATCTAAGACTTGAGCTACAGTAACTTATTGGAGGTTTGCTTATGACTACAAGGATTTTTCTCTGGAAACCTCAGATTTCATCATTCACAGTGAAAATGCTGACTAGAAATGCTGAAGTAAATTTCATACAGCCTGCTGTTGCTGCCAGCAGTGATTACAGACAGCCATCAGTACAGCATCAGTGTCTTATGAACAGATGCACAGTCAACTTCTTAGCATGGTCTATTGTGAAACGAGGCTCATAGGTGAAAAGTGATTTAGAAAAAAAGAGTTAAGCTGGAAATATTAGTTTTCATTTGCTTGCTCATTTTTCCATTTTAGCTTTAGCTTGCTGAAGTGTTTGACTTGCAGTGCGATATTCTGAGAGCGTAATTTCTTTTGTAGAAATGCTGTCCCTGTGCTACAGACACCCTGATGTCGCCCCTGGAATTAAACAAGCAGCCTCTCTGATAACTTCAGATGAAATAACATGAAAGAAACTTGCTAAGGCAGCCAAAATGTTGGAGGCAAAGGGTTTTTCACTCTGGGAGGGTCTCCTTTGCAGTTTATTGTCAGGGTTTTACATCTCACAAGAGAGGGGAATGAATCCAAGTCCATTAGAGGACCACCCTTAAGTCCCTGGTCTGTGTAGCTATGGCTCAGCTCTATCCAAAAACTTCACAACACTGCCAGGACAGTGAACACCTAATGCCATTCATTTTTCAGCAATTCATTATTTTTTTCTGATGGGGCAGTAAACATTTATAGATATGATTCATTTTATAAGCAGTTCCCACAGAAACCAAAAGAGCTGTTGTCATGAATGGAGTCACTAATCTGAATAAGGGTTTGCAGGATCAGTGTGTTAAGTTTCAATATTGCTTTTTATCCAAAGGGGTTTGCAAAATTCAGATGGAAAGCAGAAAGAAGCTTTTTAAAATACTGTGTGCTACATTTCTAATGCTGCAGTAGGATGTATTTGTAGATTGCTTTACAAAGTCCACTTAAAACCTTAAATCAAGCAATTTAAAGCCTGCTTGCTGAGATTAGCAAGCATGTGTAAATTATTCTCTAATCCAGTTTACACTTAACAGTTTTACCACAGCTGAATCTCCTACTGACCTCGGGGATTGAGCAGTAAAAGATCTACCCCTTAAACATGAAGAGAATTAAGTGTTCCTATTCTCCTATTGAACCAATGCATCAAATACTAATATTTTAGTACAGTTAGGAAACTTATAAGAGTTATAAAAGGAGCAACACACAGCAAAATCTGTAATGTACATTTCTATCGATTTATAGGGTTTTCTCACTAGTTTCACGACATAAATAACTGAGTAACTAAGACCAGTTTAAGCAAACTTATTTTTGCAAGGAAGTCCTCTGTAGAACCAATTGTTTTGAGAACATATTAAATGTTATGTTCAAGAACATATTAAAATGGCTTTCCTTATTATTTTAAATCAATGCAGTTTGTTTTCCACCACCCTCACTGGCCAAATGCATCTCATGGAGAGCAACAAATAGCCAACTGCCTCCTCAAGGTGAACATTTGACCTTTTCAGTTTCATAAACAGAAAATTATAAGTGATTGATTCACATTTATGTGGAAATGGTTGGTTTTGAACAGTTTTCTTGGTTCACTTGTCTGAGCAATTTCCAAGTGAGTCCTTTGAGCATGGCTGACTCCTGGGCCAACACAAGAATCTCCGGAGGGGAAAACAGAGGAACCTCCTCATTCAGCCATGAGAAGTCCTTAAAAGTAGAGGACTTGAAGTGGAGACAGGAACTAAAACCCTCACTGAATCACAGAATCTTTAAGCCTGGAAAAGTCCTCTTTGGACTGGAAGAGATCATTGAATCCAACCATTAACCTGACACTGTCAAGTCCACCACTAAACTGTGTATCTAAACACCACATATACATATTTTTGGAACACTTTCAGGGATGGTGACTCCACCACTTCCCTGGGCAGTGTGACAGCTCTTCTGGTGAGGAACATTTTCTTAATATCCAATCTAAACCTTCTCTACCTTAACTTTTGTCCATTTTCTCTTGTCCTGTTGCTTGTTACCAGTGAGAAAAGAGCTGACCCACACTGATTTACAATATTCTTTTGCTGTTGCTCCTTACCTGGGGACAGAGGAGCCTGAGGGTCTAAAGTTGGTCCTAGCAGAAGCAGTGGTATTGTGAGATGTTCCATCCAGATCCCTCTTCTCCTTTCCTCCACCCGCTCACAAGGCCAGCAAAGGGAGGAGAGGAGAAAGCAAAGGTAGCACCACAAAAGCAGAAATCCTCCATCACCCTCTGCCAACACAACAAGCAGCTCCCCCAAGATAACTCCAACACTTGTACCTCAGATTTGGGAGGTCTCTGTCACCTTTGCTCCTCTCAGACCCCATTCCTACCTGCCAGCACTAACCAGATCATCGTCAGGCAGGTCCCCGCTGCTGAAGTTGCCAGAGGGCTGCTCCCCGTCCCCCTGGGCAGGCACCCATGGGTGCTGCAGGCTCATCCTCTGCTGCAGGACCTTTCCTTCAGGATGTGCTCAGCCGAAGCCTTTCCCCACCTGCCTGCATTCAGGGTCATCTGCAGACTTTCAGATGGCCCCTCCCTCTCTCCCACTCCTCTCCCAGACATCCTTCCCCCATTAGTGCCTGCTGCAGAGGATGGGAGCAGCATCCTTGAAAACGGAAACTGGGGAGAGTGCTAATTGATGGGCTGCTGCAACCATTAGCCTCCTGTCAAAAGCTACTGGAGGGAGAGGCAGGAAAGAAACCATCAAGACATTTCTGGAGATGCATGTTCCTTTCCTAAATCCATCTTTGCTCATTCAAATCTGCGGCCATCAGCTCTTCCATCAGTTCTTGCTCAGGCAGAGCTGCTGCAGCATGCTCTGACACAGCCCAGCCCAGGAGCAGCTCTCCTGCACACGGGAATTCTCCAAATTTAAAGCTGCATGATACTGATGGACAAGCTGGAGCTTGCACTCCTACCCTGGTTCAGCAATGGATGGGCAGATCACTGCCACTTGAGGGAGAAGGAAAGCCCTAAAAGTCTGGACACAGATTCTGTTAACAGATTAAAACCCTTCAGCCTTGCTGTCTTTAAGGCTGGGGTTTAGGCTATAATTCTTTAAAAATAGAATGTATTTTAACAGCACTTAAATAAGACATTCTTTTTGCATCTCAGTCCCTATACATGCTAACACAGGCTACTTAAAATAATATTTATCTAGATATGTATTTAAGAATCAGAGTGACTTAAAAATTGCTCCAGAATCAGTGTTTTTATACCAATTTACAGCCTAAAATATAAAAATTATGAAGTAGGAAAATATGGCTGCCTGATGGAATCAGTGACTGTTCTAGGAGCTCTTCCTGAAGAGAACAAATTGCTCCAGCCCACTACCATAAGCATTTTCCAGAACAGATTTTTCAAAAAGGCATATTTGCTCCAAACGCTCCCTCAAACACTTAGAATGAAAGGCCATATTAAGGTTTTATAGCCATCATAGTCTATAGGGTCAAAAACACATTAAAAAATACCGGAGCTTAAACACTTAGAGGTATGATGGATCAGATGGAGTGTCATATCGAGTAAATAATGTCCGCTTTAAACTCTTTTCTAAATAAAGGCTTCCACAAGAGAATCAGTGGCTTTGAAGTAGCCATTATATACTATCATACCAATTTTCATGTTTCCATGACGATTGCTTTACTTTTTTATTGCTAAGAAAACTCAGCACAGTGTTTTGTTCCAAGCTTGGGGCAAGTGTTAACCAGACATCTCTGCATCAGGAAGAACCATTACTAACAAAGTCTCAAAACAGCCAATACTTGAGGTAAAAATTATAACCCTCAGTCCTCACCAGAGCCCAGCATTCTCATCAAATACCATAATCTGTAATTCGGTTTATAATGACTGTAGGCAGATTCTTTTGAGCAAATGTACTCAAAATTGAGTACAGAAAGATTGACTGCTTATTCTTTCTGCTGTTTTTGACCCTTTAATAATTTCCCTGGGGTTGTTTTCCTGGCAAGTTTGGCTCTATGTCCTTATTGGGCTGAGTTGGCTGTATCTTCAGGAGTGTTTAGTAACCAGCCACCTCTCCAGCAGGAGTGGATACCTGCCGAACACTCTGGAAGATTTAACTCTCAGTGATATATTCCAACTCTTTGGAGATCAGCACAAAACACAAGCCAGATCAGGAATTTGTCGAAAACAATGAGAGGCTTCCCATGGATGGCAGAAACCTATGGAGAAAAAAAGTGAAGTTTCACTGCCTTTTGCTGAAGGACATTTTATTTGGTGTGAAAAATGACAGATACTTTTCAAGCAGTGCTATCTTGGGGGGTACATAATATTTCAAAAATATCTTGAAAGCTTCATATTTTAATAAACAGTTCCTACATCCATTTTTTATTAATATGTTTTTAAAAGAGGAGCAGAAAATTAACAGTGTGAGTCAGATCATCAAGAAGGCATAAATCATCGCAGCTCCACTGGTTTCAATTTATATTGCTTGTGAAAAAAAGACTCTCTATACCTTCCTGGAATCATAGTGTGAATTCATCATCCCCAAATAATTAAGAATTTAATTTAATTATCTGTTAATCTCTTCATTTTATGACTGGATTCTAAAGGATGGCAAGAACTACGAAGAGCTATTGCAAGGGATGTTAATGATAAGTACAGTGTAAATCATAATTTTGATATATCCATAAATACTGAGCAAGTTAATGCTGAGAGTTAAGTGGAGGAAGGGACTGTGTGCCATATCCTAGACATATAATCTCCTGCATAAATATATTATGGCTTATTATAAAAGCACACTCTGCAGAATATAAGGTCTAAACCTTTTGGTTTAATCCCAACCATAAAAGCTACCTTTTATATTTTGATGTGCTTCCAGCCAGAATACTTTGGAATACAAAAGAAAAGAAACAGTAGTATTTAAAACTGACATCTGATTCTGCAGAAATTTAATTTTGAGCTATATTACCCTGAAATGCCAGGTACCATAATGATGGAACAGGGACAAACGCTTTGGGGGGAAGAGCAGAAGATGCATCAATTAAAGGATGCCTAATAGCCTGCAGTTAAGTAGCTTTCACAAATAGGAGGTAAAGGACAAAGTGTTCAGCTGCACAACAGACATGGCTATATGCAAATAAAATACTTCTATCCAAGAAGGACATTTTGTCTCTTACAACTAAACCGCTCCCGGAGCCCATTTAAGTATCATGCTTTGACTACAGCAATTAGCTCGTGTCACTAAATATGATATAATATCTACTTATGCCTAATGGATCTGTTTTAATTTCTAAGGAAACTGCCTGTTTGCACAAATGAAACTTGTATGATGATTAAAATATAATTTTCACTCAGGCAATAAAACTTTTTAACAAACAAAACCGTAAATAGAGATATTACATCTATTTGAAGACAGGCTTATAAACGTGAATGTCCTTTAGTACTCAATGGCCTGACTATAAATTGCTGTATGTTATGGAAATTCACCCTCTCTCATCCTTGAATATCAAATGAAATGAATGAATATAGAACCAAAGCTAAGTTAAAGTAGTCAAATCAATGCTACCACAAAGCAAGTCAACTGAGCTTCAGATCAGGGAAAATACACATTATTTAAGTAATAATGTAACATAATTTACATAGTTTACTAATATCAGAGCCCCATCTTCTGAAAACATCCAAACATTGGTATTTAAAGATTTTTAAATTCCTTTTAAAATGTCTACTGTTTGTAGCAAATTTAACAATGAGAAAAGCTAACCCCAAACTTTTCAAGGAAACCCAGTTCATGAGACATCAGAAAGGTGCCAATTTCACTTGTTGCAGCACCTTAACTTCACATTTTTTTTAAAGAATCATCTGTTTAATTTCTCTTATTTCCAATCTATTATTATTTAATTTGACCATCATGGTAAATTCCAATGCTGCAAAGACTTTAACCATGTCCCATTTAGTTCAGCTCTACAGTATATCTCAGCTCTAAAGTACAGCCTGAGGGAAAAAGAGGCTTGGTTTTTTGTAATGCCTTTTTTATATTCATCCAACGTTAAATGGCATTTTAAAAGCCCACAGAGGAAACCAGTTTAGTTTAGTTTCCTCAAGATATCTTATTGTATAAATGTTGCTGTTGCAAATTCTCTGAAACTTTTCTCCAAAGTCAAATAAACTTGAACGCTTAATGTCTTGAGTAATTTGCAAAGGTGCAGCTCATATGCAAAAGAAAAAAAAACATACAATCAAAGTCTGTAATAAAAAGTCCGATCAAGCAATGTGCACGCAGCCAGAAAACTTGTCCACAAACACCAGAATCATCTCCTGCAATTTATTTGCTACCACTGCAATTTTTCTCATAGATTAATGCATATTTTTCACTCACCCTCCATAATTTTTTAAATCTCTTCATTCTGGACAATTTTGTTTTGTTCATCTCTGAGGTCTGCAGATCAAATACATATCCTATGCAGCTGTAGACATATTTTACAACCAGTCAGGTGCCTAAAACAGCGGAGTGATGGATATTCTTGAAAACAGAGGCACTCCCTGGCTTTTAATGCTGCTTCCAACAACCACACAGTTCACAGCTCAGCATAAAGTAACCAATAGCTGAACATAGGCATAAAAAAAAAGAAAGCCAAAATCCCTTCTTTGAGATGATATAGAGAGAAGTCTTGATCCATCCAATGCTTGATTTAGGTCAGTGAAAAAAAAAAGAAAAGATGCTATTATGTCAGCTATCCAACTTTAAGATGACTTGTGAGCTGACAGCCATGGCACTTTAAAGCACCGTCATGATGAGTCTTTACAAAGGGATTGTTTAAAAAAAAAGAAAACAAACCTAAAAAACCAAGCTACTTAAGCAGTATGGAAATCACATGATATTACAAAAATATCTGCAATGTGCTGCAAGGGAATGAAGCTGAGAAATACTTCAGGTAGTGTTTTCTACTATATTTCTGTGGTTTCTTAAGGGTGGGAGATATGTATGGTTGTGGGCATCTACAGATCTGTCACTCCTCCTAAATTATTTTTATCTCTTTGACTGTCTTTAAATAAAAATAAAATATCATCTAAAACAGAAAATGGAGAGATATTAATTTTTTAAGTTCCTTGAAAAATCAATCTGTTACTCACAAAATTGTACCAATTCTTTTATGAAGGAAAGACATCAGTGAGAGAATCTGTCCAGGAGGGAGATCCCTTAGAAAGTCCTAACCATAAAAATTTTGATCACAGTTCATGCTACCCAGCTCATAGAACACTTTAAGAGAGAAGGACCATTTGGTTTTATTGTTCATACATCTGGGCTTTTTATATTCCCTTTTATAATTTCAGGAAATGGAAAAGAAAGCAGAAAGAGTGTGAAATATCCCTCTCCGGTAAAACATAAAACCCCTTACCATATCTCAAATCCATTTCTGGAATGAGAAAATAAGTTTGTTTGATAAACACTGATTTATTGCTTGCAGGTGCAACTCCAAAGCTGATCTTCTGCAGTGTGGGGAAGCACAACAGGCCACCTCTATGGATGTGACTACACAGAGGACACCCTTTTGAAGTGTCAGCTCTGATTGAAAGCCTGCTGGTGTAACCCAGGTGCTGGAAGGAACTCATCCAGCAGAGTTAGACAAGAGATTTGCTCTGAATATCTGGTATTGTGACTGGCTCTCTCAATAAGAAAATGGGTGGCCACCATATTCTTACTTGACTGATGCTACTGTCTTTGTCACATTGTGCAACCATAGACCTTCATCTTTGTGCTACAGCACCACAGAAGGAGCATCACAACTCCCTTCCCATCTCACAACACAATGCAGTGTGCTCTTCATCAGGTCACACTGAATGTAAAACCACATTTGATAGTCTGGTCAAGACTCACGCAGTCCTTATGAAACCTTTTCTCTCCTCCTCTGCATGGAAAGGCAGAAGCATTGCGGGTCTGAACTTGTAAAGTTCTAACTGTGCAAGGTGCCATTATTCACAGGATACAGCAAAACCGTATGGGAATATGCCCTGACCTGCAATTTGGGACCTGACCCTTACTTCCTAATGGCTGTAAGATGTTTCACTAAATTTAAAGACCCATTTCAAATGTGGATACCGAATTTAGTTGACATCAAGAGATGTTATGTGCTAATTACAGAAATGACAGACTGGTCCTGCGGATCTACTTGACTATTTTATTATCACGGAATGTTTCTCCATGAGGAGCATTCCCATTTATTTTAATGGCAGTGGAATCTGACCTTTGTTCAATAAAGAATAAAAGTGACTAATTTCATGTTTATCTGAAAGGACTAGCTACACCTCATTAAATTTCTTCATAACTTAGTAATCAGCCTCTCAACTACCTAACAGTAATCCAAATTTTTTAAGACTTAATTTTCTGTCACTCTGGCAATACACCCTTAATCTGACTGCCACTGAAGACACGGATAAGAATATTTCAATTTTCTTAGCATTTATAGTTAGTCAGATTAGTTAATGATTAGTTAGATGTAATAGAATGTGTATAAACCCTTCTTGACATTATGCAATTAGTACTGAGGCCCCAAGCACTTCAGCCAAGCTCAGTGCAGACAAGTGCTGTTCTGGGAGCACGTGCCCTGACTGCAGGCACAGCTCTGTGACTTCTGCGTGGAGCTGTGCCTCTGGGCAAACCCAGAGTGGCAGCTTCATGCTGACATGTGACTCTCTGGGCCACAACTCAGAGCTGGGCTGCTCTCTGACTGCTATTCTCCTCTTTCCTAACACCGCTAGACACCCATAGCTGACAGTGCAATTTCCTGAACTCCAGTGATACCCAAAATGAAATGGACTCTCTCCCTGAAATGGTTCCCCTAAGCAGTAGAAGAATGCCCTTTGTATTCTTTTGCCTCAAAAGATGGGAATGAACTTCTGGCTTTCCACGCTGTAAGAACTGAAATTGTTCAGTAGAATTCTTTTGCTTGCTGCGACCAGGGCTTATAAACAGCACAGCACATCCAGGCCAAGGTCAAGCAAAACTTGACTCTACCTTGTGGATTTCTCCTTTGTGGTTTGAATGTTATGGTCAGGAGGGAAGGAAAATATTTAATCTGAATTAAAGCCACTGCAGAATCATTCAAAACGCTTTCACCAAGTTAAGGGCTTTTGACATTCTAATGTGCTGAAAAGTGGCTTTCAGCACATTTTTAACACGACTTCATGATAAAATCTTAATTCAGAAATAAACTGCTGCAGTTCATTCACTATAATCATTACTCTGACAGATAGACTTTAGGAGAGCAACTTCTCTCTAGACTCAGGAAGTCTGAAGCCCACAAATGTCAAAGCACTGGCATTTCCCAGGTCTCGCTGACAAGGTGCGGGGGTTTGAAGAGGTTGGAGTACAGCCCAGCTCTTAATGACCAAATCACTCTCTCATGTCCTTCAACTCCTTTCCATAAACTCTGACCTCTAGATAAACCTCAAATACAAGCTTATTACAGCAAATGTAAGCTGTAAGTATAATTCCAGTTCTCTCTTCACTGAGCCATAAAACTTCTCCTACATGTCCCACCCTTTGGAAGAAACAGGTGAAGAAATGGAGATAAACACTGGTACAAAAAAAAAGTCGCATTGATGTTTTTTTAAACAAAAGCAACAGCAACTGTCAAATTTCCCACAAGTTCTTACAGATGATACTTCAGTATTAACTTTCCCCATTTGGTTGCCTTGGTGGGTTACACATTTGTGCAATCGAGCAGTGGCTGCTCCTGTGGGTTTTGCTGCTTTGCTTCCAGTAAGGTGAGATGCTCAGCTTTTACCCAGTAATTTAGTTAAACATAGTGGAGTGAAATCATCCCAGAATATTTACTGCAAGCTCAAAATCCCATCTCAGCTGCATTTACTGAGTGCAATAACACTATGTGTGTTCCTGTAAGTATAATTTGGTTCCTATAGCAGCTCTCAAATTAACAGAACAGGAAGAAGATTTGATTGCAGTAATCAATCACAGGATTATAAACCACCGGTGTGGAAGGCAGTGAAAACAAAATCTGCACTGCAAGGAGTTACTGGGAAAGTATTTGCTTTCCAGAGAAATATTAGTAGGAAATCACAGAGTACTGCTGACACCTCATTTGAATTATGGGTACAATTTTGGTCACTTATATTCATGAGAAATGGAAACAAAACTGGAACAGATGCAAATAATGGCTGGCAAATGATTGGGGCAGTGGGGAAACTGTCCAGTGACAGAAACTACTGAAACCTAAATAAAGTAAAGCTGCCATCTATAAATATACTGGGAAAGGAAGCAGAAATGGGGAAGAGCTACTTAACCCCAAATTCAACACTGACACAGGGCAGATATGTATAAACCAGAAAAAAAAAGGCAAGCCAAAAATCAGAAAACAGTTTGTGACCATGTAACTCTGGGGTATCTTCCTAATAAAAGCAGAAAGAAATAAACGTTACATGAGTCTAAGATCATTGTTGAGTTGTTTATGAAGGGGGCCAAAGCTGCTACCAATTTCCTGTTCCTCACAGGACTCTGACAGAATTAGGCAAACACCTTTGCAAGCTGGACCTGATGCTCGGCTGCACTGTGAGCATCAGCTGTGACCCTTTTCTGCTTCCAGTGAGAACACACTGGCCCATGAAGTGGTCTTAGGACTGCTCTAACTTTCTCCATTTATCTATGTAAGCCCCTGGGTCCATTTGGCACCAGGGCTTTACCTGCTCACCAGGACATGATCTGATCCCACTCTCCACAGCCAGAGGCAGAATGTTCTGACAAGTAAAGAAAATATTAAAATCCAAACAAATAAATCAAAGCTAACAAAAAGCTAACAAACAAAAGCTACAAAACAGGAAAATATGTCAATCTGCAGTCCTGTTTGCTTATGATGTCCTTAGACAAGAAAGAAGCAGAATCACACTCTGATTCCCATCACAGCTCATTAATTTACTCTGGAAATGGATATGGTACCCCAGAGCCACAGCCCAAACCAATGAACAGGGAAAGTGAGATTCCAAACTCACAGAGAAAAAAAAACAGAGCAAAAATAGCCCCTGTACTATTGCAAGAGAAGTAACTGCTGGAAATAAAAGGAGCAGAGCTGAAACACCCAGCTCTCCATCTCATTTCATGAGGATCTTACAATGGCTTGGACATGTGTCAGTACAGCTAAGCCGTGATGAAAACAGGTGCGAACACACGAGGCCACAGTGACAGGAAGATGGTGTGCCAAGCTCTGCCCACAGATCGTTGTGACTCATGGATAGTCGCATGGAGAGAAGAGTTTTCACACCTCCAGCTTTCCCCTGTCTCTCCAGCCTGAGCTGCCCATTGCAGTCTCTGAAGATGACGGCAGCTTTTGGCCAAAATACAGAAAACTGACGTGTTCCATTCTTCCCTTGCCCCCAGGACTGGTTGTACTCATTTTACTGCTGACAGCACTGATTCTGCTGCATGCTCAGAAGCAGGGAATCGGATGCCAATTCACCCTCAAACAGTATTTTCCTGCTGACTGCCACTCTCAGGAGACTAAGGACAACATGCCCAATGCTGTCCCACGCTGCCCTGTCAGATGGTGCCCATGTGAGCCACACAGATGTCTGAACACGCACTCCTGCTCACTTCATTTCAATAACAGACAAACCCAGGAGATACTTCTAATGAAGTTCCTCCCTTAAGTATGTAGCACACTGTAGTGTGCAGCCACCTCGGTTGTGGCAATAAAACATTGTGACATGGATCAAAAAACTAATCTTTTTTTTTTTTTTTTTACCAGGTTATTTTCAGGACAGGCCAGTTCATTTATCAGCACATTGATCTGGTTCACAGCAGGCCATTGTGCACAAGCCATTGTGTTGGCAGGCTGAGGACAAACAGCTCCCCTTCTCTGGCATTGCCTTCCAGGCCCTCATGCTGGGAGTTTCACTGAACTCCTGAGCCTGCCCAGGGCTTTATGGAAACACCAGCCCTCACAGGCAAGGAATCAGCTGTTTGCAAGCAGAAAACACTTAGAAGAAGCCACGGTGCAGCAGTGTGAGAGTACTGAAGATCATTAGCAGGAGGAATAATGTCTATTTAATGGTCTCTAGTATTTGCATACATGTTAACTCAAATGAATACTTCAGCCACATCCACACACTGTGCTAGAGAAATATGAAGGGGGAAAAGACATCTTTTCTCATATATATAACTGCACATAGGCAGGCATGGAGCCTTTGCAAAATGCAGCACCTATTTCTACTTAGTTATTCCAAGTCACACTCAGTGGCTGATTTTCAGTCTGCAGGAGATAGAAGAGAGAATGCTTGAAAGCAGCATGGGCTCCGGGTGGAACAAGATAATCTGAGACAACCTGCTATCTCTACTATCTGTCACTAAAAGGCCCCATTTGTTATAGATTTTACACTTTTTGCAAGCAGTGTCTTCATCAAACTCAGCTACACAGATTTTAGGATCCCAGTATGAGGCATTTAACAGGTTCTCCTTCCCTCCACCACACATATTCTGTGTCTCAGCTTGTATAAAAGCTGTAGAGAAGAAAAAACAACATTGTCCTATTTCTGCCAGCATGTTTAGACAATGGCACACAAGATACCAAACATCTTCACAGAAATTCAGTGCCAAAAGTCAAAATCTTACTCATATTGAAGGTAAAACCAGAAAGATATTAAAGGGTGGTTTTTTTTTATTTTTTTTTTTTTTAATTGTGATTTCTAAATCAACTGCCTGAAAACTTCCATTCTCACCTAAATGGCAGATTTACAGCAACACCTGCTCCTGATTTGCACCACTGGATTCATTGTGAAGTCCTGACTCTATGACCAGCAGCACTGATAATCTGTGACATGCTGCGCATCCAGGAGCCCGAAGTCCTGGACTTTGGTCTGCAGCAGAAGAGACTTAGGACTTTGGGGTCTCCTGTCCTCTTTAAGGGACATTTGGATGAAGCCCTCATCTTGTGTGGGAGCAAGAGGGCTAAGAAAAGGAATAGGAGAGAGAGAAGTGGAAAGACAGAAACACAAAACCAGTCAAATCAACCCTCCTGAAAGGCCAAATTTGTTAAAATCATCAAATATGAATAGACAAGATCTGGGATACATGGGAAGATTCACTGGTCAGAGTTACCAGATCCTCTCTGAGCAACTCCTCTTCCCATGCACCCTGCAGCCCAGCTAAGCAGAAACTTTCAAGACAAGAGCTGTCCTCCGCTGAATTTTGGCAGTTTGACAGCTCACTGTAAACCTCTTCTACTTATAAAAAATTACAGTAAATTATATTACATCTTGTTGTAAGAAAGTCCTGATTCTCTGCAATTAAATGAAAATAAAGCAATTTACAAAGTAGGAGTAAAGAGGTAAGCAGTTCTTGTCAGATATTTTTCCAGCCCTAGTTTAGAAACTTCCACTGATGGAGATCTGACAACTTTTGTAGACAGTCTAGTCCATCTGCTACAGCTGGAAAGTTAAATTTCCAAGCTCATTATTCTATGCCATGCTTACATCAAGACCCAAGGACAGTTTTCCCCTTTGCCATTACTCTATAGATAAATAAAAAATGTCACTGCATGTCCCTGTGACGTCAGGCATTAAACAATAACTGGGTTTACACTTCAAAAATTAATTTTCCATCTATGGTATAGATCCATTCTCAGGCTTAATAGATGTTATTTTACAGAGGCAGTTTCTATTTCTATCCTTTATTAGGTACAGATAAAATTGTCTACATTGTATTTAACGGTCGTTGCACTCTGGGTGAGTGTGGTTTTGTCTTTCTAAATTGTGTCGCTCTCTGACACTGATTGGTGATACAACACTGTGCCTTGAAGTTTTCTGCTTTTATTTATCTATCCTGTGTATTCCTGGGTTGTTAGGAATAGTAATGGTTTACCACCCCTGGTATTATTTTCACTAAGTTGCTCAACCACCTAAAGTCAGCTTGTCCCCAGTCACCGCAAGCAAAGAAACATAACATGGAAAGGTCAACAAATTAGGTTTAAAGAAAATAGACAGAAAGCTATTTTCTACCCCTAAGAATATAACTTGTATTTTAGATAAACAAATATAGAATTATGAACAAAAATAAATATAAAGCAATTAGAACAGACACAGATGTAGTGACTTTTGAAGATACCAGGCATGGAGAGGACAAGTCACTCTCTACACCCAGTGATTGGGCTACCATTCCCTCAGGTTTTTCCTCCTTTAAAGGAGAAATTCTACAGGAGAAGTAAAACCCAATTGCTGCCCCTGTTCAGACAGATTTTTCATCTGAAGTCCCCACGAAGGTGACCAATTAATGTTAATCCAAAGGGCATTTTGTGTGATCAGCCATTAGCGATGCAATCAACCCATTCAAGGCCATCTACTGCCAACACATTTGGGTCATTATGAAGACGGATCATTTTGAGCTGCTAGTTGGAGGGGAAAAAGCCTCTTATCCCACTCCCATAATCATCCAGCCTCTGTTAGATGTAATTACCGCTGGGCGATAAGGGAGGCTAAGGAAACGGACAGACTGAAATATGTTCTCAAGAGCCTTAAATGCTTTGGATCTTAATTCCTTAAAGCCCCTTATTGTTATAAAAATATTAGCTTTGCCTCCAAAGGTGGGACTCATCTGGTGAAAGACAGACATGTGAGGTCTGAGCAAAGCCATCCTGGACACCTTTGGAAATCAACGGAGCTCAAGTCTGTGAAGTCACAGGCTCCTAAAGGAGGCATCTAAACCCAGATAGAAGAGGCAGGACCTGGAAGTGCCATTATTGCTCTTTTGATTATAAAGGGATTTTTAAGATGACTGGATCAGATGGAAACGTTTTTGTTTCATTAAAACAAATCCTGCCCTGTGAGCCTGCCAAGCAACTTTTCACCACCTCTGATAAAATCTTTTGCGTTGCAACCCTTGCACATTTTTTGCACTTAAGCGAGCAGAATTTGTGTGTGCACCTGGATGCACATGAGCACACTGGCACAGGAGGAATGATAAATGTGCCCAGGGATATACCAGCAGATACCAGTGTCCCACAGGGAAGTGCATTTCTTTGCTCTATTTACTAGGAAAGCAGAAATGCTGGCATGCTCCTTTTGCCACTAGATTTCCAAGCAGCTGCCCAATGACCACGTTAGTGGCTGGTTAGGGCACTTAGAGCATTCTCTAAATGTTTAATATTTTATTCCTCCCTTGAAGCATCTGGTGTAAGTCACTTCTGGAAACAGAATGCTGGACCAGATGGAGCATTAGTCTGTGACATTCTGATCTGGTAATTCTTATGTTAATTTTTATGACAATTTAGATGGGCATTAGCCACAGGGCCCAATCTGAGTCAATTTATTATAGGAAATTTTTTTTTCCTCTTTTCATTTTCTATTGAAAAGCATTTTTTTTTTAAATGCTGAATTTCACAGTGCAACACTTGGGGAGGAAAAACAGGCATTGCAGATTCCAGGAGTTAAAATAAGAGGTGGGCTCCCACTGCCGCCTCAGATACAGAACAAAAAGGGGAACATTTTTTACAGTTGTTATCTGCAGATTTGCAGATGTCTTTTGAACTATTTAGGAGCTTAAGTACTGTGTGATATGCACCAGTAAATGCAGCATTTAGTGGTGTTACAGTCAGCATCATAAAGAAGCCTGAAGGTTCCCTTATGAACCCCAGTTGTGTTGGCTTAGAAGGATACAGAATAAAAGTCTATGATTACAACATGCTACATTTTTAGAAATGATCAATAATTCTGAGCATATCCGAGTCCAAAAGATCCAGCACAAGTGATCATAAAGAGAACTGACTTTTACCACATTTCTAAATATCAGAGTTCTTTCCATGTTACACTCAAGAATAAAGGCATCCCAAACTATCCAGCACCATCAAAATGCCACTCTGAGATACCAAAGTCTATTCTAAACTGCAGAAACATGCTCAGGTTATGCTGTGCCCCCATTCAAAGACAGTTTGATTGATCAAGGTCAGCTATGAATAATACTGACAATTTTATAGCCACATAATTTTCTCTAGTTAAACCTCCAGCTTCTATCTAGGTACTTCTCCCTTATGTTGTTTGTGCTTATACATCTCAATGATGCCAAGCTGTGAAAAATTATATGGGTCATATAATCTTGTCACTGTTCTTTCTTACATTAATATATTAATTCCAAAAACATAGATCAAAAAATACGAACAAAAAGATTCATGACTACACCTCAGTATGGGTAGGTGTGAGTCCTTGCAGGCATTTTAGAGATTAGCAGTGCAACAAATTATTAATTCCTCTAAATATCTGGTTCTGGCTAAAGAAACTAATCATATAAAACTGAATCATTAGCCTTTGGCAAACTGCCTCAGTTCCTGTTAGAACAGGCTGGTGATGAGAAATTGAATAAGGTGGTTTGGATATCTTTTTCCTTTTTAATAGCTCAGGATTGTAGAAAATTTTTGCCCATTAATTTTTATGTACTGAATAAGGCCTGAAAACATCCAGTAAAAATAGATCTGCTGTTTTCCAGTTGCCTTCATGAAGGATTCCTTGTCTCTGTATGGCCATTTCAAATATACTGTGATTGCACATAAAGGCTAATGGGAATTTCATGTCACTTCTGTTAGGGTTTTGTTCCCTTAAGTTACACTGATGAAATGGCAAAGTGGTGTCTTTTCCAGTGCTTTTCACAGGGCTGCACCAGCAATCACATACTCGTCACTGCTTAAATGGAGTTTTCTGCACAAACTTATTCCAGGGTTGGTTTGTACCAATAAGGCGTCACATGGCGTAGAGAGGACACAAAGCTGCACCATCACTGCTGCCACCAGCCTGAGGTACAGCAGAGTACCTCGGGGCAACCTGGGGCAAATGCTACCCTTGTTCATAACACCAGAGCCCAGAAAAGCCAAGATTTAGGGACAAGAGGGTTCTGCCATTTCTGGTCACCCTATGAAAGAGGGACTTTCAGCTCAGAGAGCTCAGACAGAGCACAATTTCCAGCTGAAATGCCTCTTTCAGCTCACCCCTCACATCTGTGTGGTATCCCTTCCTTAACAAGCCTTTGCCAGAATTGTTTTTCTGCTTCACAACAGAAACAAGTTGGGCTAAATCCAGTTCTGTGAGAGTGCATCTGCACAGCCAGTCCTGAGAAGGAGAATGGCCTGGGGGAGGCTGTTTATTTAAAAAAATGTCACTTGGAGAATTTTTTCCTGCTAACTGAGTAGTCAAGTGTCTGATTTACACTGAAGTGAATATTTTGACTGCATTTTTTCACATGAAGAATTAAAGCAGCTTGAGATAAAAGCCTGAATGAATACAGCCTCATACAATAAGTTCACAGACTCCACACCAAGCCCCCACATCAGCAATGGAAGCACCCGAGGATGTAGAAGGGTCAGAGGATGCAAACACACTCTGAGCCTGTATTTCATACAATCACAGATCATAGAATCATTAAGGCTGGAAAAAAATCTGTAGTATCGTCAAGTCGAACCTTTGACCAAATACCACCATGACCACCAAACCATAGCACAAAGTGCCACATCCTTTTGTGTTCTGAACCCTTCCAGGGATGGTTCCAGACTCCACCACTTGCCTGGGGAGCCTGTCCCAATGGGCTCTTTCCATATCAGGGGGAATGGAAAATTCTGTTCTAGGACTTTCTGCAAAATATGGAACAAATTCGCTGTTTGCTTCATCCTGTCACCTGTATCTCCCCAGAACCACCCTTGCAGCACAACACATTGCCAGTGCACAGGGAAGTAGAACCGGGGCAGCAGCACAAGGCTGCAGTGCCTGATGGCAGGAGACAACCTGCCAGGAGTGCTGCTCCTGGGGACATCAAAGTGCAGGCTGGGATGTGCTGGGTTCCTTCTGGAGGTACAGGATCATACCACAGAGCTGGGAGGGTGAGGAGGCTGAGAGAGAAGGAATTTATAAGTAGGGATAGGAAGGTAAGCCTGGAGCTGAAAGATATGGGATAAGAAAGATCTTCTTAGAGCACATCTGAAAAGACTGAAGGCCAGGGAAGAAAGAAACAGAGAATCTGAAGGAAACAGTGATAAAACAGCCTGGTGAGAAGGATGTGAATAAGAGAAGGTTACAGGAGCAGGAGGTTGCTGAAAGGCAAAGACAGATGCCAAGAGAAAAGATTCCTGGTCCCAACAAAGTGAGGACAGACAGAAGAAATGTTGTTATCTGGGGCAGAGTAGCTCCCAGAATAGAATATGATCTTCTCCCCTATTTGGAGTAGGAAATGACAATTCCTATCTATAGAAATGTTTTAGCAGCTTCCACATTTTTTTCTTTTATTTCCTTGCCTCCATCAAAACCTTCAATTGTCTGAAGTCACATTAAGCAAGTTCTAATATTCACATTTGTGAAGATTCATCATTTGTGTGGGGAGTAAAGCACATTTGTGAGCCTGCCTTTGCCTGCACTCTGCTGTGAGAGACATTGGTGTAAGATGAGATTTATCCTCTGAGCTGAAGTGCTTGTGAAGGTCATCAAAGTTCAATATATTAGTTAGCAATAACTAAGATATTAGTTATATAACATTATATGAGTTAGCAAGGCCTGCTTTGGAAGAGTTCTGGCTCTTTTGTCAAGACAGATGATTTTTCTGAACTGGTTTCTGAAAGGAATAAGCCTTTAAGAAAATCATTAATTCCATCCTGAATACAATGAAAACAATAAGAGGAAGAAAGAAAAGGCAGCATCCTGCTGAGTTCTCTGAAAAGATACACATTTCATTTTTCTTCAAAATTACTATCAGAAGCATTGCTGGGCAATTTTTACCCCTTCTGTTGATTTTTACAGGTGTCTAAATTTGGATGCAATCTATTCAATAAATAAGTGGAATGATTAAAAATGTTGAATTTCTCAGCCTGTTTGTTTCTTTGAAGATGTCTCTCTTTCATTAACACTGGAATTAGGTGAACTAGTACAAGATTTTGGGAGCCTCTTGTGTTTCTATCAGGGAGAATGTTGAAGTGGTCTCACCAATCCAGGCAACTTTCAGTGAGAAAGAGGATCCTAAGAGAGATCAGTTTTGTCATTGGAAACTCTGTCCCACACTGCTCTCTTCCCCACAAGTGATGAGTTTTGGACTGGCTCAAAAAAAAAAAAAAAAAAAAGTGGGATATCTGTGCTGTGTTTAAGCCCCTAATTTATAATGCATGCAAACTATTGGACAAGAAAATATGTGCTTTTTAGGTCTGGCTGTATCCATCAGATCTGAAGTGTTTTTCTCATCCTTTGAGAAGGAAATTAAAGTTTTAAAACTAAAACAGGCTGATCAAGCCTCGACTGACCATATTTTCATTTTTTGAAAATATGGTCAATCAAGAGGAAAATCAGGCAAAAAAAATTTCTTCAGAAGTACTTGGTTAATGTAACACTTTCAGTATAATTAAAAGGGAAAAAATGACAGAGCAGCAAAACTTGATGAGCTGATATTAACGACTCTACCTCTTGTAATGATTAGAGGGAACTGTCTAGACCAGGAGACCTATTAAGTCTTTGAGAATAAGCAATACCTCCTTTTGAGAGTTAAAGGTTCAATTAAATAACCTGAGTGAGTTTTTGGAAGTTTGACCAACGCAGCTTATCTATGGGAGACTGCCTCTGAAATGAGACTCCAGGCCCCAGTCAAATGTGCTTGGCTAAAAGGTAGCAAATTCCATCAAAATCATTAATGATGTTACTTTCTGAATTCTGGAGTGCAGAGGATAGCCCTGGGCTCAGGAGGGCCAGCAGTGAGATGAGATGAAATAAAGTACTGAGGTACTGAGTCTGTCAGAATTCAGTCAAGCTTCTAAAAATAGCACTCAGTGATTTATTCAGATGGGCAAATTACTTAATTTCAAGTCCCTTCATGGTGCTCAGCTCCCAGCAAGGCTGGTATTGACTTTCTGCCATACAAATTACCCTTTTCTTGACTCAGGCATGTGAGCCTCAGGAGAAACCACTGAGAAGCAGCTCTGAAGGGAAACTGAGGCAGAGGGGACTGCAGACAGGGTGTCAACAGAGAGCGCAGAATAACCATTTGGTGTACTTCCAACACTGACTCTTTAAGAACACTTATTTATTTTAAAAATAGGTATTTTTTTGGCAAATTCTTGATTTACATTTTCCTTTTTTCTCCCCCCTGATGTTCAGGTATTAATTTCCTCTGTATACTTGATGTATGAGTTAGATACATTTAGCAAGTGACTTTTGAAGGTACATACACACATCCCCTGTCAGCCTCTGTACACATACCCAGGAGTCCCTTACTGCCAGTTATTTTTAAAGTTCACCTGGCTACTCAAAAAAGCCAAATGCTATCAATTGATTGGCACAATGGCATATCCCTGCAGATTTTGAAAGATTCTTAAGAGTTTGATGTGAGGGAAGAATGTGAGAGCTCATTACACATGCCAGGCTATAATCTGTTGGTTGCACTCCTTTAATATTAGCTACAGCTCCTTCTGTTAATATTTATCCCTTGTAGTGCAGTTTTTAAAAGTATTTCTAATATTATTCACTAGGCTGGAAAGACAAAAGAGGCTAGGGGGACTCTGTTTTTTCATTTGACTTTTTGCTTTTAAACTTTTACTGTATTTTGCGCTAGGAATTCACTGTCATCAGGATGCTATTAAATTAGGGGCCCTAGGGAATCTCTTTGAGTTTGAATTTTCAAAGACCATCAGCTCTACTGTGCTTATTTTTTGCCTTTTTTCACTAATAATTGCACAAGCTTTCTACAGATTTGATTTTAAAAATATACATTCTCCTATTTTGTTCAATATCAGAGAAGCAATCATGTGAGTTGTGAAAAACTAATTCCTCTTAATATGGGTTTATTTCAGTCTTGGAAAAGAGCGAATACTCTGAGGAAAAATGGGTTAATAAAACCATTTTAAATGAAGAGAAACACACACAAAAAAAAAAAAAAAAGAGCAGCCAGCAAAAATGGGATGGAAGTAACCCTGGACCTCAACTCACCAGAGGGAAACATTTCCATGGTAAGAATAATCTGTATTTCAGTCTGTAGAATAACCTTCCAGTGCATTTCACACAAAACAACACCTCAAGATATTTGCAACAGAACTGGACAAGACATTGCACAGCAGGGGATACACAAACCGGATAATCTAATAGATATATTCCAATTCCATTGCCTGATGGTTTTGGAAAAGGAAAAAAAACCACAATTGTTACAGCAAATGCAATAAATCTCTTACAATATCAAGCAATAAAGCAGCAGTTACTAAAGGTCATGACTGTAATTAAACAGCATTATTTATTTTATTGCCAGTGCCTCATTTTCTATTAAGTTAGATGTTAACCCAGTTAAGCTAACAGTCACATTTCTAATATTTTTTTGAAAATCTTTGAGAAACTTTATTGCTGAATAGTTGAGTTTCTTTTGCTCATGCAATGGTTAGAATTGGTATATTTTCATACAAATATAGCAATACATAATAGCTAACATCTTCTTCAATCTCAAGGTTAAAATTTATTTAAATACTTGCCTTGTATTTCTAGCTGTATTCATTCATTTTTTCAGTGTAGGCTCACTCATCTGGATTCTACTTGCTTGCCAAGTTCTCTAAGTCACATTTTTTAAATGCATCTCATCTACTACTGAAAGTACAGAACGGTATCATGATGCTATTTTCTTCTGTTTAAATTCCTTCATTTTCAAAATTGGGATGGAGACAGTTTTCCACTCGATGATGTGTGAATATTCACTAGCAGGCTTTATTATTTTGTCAAATACTGCTTCTGACAATCATATTTCTGCTACTATTCCTCAGCATTGTGATTTCCTACTCCACACTGGGTTTTTTTATCCTTTGTTTCCATAAGGTTTAATTGCAGATGTACCTGCAGTTTTGCCATACTGCTCCAAAGGTATCAAATTCACATCCTCAGCTTCCCATTAAAGGCTGCTGAAGAGAAAAGTCATTAAAAGCTCCCTATGTGGAAAAGCCTGAGCTGGCACGGGGAATAAGAAGGAAAGGAGCGGAATGGCTGGAGGCCATGAGTCCTACAATGTGAGACACACAAACCACGAAGCTCCACATTGCCAAGGCACCAATGGCTCTGCTCAGGCCCAGCAGCAGGGCTTTAGGGAGGCTGTCACAGGGCTCTTCCTGCCTCACATCTGGACCTAGGAGCTTGCTCAGTTTCCCTTGTGAATTTAGCCCAGAGTTATTTGCAAGCAGAACTGATCCAAAGTGAAGATCACCAAGCAGTTTCTCACTCAGTTTAGCACCCAGCAGTTTGGATGCTGTGTGAGCACAGAGATTTCCTACAGACATTACAGATCAAATTCTTCCCAGAACCGCAGTCCTGAGCCAACCTGTGAGGCGGAGCATGGCCCTGTGGCCTTTTCCACAAATACATATTTTAAATCTCCTCACAGTCATCCTATTCAAAATGTTTTCTAAGTGGTCTCTAGCCCCAGTGGATTTTAGGGTTATAATCTCCATGTGTTAAAAAACATAATTCAGCACACTGAAACACTGTATTCTCAGGGAATTGGCTGCAGGGGCAGAAAGTTATCACAGAGGAAGAGATCCAAAACTGTCAAAGGTGATAAGGAGAGAGATGAGGCTGGAGAGGTGGCAGAAACACACTCAGACAGTGCAGTCTCAGAGCCAGACCAAGCTGGGGATGGAGTCCAAGGTTACAATTCTACTGCAGCCTATCAGGGTGACCTTAGACAATTTCTCTATTTATTTTATGATAAAGTAAAAAGTCATGCTCTGCCATGGGTTTGGTGTGGGTAAGGCACTGTGACACTGGTGTGCATAAGGCACTCCAGACATGGAATTGGGAATTCCTGGTAGCTGTGAGCTGGGTTCCTTCTGGGCCAGACAGGAGACTTGTTCACTACCCAGCACAGCAGAGAGAGTAGCATTACACAGCTTTTAGTTACATCAAGAACTGCAAATATGATGACAATTATTCTAAGCTATAGAAAAGCCTCCCCTATTTCAAATGTTTATCTCAGCTAAACAGAATGCTTTGAAGTCTTTGAATTCTTATTTCTCAGTTAAACTATGCAGGCTTTCAAAGGCATCCATGGACTCAGGAAAGAGGAGAAAATTACAGACCTGAGCCCCATCTCCGCCTTTCAACATTTACCCTGTACAATAGATTTAAGTTGGAGGATCCAGGACAGCTCAAGAGTTCAAGTTTTGCAACATGAAATTCCAGTGCAGTGTCCTTCTATCGCCTATCTGCATTTCAAATTTTATTTACCAAGTACTTCAAATTTTTCTTTATAACAGGTTATTAATCTGACACATGATTTTGCAATACTTGTGCATTCAAATTCCTGCATAATTTAGCAGATACATCTGACCTTGCTATTATCCTTCCTTTAGGAGATTTATACAGCATTCCTGCTTTGGAAAGATCATTAATTAGCATGCCAATAGAAAAAATGAAATTGCCTGCCATCTCCTATGTAAATGCTTTCCCATCTGTTCCTTTCTCATTTCCTCTGCAGAGACTCTACCAAAGGTAGCTTTAGTTTTTATACTGCTCTTAGAAAATAGTGCATTCATTGTTTTGCAATTTAAATCTGTTAAATTGTGTTGCATTGTGAAATGTGGAGCTATTAAAGTAATATATGGATTCATGCAGTCTCTCAGTATCTAAGCAACCTTCCAGAAAATTTGGTGGATGTCCTTTCCTTAATACCTATTAATTCAGTTTAAGGTCTAAGAGCCAGAGTTCTATATTTTTCCATCCAAGACTGCTACTAATAATATTTTTTTTTAAATCTTCCATTTATTAATTAATAATAACTCATAGCAGTATTCCTGTAACAGCCCAGTGAACTCTTCAGGGGTTTCCACATGGTACTGTAACAAACTCCACAGCTCTTAGTTCTGCTGTGATAAGGGAATTTTAGTCTCAGGTCCACTCTTCCCAACCTCTCAAACCATGAGGAGCTCATGCAACACCCAGAAGAGCTCCTTGCACAACACAAAAGGCCAAAAGTGTCAATCCCTGTTCCTGATTGCTGTTCTCCACCAGCAAGGGAAGGAACCCACAGAATCATCCAGTCCAGCTCCTGGCCCCTCACAGGACACCCCAAGAGTCACAAGTGTCTGAGAGCATTGTTCAAACGCTTCTTGAACGGTGTCAGGTTTGGTGCTGTGACCACTGCCCTGGAGAGCCTGTTCAGTGCCCAGCCACCCTCTGGGTGAAGAATCTTTCTCTAATATCCAACCTAAACCTTCCCTGACACAACTTCAGGCCTTTCCTTCAGGTTCTGTCACTGTCGCCACAGTGCAGAGATCAGTGCCTGCCCCTCCTCTTCCTCACACGAGGAAATTGTAACTGCAGTGAGGGCTCTCCTCAGTCTCCTCCAGGCTGAACAGAACAAAATACCTCAGCTACTCCTCATATGGCTTCCCTTCAACCAGTATTTTGTATTTGCTCTAGAAAACAGTCTTATTTTTCAGGGGCATGGAAGAGAGGGGGCCAACACAATACCATTACATTTAAAAGCAATGATTTTTAACTAAAACATTATTATTAATTGTCATTAATTATTGTCAATGTTTCTGATTTAGAAGCTCAAGATTTTTTCTGGCTGTTCATCACTTCCCACCTGGGCAATGAAGCCTTGCATATCCCCACAGCAGGCTGTAGCATGGTTGTGTGCTGTGGTTTTGCTTTATGTTTCCTCTTTATTGCAGGTTGAAAACTGTTTGCTCCTAACTTGTGTTCAACAAAGTTTTGCACCACATTTCCAATGAATTTTCTGGACATGGAATTTTAAAAAGTAATTAGCCAAATATATTACTAAGTTTTCTTACTCATAAATATCAAATAGGAACATAAAAGAAGCATATGCTGTTGTGGTTCTCCAACTGGGTGCCAGATGGCAATACTAAGATTCAGACAGAATCTCTGCTAGAGTCAGTTGGGAATAAACCACCACTCAGATAACTTTTCCTTTGCAGTAGGAAACACAATTTCCAGAAAAATCAACATCTTCCATGTGTCTTTCAGCTCACATATCTCAGTTTTTCATAACAGCACTACTGAAAGAGAACATTTCACTTGGTCAAAATTAAGGCAAACATCTTCATTTGAGTTAAACTGCCAAGATGAGGACAGAGCAGGGTGCAATTGTCACAGGGCAGGTGCCCAGTGTCCCCATCTCCATTGCAGACCTGGCCCCCAGGTGTCACAGTCTTGTCTAAGATTGATCTGACAGAACCCCAGCTGGCACCCTTGTGTGTGTCCTGGATGCACCAGGGATGTGTCTGGGTGTGGGATCCAGCACACAGAACCTGTACAAGAACCTAAATTGAATGTACCCATCATCATTCACTCCAGCATCTGAAAAAAAAAGCTGTTTTAAGGGCACTGAGATATTTCCCTTCAGCCAAACAAAATGTCTTGCTTGTCAAATCAGAAATATCAGAGATTTTGATTTTCCAGCCAGCTGTAGAGCACTGCCAAGGAAATGGAAAGATTCTCTGGTGTTTATACCTCCAAATAAGACAGGATGTCTTCTTGGTTGACAAATTGCAAGAATTGCAGGATTTGACCCAGAGACAGGTGAAATAAAAGAGTAAGAAAAAAAAGTTACATGGTCCTCTGCTCTTTTGTGAATGTTAGTCTTATAAAAAATACGAATTTGTAAAGCACTACACCTCAAAATACGTGCAAAACAGGAACCAAAAATAACCTGAAAGGGAAGACAATGTTTTTTAATGAGGTTTACTAAGCTTATTCTAGGGTGATATGTGGAAAACGCAGTGACAAGACTCCCAGGCTTTGATCACAAATGTGACACCTCTTGGCCAGACAGCTTATCTTGTCTGGTTGCTGATTCATTAAGCTACTCACTGACACACTGTCTGAACCCAAATTTTAATTCCTAAAATTATTGGGCAAAGTTATGGATTTGGATTGTTTTTTAACCTCAGTATAGCTCGATCTCTTCATGTATTAAAAACAGTTTAATGATTTTGAGTTTCTTGCCGTTTGGAACTTGCTTCCGAGTTTGTGCACTGCTTTGTTTGCCTTTCCCTGTACAATCTCTGATTCTTCTTGCAGGTTTCATCCTCCTAGAAGTTTAATATCTCACTCAAGTTCATTTTTAACTTTTTTAAAGCTGTTCTTTTACAGACTGAAGCTCTGCCAGCTCCACACACAATGTCACACCAGGTTTCTCCTCTTTCTTATCAGCGTTACAAGGAAGATATTTCCTGCTGCAATTCATTGCCATTGCTTTCCTTGAGTGTTTAGCCACTTCCAATTCCTTTTCTTCCCAGCACAGATACAGTGTTTTGTTTTGAACAAGAAAGCCCAGCAGAGAGTCTTCATTAATTCAAAAGCCTTTCAAAAAAGGGCCTTATATTTTAACTTCACTCACTCTACCCAAAGGCAGCACTGGGAACTTCAAGAAAGAAGTACCTATTTAAGTTCTTAAGAATAACTTTCCCCTAATGTTACCTCCCATTTTTCTCTATCAAAGCGAAGAAGAAAACATTTTTATTTTCCAGTGAACAGATTATGTTTTTATGATAAGCTCATTAGAAAATGTCTTCTCTTCTAGAGGAGTTTTGCTCTGCATTTCCTAAAGTCCTTTACTTGGAAAATAGAGAAATTCTGATGTGCCAAACCTTCTGAGCTGGCTGCAGCCATGACATTCCACTGATTGTCTGCACCATGCACACCATGGCGGTGAACTGAATTCATTCTGCATTCAGGGATGCAAATGTGCTGGGACATCACTCTTCAACACACCAATATAAATCCTCACCCTCCTTTTCATCCCCAAATGCATGAGCCTTCAGTAGCTTTGGGCTCTGGAGTCCTCTATACCACAAAGCAGCCTCCTTTCAACACACGGCTCTCAACAAATAAAACAAAGAGGGATGGAGTTTTTGAACTGTCTGTATTCTAAGCAGGAAACTGATTCTTCAGATGCGCCAAAGAACAGGAAGCATGAAGTAATCTCAGAGGGTGTTGACAGAGATTCCAGAATATCTCTAGAATCACAACACATCATGCCTCAGTCTGAGCCCATCCATTTGGCTCTCAGGAGACACCAGAGTAGCCTGGAGGGAGACACAGGATCTGTAGCTCTGCTGCAACAGAGGGAGGATGCTGTGTGGTGTTTTGAGCCATCTGCTCTCCTGGGTTGTTCTCTGCATGTCTCATGAAAACACAGCAAAGCAGTCAAAGATAGCAGAGTCATGTTTCCTTCAAAACTGCACAGTGATTTTGCAGAAGTCAGGAGTAAAAATTATTTCTCCTGGATATTTTTGATTCATATAAAAATAGCATTGTATAGTGTCTCATACAAATAAATGGCATATTTTATATCTTATATTTTATAGTTGGTTTCTTTCTTCTCTTAGCAAGTGTTTGCATTTGAAGCAAAAGGTTCCATTTCCAGAGAAGCACAGCACAAACACCAGAATAACTTTTCAGCTGAATGTGACTTCAGCTCATAAAAACAAGAAAGCCAAAACAATTTGGGCTGTAACCAGAGACTGAACTGCAGCATCCAGGACCTGAAAGCTTCCCGAGTTGATGCATGATCTCCGCATAAGAGAACATCCTTCAACATACTCATGTGTGCTCTTGGACCACAGAGGAGGACACGTTATCATCTCTGATTCATCAATTACAGCAACAGACACCAAAAAGTTTTCCTTCTGCATAGGAAGTACAGGAGTGGCTTGTGTGTCTCTAATCAAGTTCTCCACACTGAAGCACACTAAGGAAAGAGCAGGATCATCTCTACTTTTATTTAACAGGGCTGGTGATAATGCCAGTAGCTAAGACTTCAGTTTTAAACTACATCCAAAAGCCATAGCTGAGAAAGGACACTGCAAGGGGCATTTTCTGCAGGTGCCCCAGCAGAGTCTGTAAAACCCATCTGGGAGAGGCTCCACCAGGGGCTGACCCCTTCACCTGGGAGATGCCTGTGCTCCTGCCCTTGCCCTGGGTCCCTGCCAGAGTGATGCTGACCCCGTGCCTGAGCCTGGCCATGGGTCCTGTTGGTCCCAACCCGCTGATCTGAATTCTGGCTTGCCTGTGGATCTATTTATTCTATAGATATGTCTGGAGACCTACCCTGTTGCCCAGGGAACCCTGGGCCAGCTCTGCTTGCCTTGCTTTGACCTGCCAACCCCACTGACTCCCCAGCTCCTGGACGCCTTTCCCTTACTGAGCAAACCCACTTCAGCTCCTCCCCAAAGCACTCCCTGTAACAGGACCCAACAGCCACCTCCTGCTTAAAAGGAGGGATGTGTCACTTCAGGATGGATCCAGAAATTATCTAATAGAGCATAAAAATAGCTTCTATATCTCAAAAGTGCATTTCTAGAATTCCCAATCACCTACCAATTCAAATGGCCATTTACATAAGTACCACAGGGTAGTGAGACATAAAACCACTCATAATCTTTTTCCTGCATTTAAACCACCTCAGAGGCTTTAGCAATTCACCTGCCTACCTCACATTCAAAGAAAATAATCTTGCAGGTTTAAACATTGTATTTGAACTGAGCATTCCGTTTTATTTCCTCTTTGAATGGAAACAATATGAGAAGGAGCATGTGAGTGTCACATCACAAACACTCCTCCTGCCTGCATTTCAAGTACAACCAGAAACAGCTTGGTCCCTCACTGACCTCAATACTCAGTCTGAAAAGAACAACCACAGCCCTCCAAGCAGACCAAATAGGTGAACAACAAAGAACCTTGAAAGTGTAAAATCAAGCTCTTTTTCATAATGGCCACATGCAAATCAAAAGTCTTTGGTACTCATGGTGATGGTTAAATTCATTTAAGCATTGTAGAGATCAAATTTCAAGTTACATGATAAAAAAGTGTTCAGCATCACCTCAGTGTCCCTGAACCCTTACATCTCACAAGACTCATTGTCCACTTCATTGAAGAGGTGAGTACGGCATGAGTGGGTTCAGTCCATCACAAATCCACTGTCAGAAAAGTTGTTGGTTTTATACTGAACTGACTTCAGGAAATAGTTTCCCTTGAATCAACAGTGCCTAAGAAAAGTAAAGAAGGCAATACAGAACTGGTAGGGTCCTGCATTAACTACTGTACCCTTCAGATGCTCCTGGGCAGACACTTTACATTTTTTTAATATGCAAATTTGCTATTATTTAGCAGACTGATAGTTCTGCAAACAAGCTACTCATCCAAAAAAAAATGCAATTACTTACAGAAGGGATAATTAATGATCGTTATAATTTTGCCCATAGCCCTTTCTGAAATTAGAGCCTGTGGGCTAGTTGTCATGTAAATATCTACCAGGAGGCACTACTTGCCATTAAGTCCTACCATTAAAATAAAATGAAAAAAAATCAGACAGAAGACTAGAGAAGAACAAAGGGGCATGGAAAAAAGTGACTTCCCAAGGATAGCTGCAGAGCACATACTGCCTGCACCATAAACCTTCATCATCCCTGCCTCCATCCCTCTTACCACATGTAAATACAGACTCTGCATTTTGAGCAGTTGTTTCATTCTAAAATCATTACTGGTAACTGTTGAGAAGCCCAGAGCAGAATCTTCCTACTGAACTTTCCTTAATTATCACTAGATGTAGTCTAAATGGATTGCCTGGAAGTGTCAGTAAAAATGAGAGAAGGGACCATGGTTCAATGAGGTTAAACTTAAATTAAAATCAGGACCTTTATAAAGAATCTGGGAAGGATAGAAGGGTTCATTCTTTCCCATTTTACACTTTTTCATTAAACATTAAACATGGCTTGAAAAGCATCTTGTACCACCTTTGAGTTCCTCGTTCACTCACTCTTCAGGCTGAACCGAGCTTGTAAGAGAGGCAGTGAACACAACAGAAAGCCAGCTGCCACTTACCAGGGCAATTTAAGGATGAGCAAGATTTCCACTCTCTCCAAAAGCCTTCCAAGCCTGACAGTATAAAGTCTGAGAGGCAGCCACAATGAGGCATGCACGGAGCAGCGGGGTGGGAGTGCCCGCTTGCTTGCAACAGTGGGGAAAAAAGGGCAAAGAAAGAGGATTTCTGAGGAGAAGCAGAGCTGTGACTAATGGAGGCAAAGGGATCCAAAAGTGTGGAGTCGTGCTGTGGAGTCAGTAATTCTCAATCATCTGCAGACGTTTTTATAGCTAGAAAAATACATCCTAAACAGGTTAAACTACCCACTGTGACAAAAGCAGGCGCTGCTGAAACAGGGATGGCTCATTTTCCCTGTTATATCTGTTACTTTCACTGGAGTCTAATCGGTATCTAATACTCCACCAAACAGGGCAGTAATAATGCTTTCCTGTTCCGTGTCCCTAGGCAGAGCTGTGATTAGTGACGTTTTCAGGTTGCTGTCACATTTATTTCATTAGCATGAAACAGAGTTGCAACTCTCATTTGGAGGTGCTGTTTCTAGCTGCAAAGGCTGTAGAAAAATCTAAAATATGTCATCTAAGCAAACCCACTGAATTCATCCTCAATGTGTCTGTGAGACAAGTCAAAGGAAGAGCAATACCCCTTCTGGTCTCAACAGATTCTCAGCCAGGAAATTTAAACCCTGAACTGGGATAATCCCTTCATTAAGTGTTTCATTTTTTGATGAATTTTTTGTGAAAATGGCAGGTATAATTATTATACAGTACCCAAATCACTCACAGGCATTTCTCAGGCCAAATACCCCACTTATTGCCACTTCCACTGTGACAACCTGCACAAGGCTGTAATGAACTGCATCTGCAGAGTCTCATGCAATGCTAAAACCAGAAAAAGGTGGAGAGGATTATGCAACTTTTGGGGTGGGATTGGCAGTGCAGAGGGATTCCTGAGTGTGACCACACAAACCACAACCCCAAGTTCCCACTACAGACTGTGCAGATCCAGTCAATGCAGTTAATGAAGTTCCAGGCACAGTTCAATTGATGAGGCACAGATTTCTGTGTTAGGGTGATTTGAACTCTTCTGACTCCAGTAATTTAATCAACAACCTCCACTATCACAGGAACTTAGTGGGCTGGATCACATTGAGATGCCTACAGACCAGATTTCATCCTTAGGGTTTGTTTCAGTTGCCTAAATGCACGTAATGGCACCATCCAACAAACTGTAAGGAGCGCAGAGCTCCAGCTGTCTCCTGAGAAGGGCTTGTTTTTTGGAAGATGGCCTTTGCTATTCAATTGCACTGTTTAAATATCTTATGACCTTCCCAGTGTATTAGTATCAAACTCATCTCTCTGATATTTAATTAAAAAAAAACCAACAAACCAACAACAAAAAAACCCCAACCTTCTTCATCACTCTTTGAGCTGTAGTCAAATGTCCCCTACTTTGTGGAATAAAACCAAAATTTCTGCCCTCAGACAGTCTTGTTTGTCTCTGAAGCACAAGCCAATGCCAGGGCAGGTCAACGAGCAGAATTACTATTTATTGTGTGAAGATTTATGTGAGTGACTCTTAATTATCATCTGAACTATGCAAATGTTCCAAGGTGCTATTACATGCTTCACCATAAAATTGCTGAATCTGACAGATTTAAGGTTGTTGATAGGTTTCTGTCAGAGAAGTATGGTTTGCCAGGGATCACTAAGTTTGGAAACTGCTTCTTTTTCTTAATTCTTACAGAAAATAAGGAAAATTGAAAAAATAAATCTTCTTGCTATGTTTGCCCAGCAACTGAGGAAGACAATTGGGCTTTTCTAAAGATCTGGATTTATACGAATACTACTTTACATCAACGAACAGTTAGGTGATATGGTAACATCAATGTTCCAGGAAAATGCATAAAAGCTTTGAAAAAAAAGTGGATAAAAGCTCACTGTTTATGACTGCTAAAAAAGGCAGGTTCATTAAAAGACCTACTGAATGACTGTCAGGAGTAGTACACACCCACAAAATGATGAGTTTTTCTGAGTTTTGCTGTTTTAACTGTATTCTCCAGGTAGTGCTCTGGCCTGCATTTTCTTGAAACATCTGTAGATAAAGCACATTTTATCTGGTTGCAATGACATTGTTGCTCTTTATCTCTCTGCTTTGTCTGGAGGTGTGCCAAAGGAATGTCACTACATCATTTGCAATGATGCATGGTCACATAAACTCCAGTGTCCTGAAGCTTATCCTTTACAATTGCAGAGGCAGACATTAAGGACTCCTGAAAGAAACAGCACAGTCAGTGCCTATGATTCTGAAAAATAAGGATCTTCTACTTGGTGTTCCATGGCTTTATTGGAACAATTTACTTGGGCCTCAGAATTGGAGGTTATTTTAAAGGCCACTTGTTGTTGTCTCTCCACAGAACAAGTAATGCTGTGCTTTCATCTGTTTGCTTAATCAAGGTGTGGAGATCAAATACACAAAGAATGGAAAGACATCTTTTTCTAACAAAACACATGGAGAAAAATTAAACTCCTGGAAAAAAATAATAAAACTCAAATTTTCCAGCTATTGGGTTGATTTATCTTTTACATACCTACTGTCAAGGGCTGCTGCCTGTACATTATTTTTTTGTCCTTAGCTGTGTTTAATTTCTCCTGTGGGATTTCCAGGATCAGAAATTACCATCTAGGTGGAAGCAGGCTGCAAACTCACACTGTTTGTAGGTGGTAGGGGCCAGGATAACTTCAGTGTTCAGTTCTGCATTTTTCAACCGCTTTAAGAATACGGGAAGTATTAGAAACTTATAAATCAGTATCTGCATAAAGAACAAAATATACTCCAATTCTAGCAGCGCAGAGTATAACCCACTTTTAAGTTTGTTAGAGTTATTACTTTGAAAAATAAACTAGAGGAAGGTGCTACAGGAGCAAATCCCTTTGTGAGCAGCGTTTTTTATATCCTAACAAGCAATCCCATCAAGAGCCTGTCAAGAAGAAAGGCATCACCTGAAAGCAGATGAAAGTGTGATAAATAACTTTGACTTTCTCATAAAATTTTTATGCTTAGTAAAGTACAGCTTTCACAAAAAATATTTTGGAAAACCGTTATATCTATTTGGTTTAATTAATGCCTAAGAAATCGAAAGAATTCACTGCCTAGTTCAGAATGGTATGTGAAATGTATTGGCTTTTTATATTAGAAAGACTGATTGTTAAAAATACTGATTTTAATGAACACTTCAGATGGGTTAAACACTTTTAAAATTGTATTGTGGTAATGTTGGTTACTTTTCTATAAAGAAAATCCAATTCACATGAGAAAAGAATAAATTCAAAGGTCTACCAGCCTAAAAAAACCTAACTCAATCATATATAGTAAATACAAATAAAAAGCTTAATCAGAGATTATCTTTCCTTGCAGTCTCAGTTGCTTTAGAGAAAGCATCTGAAGTAAGAGCTCTTTTGTCCCAAGCCCAGGGGAATGTTCTCTGGTCTGACAAACTGTGTGAGCAGTGCTAGCTAGTTAGGTTTGCATGGGAAGAACCTGGCTTTCAGAGCCAGGAAGATTCCAATGATGAGTGAACTATCCTATTTCCCAATTCCTGTTAAAATTCTGTAAGAAATAGAAAAAAAACCCATTTGTGTTTAAAAGGATAGTACATTTTTTGTCCATCCATGACACCACATTGGAAGAATACATGATTATATTTACAACTACAAACCAGAATTATCTAATTAGCATTTCTTCTTCAAAAATTTAGCACTTAGGCTGCTGCAAAGGAGCTATGCTGCACCTGTATTTTGATTCCTCAGTTTTGCTTTCCTCAGTATGTTTTAAAATCTGTATTGGAACTCATTGGGGTGAATACAAGGATGTCAGGTGAAAGTTTAATGACCTTTGCATGCAGGAATTCAGAGAATACAATCCTTTCTGCCCCTGACATCTGTAAATGTGATTATATTCACGGTGAATTATACTCAGGGTGAAATATATGGTCAGCTACAGCATGGAGAGACCAAAAGTTGACATAATGTTTGTGACTTACAGAATCTCTTGACTTTGAGGTTACTTCTTTTATATGCAATTGGATCTAAGGTGTTTCCTCTTATCTTCCCAAATCCCTGTGTTTACTTTCAGTACAATCTACATCTGCAAGCTGCTAAATGGATTTGATGCTGATGTACCATTTTTGGCAGAAAATCCCCTGTCCCACTTCTCAGACTTTCTTACAGAAATGTAAAACGAATATTCAGAGAATGCCTTAAGTCAACAGGATTAAGGACTGTCAAGTGCACTGCTTAGTCCTGTCTACGTGCTAAGGATTTTATTGTACTTTCATGAGAATATTTGCACTGGCAGTTAGGGATGTCTCTAGGGTTTAGCTTTTTTTTTCCTCTTTAATAACAGCTAGGGAGGTAAAAGAGCTGCCAGTTGGGATAAGAAGTTGAACTCCTGCCTCCCCAGCTCTCCACTGTCAGTTTAATTGAGTTCATTGCATAACTTTTAATCTGACATCCTTTACACTCAGCAGTGCATTATTTTACCAACCCTTTAATTATCAGTGGGCACCAGTGCTGGTGACTTGCACACCATGACCAGGCACCACATTCTTCCTGGGGAAACCACCACAGGAGAGATCTGTGCAGGGAGATCCGTGACCTGAGAGGCTGAACGGGAAGATGGGAAGGTGAAGCAGGGAAGAAACTTGGCCTTTGGGGTAGCTGAGCCAAAGGAGGCAGTGGGTATCAGGAGAGAAAAAATGCAGTCACCAAGGAAGGATAAGCACTCAGAAAAATGGGCAGTTTTGGAGAAACAGGCAGAAAACAGGGTAAGATGGAGAAGATACAGAAATTATGAATAACAAATGAATTTTTAAAAACCCTGACAGGCACAATCCTGATCTTAAGAAATCCTACCACACATGGTAGAAACAGAAGGCAAATGATGCAGACTCTGGCCCAATAAAATGAGAATCTGCAGTTAATTCAGACACAGGTAGAGTATCGGAAGCACCTTCTGCACTTTGTAGCTCTACAGCCCAAGAGTGAGTAGGAAACTAGGATTCAGAGTGGTGTCTGCTAGAAAGATACATAATATACTAAACTTTAAACACCTCAAAAGATAAAACATAGAAAGAAAAATAATGAAAAAAATCCACAAAACAGCATAAAAATAATCCAGTAAAACATTTCCAATATAAGTAGTGGAGATTTTTTCAAAAATATCATTTCTGTGATAATATTTCAGACAAAAATCAAGATTTTAGAAAAAAAATAGTGAATCAGAAAGTTTTCTTTTTTCTACCCTCTTCTAAATCTTCCCTTCCTTCCCCATGTCTTCCCTTCTTCCTCTCTTTCCCTCTTTTCCAAAAAAAAAGGGAGAAAGGCACAAACCAACATTTTTTCAACTCCAGAGAGGTAAGAGCAGAGAGAAAGGAAAGAAGATCAGAACAGTGGAACAAAAATATTGTGTTTAGTTTGGAAAAGGCATAAAACTTTATGGCCAACTCAAGTAAAAAGGGTGGGAAAGAGAGGGAAAAACAGGGAATTTCTTCTCCACAACAAAGTGCAAGTCACTTCTTTTATGTGTTTCCAGCCCACGCAAACAATTAGTCTGCTTAGAGAAAAAAAATAAGGCCTAATTTATTAATGAAAGTTAGCAAACCCACTAATAGTATATGTGTGTTTTATTAACATGAAGCAGTACAGTTACACATCTTACAATTTACTCAACGTCAAAGAGTAATTTTGTATAGTGAATTATGTATTGAATGTTTCTACCTCCATCCAAAAGGCCAGCTTGTTCAAGGATGAAGAATAACACACCAGAAAACTGATAGAGCTTTTACGGAATGCAGCAACAAGGAAGGATTGCATTGACTTGGCCCCTTCAGGGTCTGAGTTTATAAAGCAGTACTGGGCTATGAAAGAACAGGACAAAAATATTTAGAAGTCCAAAGCTCTGCTGAATGTTCCATACATGTGGAGGAAGCTGGGGGAAGAAGGATCTGACAAGGTCTCCTGGCCTGCCAATGCTTATGTCCTAATCAGAGAAAACACAGAAAGTCACCAGGAGAAATGTGAGGTCTCAGAGTCCAGCTCTCCAGGGCAGGGACCATCTGTCTGCTCTGTGTTTGTACAGAACCAAGCCCGGCGGGGTCTTTGTTAAAAAAGTCAAAAAATTACATTGGTTTTTACCTGAAGGTAATTTAGAGTCTGTATTTTGGGAACACCGGTGGGTGAACAATGACCTTGACTGCTTTATTAAAATACCATCCCCATAGATTAATACTTCTGTCAGCCAAGATTTTCCTGTTCTGTAAACATTTGCATTTAACCAAAGGATATGCCATTTACTGGCACTTTAATGTCCTGTAAGAATACAAGCCAAAGCACAATGCTGCTTTCTATTTCTATTGTCTTTTCTAATTCTAATTAAATACCACTCTCTTGCTTGACAATGAAAAATTTGCAGATTTCATCCTTCTCAGCTGTTACTACCAGAGATGGAGAGAACTAGAACAAAAAAAAACCATCAAAGACACAAGATCTGACACCTATAAACCAGAGAAGAAAAGCTGAAGTGTTGTACAGTGTGAGATGCCTTTATCTAGCTGCCAGTTTCTTTGATGAGTTCATTCAGAGCATTTCCACTGAACTGAGGCTGAAGGTTTTGTTTCTTAAACATCCCCTTCACTCAAGTCAGACTGGCTCAGTGCAGTTCCCACTGGGGCCAGAGGAAGAAGGAAGGAAGGAAAAATCCTCCCACTGTCCCAATCTCGATTTAAGAGCCATTGCTCTTCTTAAGCAGGCAGCTGTCAGAAATGCTGTAAGGTTTATCTCAATCTCCTCCCATCCAGACCGATGCTGACCATCACTTAACCCATTCAAAGATATTAAAAACAATGGGCACTATAGTAGAGCTGGAAAATAATTAAAATCCCTAAACAAGGAAAAAGTCCACCTTCTGTTGTAAATGGCCATCTTTGATGTTGTTTTTAAAGATGATTAAATACCTTCAAGGCTTTGGAAGTCACAAAGCAGAAAATGTCTTGACTGCAAATATAAACATGGGTTACAAATTTTAACAGAAAACACAAGGGTGAATTTGTCTCCCCAAAATTCTTGGCTTAGAAGTAGTAATTTTACTGAAAGATACAAAGTGATCTCATGAAAGTTACTTTTAAAATGGTTTATAGTTTTTAGGGCAAACAAGTACTACATAAAGGACCAGGTAATCCAAATGGAATAAATCCAGTCAGGTAAAAAAAACAGCTTAAGTCAATAGACAGTGGAACTGCCTGGGTGAAGCACACACAAATATTTAGAAGACCCAAATTTGGCAAATCTGTCACAAGACCAGGTGTGGAGCAAGAGGAGCCAGATCCTCTTCTGAGCAGCTGTCCAGGGACAGCCCAGGCCCCTCTGGCATACACAGAAAAATGCATTTCACAGCTCAGATGAGGAGTCTGCACAGGGCAAAATTTGGGGTTCACTTTTTACTTCCAAAACATATATATTCTTTCCTGTTGGAACCCAGGGGGTTCCTATGATGCCTTTGGCCGACCCAAAACCTGCTCAGGAGGCTTTTCAGCCTTGCCAGAGGTGTCAGAGACCTTGGAATGATACTGAAAATGCCTGTGGCTCTGATTCTAATCCATAGAACAGGTTGACAACTTTGTATGAAGAATTTCAAGTCACAAAAGCTTAGATAGAGAAAGAGTAGTAGTTATAAGTAAAAAGAAAAGAATTTGAGTGTATGTACAGGGGGGTTTAAAGCCCTGTACAGGGGGGTTGGAGAACTGTACAGGAGGGTCTGAGGCACAGGATGGAGAATTCTTACATGTGGCATGTTATCTTTTGTTCTTCTTCATAACCTCCATCTTCTTGGTGATGCTGGCACTTTTGGATTGGTTTGACACAGATCTGGACAGTGTGGTGTGAGGGACACGGATTGGTAATTAATGGTAAACATTAAATATGTAGTTATTAGTATAAAAGATCAGAGCTCACCCAGGGCGGGCACAGTGTTGTCTCTGGACGCGTTCTGTGTCAACCCTGGCGGGGCAGAGAAATCTGCTTTTGATAAGGAACTAATAAACTGCCTTGAGAACACAAACAAACGACTCCAGACTACTCCTTCAACAGCACAGGCTGGAGACCTGGACTTTTCTGTACATTGTGAGGTCTCCCGGGGCTGAGGAGATCCTCGCACTTTCCCTTCAAATATTCCAGTCAGGCTGTTGGAGAAAATCTGGTCCATCAGACTTTCTTCCAGAGGGACCAGAGCTTCGTGCATACTTGGTTGCACATTCTTTGCACCTTTTTAAGTCAAAGTAGACAAAATAATAAGCCATCAGCAATGGCAGACTTAAAACAGCACATCATCATGCTCTCAATGTAATTATTTCATCAGAGAGGTTAACTGAACTGATAGATGTGCAGTGCATGAATATGAGCCTATGACACAGTGTCTTGCTCACATTTTACCCTATAAGTGCCTGCTATATGAATTTCAGAAGCTTTTCAGACGTGTGTTTCGATGAAGTGGAACCTTCTGTGGTTTCTTGCGGTTTTCCTTGTGTGTTTTTTTTTCTTTCAGAAGGAATTCTTTTTTCTTGATGGAATAAGACGATGCTGGGAGTTTTAGAAAAAATATTTCCTCACAATCGAACTATGAAGCATGAAGTGTGTCTCTCCAAATTAAGTAGCTTCTGTAATCTGTGCTTTAGTTACTTTTGAATTTTTATTTTGCTTATGCTTTGAATGAGAACATCAAAAGTGAGTTTCCTTCCTATTTTAGAGGAGAAAAAAGGTACTCATCTTGTTCAGACCACAATTAGAATTTTGTGTTAGAAGTAAGGACTTGCAAGTCTGAACCAAGAAAATACTATTTCTCATTTTCCTTTTCTTAAGCTTTCTCAGCATTGTTTTTATGGAAAATATGAGGTTCAACAGTCAGACCTGAGTAGAAATAAATCTATCATGAACATCACTATGGCCAAAGTGCTTCCAATTTGTTGAGAGTTTGTTTTTCTGACTAGCTGCAGCTAGGGAAAAAATGCCCATGCCTGCATTTATTCTGATCAATAACACTGATAAAACTTATAAAATCCCTCTTTCATCTGAACAAGTCTTTGAATGAAGAAAATATAATAAAAGAGGAATCAAGTTCCTTTTGTGACAAAGCTATGCTAGAACACTCTTTATTGCTTGTTCCACTAAAGGAGATTGCAACCTCTGTATTTTAGAGTCTGTTTTGGATATTTTAGTCCAGATGTGTGTCTAAATATCTGTCAGGCTCCAAAGAATAATAACAATAATAATAATGCAAACAAAACCAAGCATCTTTTTTATATACTAAAACACAGCTATTGAACCATGGCTCATGCAGGTAAATGAAAGCACAAATTAACAGAATTCGGCATGAGCTGTGGATTTCAAACGAACAGGAGCCCATCTTCAGGCATGAGTCCCTCAGCTGGGCTTATGATGACAAATGCATGTTACAATTCCATGATTTATCAAGATCAAACTACATCTGGGAAAAGCACAACTGTCTGCATTTCAGTGTATTTGATTTCATAAATACCACCTTCTCTTGATGCATGAAGAGTACATTTAGTAGACTGAGAACTTCAGTGATGAGGATGCAGTAAATCAGCAATCAATCAATGCTACCAACACAAGTCTCTCCTTATAATGAGACTTTACAGAGATCTCTGTTTATTGATTTATATCTCAGTACCAAATTGTGACAAAAGTATGGAGTTTAGATCCAGGCTTTAATGTATAAAGATCCAGGGGTGTTTCTCATATCTATGCTTAAGTTTAGAAGAAATGATTGAGGGCATGGCCCAAGTCCATAGAGGCTTTCTGTTTCCAGTGCTCTGAATCATTTGTCCTTTAAGGATATTAAATTTTATTTTTTAAAGTTTACTAGTAAGAGAATGAAAAGATCTAATTTATTTCTACATTTCCAAGCTCATATTTAAACTTCAGGATATCATATAGTTTCTGAAATGGCATGCATTTCAATTTTAAACTGAATTTCCACCATATAAAGATCTACGCTGTGTTCTGCATACATTTGCTCATAAACAGGTTTGTTAAGAAAGGGACAGTGTACAAATTGAATTAGTTTCTTTCTTTAAAATGTCATAAACCCCACACTTTCTCAAAATCTAGACAAAATTGCAGCCTGAAGTTAGGACTAAAAGAATGACAGAACTGATTGGAGTTTTTTTTCATTTACTGACCAAATGAAATATTTTAGGTTCAAATCAATTTTGGATCAGAACAGCCTTCTTTATTTTTCTCCACAAAACAATGCACGTGTTTCAGTATTTGCTGAACTCACGAGGGACCAGTAATGCACCTTTCCCAGAAAACCACTCTTTGTAAGATGAAATTGTAGATATTCCTGGGAACTACTAAGAGTCTAAGAGTATATCACCTATTAAGAGCACAGATATTATAATGTTCTTTAAACCTAGCCTCAATGTTCTTTAAACCTAGCCTCATACCTTCCTTGTATACAGGGAGGAAATAAAAATGCTTCTGTCCCTGTGTGGGGTTCAAGGTTAGAGCTTTAGCTTCACTGAAATATCATCTACACATTTCAGCAGGTAAAGACTGTGAGTGCTGATGATTATGTCCTGCTGTGAAGGGCATTAACTCCTCCTGCCAGGAATATAGACCCTGCATTGCCCAGCCTGGTGCATCCCTGCATCCCCAGGCTTTGCAAGCACTGGTGTTTACATTGAGTATTGAATTTGGAGACTTCAGGCATGGCTGCTGTGACTTACTGTTATTTGCAAGTTGCAAGCTGGTCGCATTTCATTTCTTTTCTCTACTCCTTTTGGTTTCCCTTCGAAGAAGGCACCAGAGTGATCACTGATGGCAGCAGGACCAGGTTTTCAGTCACCGTCTTTGGCACCAGAGTTCCACTCACACACATCCACTCAGAGGCATACAGGAAAACCGCAGAGAACAGAGCTAATTGCCACCTGGAAACCTGTGGTGCAAACTGCCCTTGTCAAATTATTTCTATTCAAGTTTCATGTTAGGCATAATATTTTTGTTATGCAATAGCAATATAAAAAATTACATGTATATTTGCATTGTGTTTTGATTTTTTTAGTTATCTTTCATAAAGCAATCACTGAGCATCAGACCAACAACTCCAGGGTTTTTTAAGCTTGTCAAAAGTTAATTATTCTAAGAATAATATTTTTTCCTCTGATAATAAACTTATCTGTTTCTTACTCAAAATAAAGTCAATTCACTTTTGTTCTGCTCCTGACTCACTACTCTCCATTTTCTAAGAAGCTCTTGTGCACTGGAGATGCCTTAAAATTTTCTCATTTTAAATCAAACAAATTCAGCCTTCAAACAAGCTTAGTTTAGTTCTGTTTAGTTTTTAAATCTTGTCACTCTTGTTTTCCTCTGGATTCTTTCTGAAATATGTTTGACTTTCTGACACTGGGACTCAAATCACAGAAAAGTTATTTATAGCAGAATAACTATTTCCCATATGCTATTAATGCTACTCTCGTTAAAACTTCCCCCAAGAAATTCCTTACATCTTTACAACAGCATTAACAATGTCTATTTAATTTATGATCTAACACCAGTTTTTCCTGCCCAGTGAAATATTCCCCATTTTATATCTCTGCATTTGATTCCCTTCAGCCCTGATAGTATTTTTGTTTATTCACCTTTATTTTAAAGATTTTAGGCTATTTGACAAGTAGCTCCATGCCACATTTTATTCTAATCCTGTACTCTGCAGTGTCTGTGACACATCCCAGGCTGGCATCAATAGGAAATGTCAGCAGGGCAGATTTTCCTCCATCATCCAAAACAGTGAAAGTATGGACAACAAGGCCCAAGGCTGGATGCCTAGGTACGTTTCAGTGAAATGCTCTCCTAGCTTTACAGAAAACCATGAATAGCTTACTCTATTGCTTTTCAGGCATCTCTACACCCTTTTTGAGACCATTGCACCTCTACATCTTTTGGGGAAAATTATTTAGAATGGTGTTGAAAGCCTTCCTAAAATTCAAGATACGTCACACCTACCACTTTTTATGCACTTGGCAGAGCCTATCCTTTTACAGGGATGACACAATTTATACCTGACAAATCCACAGGGTCTATTTTTGTCTCCTCATTATGCTCCACAGGGTTATTAATTAGTAGATCCACTTTCCTTTGGGCTACTGGAGCCAGCTTGACTGGTGGACCATTCTCTCAGGTTTATTCTTCCTTCCTCGTGGTTCATTCCCCAAGTGTGGTTTGTTTTCACATTTAATTTTACCCAGACATGAAATATGTTTGACTTATCTACATATTTTATAGTGTTTTCTCCTCCCCTCTTTTCTCCAGGTCGTCTGTCTCCTTGTTAATTTTAATCACTCTAATTAAAGGGTCACAAATTTCGTACAGAAGATTGAAATAAAAAATAAAAATGTAAGCCTTTTCTCAGACATCTTGTTTTTTCTTTCCACATTATGTAATTGGTTTAATATTTTTTTTCCTTTCACATGTTCCTAATGTATATATAGTGGATTTTTGGTTGTCCTTTAGGTGACTTGTTTGCTGCCAGTTATCCTGTGCCTCAGCTCAACCTCCTCTCTTTCCAAATTCTTGTGTATTCCTTCATGTCACCTTTTGAAACTGTCTGATCTCTGAGAGCTGAACCTTATGTACATTTTTGCCCACATTAGAAAATAACAGAAAACCATCATGCCATAGAGTTTCCCCCATATTCCAAGCAATCTGCTCAGATGCACAAATTTTTATGATCACAGAAACATCCCACCTGGCAACCTGCCCTACCAGACCACACAATTCCACTGCAAAGAAAATTCAACTAATTTAAAAATCTGATCCAGAAGTGTATTGTGTTTTGGCTTTTCCCCCCTCACTGTGCCCAGCTGTGTAATTGCCAAGTCTTTTGTAAGTCAAAAAAACCATGATGAGCCAAAGCCACAAGGAAAGAACTAAATGAGCTATCATTTGTGGCTTTCACATACCATACTTTATTTTGATAATACAACTTAAAATTATAGTGGTGAACAAGCATAAATATCCAGAGTAATAGTATTTGGTGGTGAAATAAAACAGAAACTGGCAATCTAACTGCTGTGCTCTGCACTGGAGTCCTGCGATACCTTTTCCTACTCAGCTTCTACAGCTCTGGGGAGCGGCTGTCTGTCAATACAGCCCTGTGTTATTGTCAACCTATTTGTCCTTCCAATCAAACCAACAGCAATTGAGGCTGATTGCTATGCAGCCCGAGTAATTTGGGCCCTGCTCTTCCAGACACTCTGGTGGCAGATGCATTTCCATGGCTTCCTGCAGCACACCTGCAGGACTGCAGTCCAACGGCTGCAGTGCTACAAAAAATCATAATTAGACCATATTTATGGCTGAAAGGGAACAGCTTAATTACAAGAGAACTGGGATTGGGCATTCATGGATAGCTGGGATGTTACCTGGTGCAAAAAGGCGAGGGCTGCTGCTTGGCATGCAAAGCAATGCCTCTGACTGCTTAACAGGGTGGTGGATTTTACTCTAACACACCCCCACACTGCAACCAAAAACCCCAGCCTGAGGCAGGAATGGAAATCTAAAGCTCTCTCCAAGCATCCACGTGCTCCAGTGCACCTGCACAGATCCATCAGAGCCAGTGGGAAAGAGTTTGATTGCAAGGGGAAAATCCTGTGCTTGTCTGTTATTTCCCACCATTTGGTATCAGAGCAGCAGCACCCAGCAGTGCTCTGAATCAGAGCCTCATTTACCACCCACCGCTCAATGGGAGCTGCTGCTGCCTGGGATTGCTTTCAAGGGTTGTTATTTGCTTTTAAACTGGGCTCTCAAACAACCCAAGGTGGTCAGACAAGGGCACTGGGATACTGCAGAGGGAAGGGCATCTCCTGCCTTTAGAACTGCTCCTGGGTTACATCAATTTTGAAAAATGATAAGGAAAATTAGCCAAATAACCTGGACCTTCATTCACATGCAGGGAGATGAAAGCCTGCTCATTGAGAACTGGGGAGGGCAGTATAAAGAAGTAAAAGAGGGTTCCAAGAGATTACAAAAAAAACCCACTGGGTTCACATGAATAACTCACTGACTGATAATTCATCACTGGGAAATGAAACATTTTGTTTCCAATAAATATCCTGTGTTCATGTTTGCCCTATGCAAAATGAAAGATAAAGGAACATTTTTTCAAAACCTGTGAAGACCAAAACTTGGTTAATCCACTAATCCACACTGCAGGAAACACCCTGACTTCATGATTTGGTTCATCCAATTCACATACCACTGTACTTCTAAGACTAGTACTCCTTCATGGGGTTTTACCCTGACCAGTGATAAACTCCTAAATGCAATAGGGGTAGAGGAAGAAACAGTTCAAGTACTAAACAATTAAGCTTGATTTGCCAAAAAAATAGTCCTAGGTAACAAGTTTAAAAAAAAAAAAAAAAAGGAGACATGTAATTATTTGATGTGATACACACATAATAGACTTTGAGGCAATTATTAAAGAAAATTCAGATGGCCGGAGTTCATTTCCTGTGCAAAGCTCCCCCTCCCCTGAGATTGCAAGCAATTGGGCTATGTAGCCTCAAGCACAAACCTCAATAACTTCATCTTTGGGGATTTCAACCCATTTGATCACTTTAATAGAAAAAGTGATGTGACACCTGTTTGTAATCACCCAGGTTTCCTTATGTAAGTCACTCACTGCTGTACGAGAGGTGTGACCCCACACCCCGTTCCAGTTTGTGCCAAAAACTGGGCCCCCATCCTTTGAGAGACTTTGCATCTTTGCCTCTCAATATCTCCCCCGGAAATAAATGATAAAACACTCAGCACTTCTCAGGAGCAATGCTCTGATGTGAAAACATGTACCATACACCTTCTGCACCCCTGTTTCTCTCCAGTGCCTACGACCTAGGCAGAGATCTGAGAGAGCAGCTGGAGCCCAGCTTAGTACTAAAACTGAGTATTTGCGATGCTAATTCATTGGATTCTGCATCTTTTGCACCCTCTGCAATTGTAAGTGGCTTCTGGAAAGAAGCTAAAAGAAAGGTAGGTATGAACAGGGCAGAATGAAAACTGTTAAGTAACAAGGGCTTGTTTAAAACAGAAATTACTCCAGAAAGGGCTGTTCAAGAGAAGCTATTCCAAATAATTAACTAGGTGTACAGCCTTATACATATAAATATACATATAAAAAGTGTGTTTCAAGGACCCAGTTGTGTGGGTCATACCTGTGTGACAACACAAAATACATTTCTATATTCAGTACCAAGGACACACTTGTGTGTTCTTCCACCCACATTAAAAGCAATCGAGACCTAACCCTACAACAAGTAGTAAAAAAGACCTCCCTGATGTCCTTTTTTATTTTTTAATTTTTAGTGCACAAGCAGAACTTGGACCTGAGGTCCAGAAGAAGCCAATGCCACAATGTGCTGGGCCCACATTTAATCATTAGACAAATGTTTAAATGTGTCTCTCTTCAACAGAAAAAGACTGGAGCTGCAGCATGGCAATGACAAGCATCCCTAAGCCTTGTCAGGAGCCTGGCAGATTCCCACTCTTCTCACAGGGAGATAAGCAGCTGTAGCATGAGCAGCTTGAGATCAACCTACCTGAGAAGCCAAGAAGGGGGTAAATCAGTAGAGAAAGCCTCTGCTGTGATGGGACTACTGAGACCCAGGAGCAGAACCAGCCATGGGCCATTCCTATCTGAGCACCTTTGATGCCTGATTATACCATTGTGTGGTTTAGCCCCAACCTGGTGGGATGAGGAGGAGAATCAGAAAAAAAGTAGAACACATGAGTTGAGATAAGAACAGTTTAATAATTGAAATTCAGTAAAATATAAGAAGAAGAAGAAGAAAACGAAGACGAAGAAGGGAGAGAAGTAAAACCTAAAGAAACAAATGATGCATTACATAATTGCTCACCACCTGCTGATCGATGCCAAACATCCTTAGCCATGATCAGCCCCTCTCCTGGGTAACTCACCCAGTTTATATACTGGGCACAGGGATCTACAGTATGGAATATCCCTCTGGCCAGGCTCCCGCTCTGCTTGTTTTGCACTTCCTTCATAGCAGAGCGTGAGACACTGACAATTCCTTGGCTTAGGGTAAGCACTGCTTGGCAACTGAAAACATCAGTGTGTTATCAACATTACTCTGAATCCAAAACACAGCCCTGCACCAGCTACTGCGCAGGAGAAAAAATGAACTCCATCGCAGCTGAAACCAGGACACACTGACAAGAGCTTGCCTGTGTATCATATTTGTGTAAGGCTGTATGTACCTCGCAGCTGACAGGAAACTAAACTGCCTCTGTCGTTTCTTTATTTCATTTTCCAGCAATTTTCTGCCAGTGTATATAGGAATTTAAAAGAGTGACAAACTCATTTTGGGTTTGTGCTGCAAACCCGATCAGCCAAGGTTTTGCTCACATACCACAACTGTCTGAAGAGATTTGGCAGAGACTCAGCTCCAGCTGGTGCTGGATGGGGTTTGGGAAAGTGATGCACTTTCCAATTGACCTGCTAAACTGACAGTCTTGGATGGCTGCATTTTGTCCAATCTGCAAGAACTGCTACACAGAGCTTATTGGAATCATAAATTCTGGCTGTCTGAAATCTTTGTTTCTACAGGTACCTGATTTTGCATTTGGATTGTCCTTGATGAAATATCTTGTTTCCCTAATCCAAAAGACACTATGATTACAAGGAGTAGAAATCATTTGATACTAGATTCCATAATAGAATACAGGAAACAAAACTGTGTATACAACAAGCACTTTTCTTCCATCCTGCATTTCCCCTTCTGAACATTGAGTTTCACAAAGACAGATCTCTTCTTTTTCCCAGCACATTTTTAGAAAGCATTATTGATATGGATCAATATTCACAAAGAGTTTATGTCTAAATATTTCTACACTTCATTTTATTTTTCTGCCAGCTACAGATAGATATTTTTTTATCTATTTTTTACAGCTCCTTTATCCTTCCTCTTGCCCACTGACTCGGTCGCTACCTGCATCTCTACCCTGTCTGTATTTCTTTGTTGCTCTAATTCTTTAGATGTAACCTTTAAAACTGAGCTTTGTGTTTCTTAACTTCTTAGAGTGACATAGAAAGCAGCAGAAGTGGTAGAAGTTTATTTTGGAGTTTTATCAGAACTACCTGGAAATTTTCAAACATTTTTTTTTTAATAAGAAAGTTCTAATTCATTTTGCCTGCACTTCACATATTGACAGACAACAAGCGGTGTCATCTGCTCAAGAAAAGTCTTAGAAATAAATGACTGGTTTAAGAAAAATGAAAGACCTCATGGCAAGGACAATTTTCCAGGTCAATTCTTGCTTCCTAGTAGCTACTTTTCCATGGTAAAACTTCATTGCCCAGTCTGAAGGGATGACCCAGCCGTGCTCAAATGGGAGAGATTGACATTATGTGACATGAGACAGATGATCAAGCACCTGTAAGGTGAACTCGGTGTGATGCACTCTCCAGGAGGCCTCACCTTGTACCTGCTCATGGGTGATGCAAAAAGCATCAAGTGTTTCATGGAGAAGATGACTGATGAGCTGAGGGTCCCTGTGAACAGGCCTTTGGGTTGATTGCAACACACAGGTCATGATCTAATATGTCCTGTAATTTAAGGGTATTGTTTGGTTTCAGTTCTCTGGTATTTGACTGCCTCACCATTTGTGACATATTTATTCTCCCCAAGATGAAAGGAAGTGATATTTACTCTTTGAAGGGTGAAAAAAAAAAAAAAAAGGAATTGAGAAATTAGGTAAAAATCTAAAAAACAGTGTAAAAACACTGAAATTGAGCACAAGAACTAATTTACTCACAACTAGCAGTTGCCTGGCCTGCAGGAGCACTTCTATCCATTTGTAAGAAAGAACGGCATGGGAGCTGTAAGCCCCATCTTGCAGGACCTGAGCAGATCATTCCTTTGAGACTTGGCACTTGTTCCCTCTCCTTGCTCATGTCAACAATGCCCTTTCAACACACACTCTGGAAAAGCCTTTAATGTGCACAATTATTGGAAAGAAAGCAGAAATCTCAGAGAAGAGAAGACGTGCAGAAAAGTGAGTAATGATTTTGTGTAGCTTTGATTTATTGACTAGTGGAAGTTATGCATGTATAGTTATTTAACACCCGTGGCTGGCTGAGCAAATTTGTTACCTAATTCAGAGTGTTTAAAGCTGAATGGTCATTATGTTGCTGTACGCTTAATTAACTGGTGGGTGGACTATGGGTTTTAATATAGATTGAAGTTTTTTTGTTGTTGTTTTAAGAAGAAAATGTTTTGTTAATTTGACTTTTTTTTTTTTTGCATACTGTGTGGGTATTGACTACAAAAACTGTCAGAACATACTAAAATCTTCCTGTCATGGCCTTTTTCAGTAATAGTAATTTTATTTTCTTAGACTATTCAGAAATATTCTCTCTGAATTTCTATCCAGAAATAGTTGAGAAAAGAAAAAAAAAAGAAAAAGAAGATTTTTGAATGCATTTATGTCATCAGAGCCTTTCACATTTATATTTAGTTGGTACCTTTCAAGATTTGCACGGAGCTGATTTGATGGTGGAGTGTCAGCCCAGCCAACAGACACTGCTCTGGGTTCTCAGGGCATGTTCAGTACAAGACAGGTGATGAGCTTGATGAGTTGACAGCCCCCCTGGCTTCCTGATTGTCATGTTTCTGTTTAAGTGTGTGAATCAAACCTGCAATATTTCCACAATGACCCATGTCCCCGTGACATTTAAGGGACAATCACTCAGGCTGCAGGTGGTCTGTGATTTATGTCTGGACAAATGGAGCTATTCAATTTGCCCTGCATCCAAGACTTCATTACATAAATCCTGAACAAAACTCCTCTTTGTCAGAAATTAGACCCTGAGATACCCATCTGGAGAACATTTACCTTTGCAGCAATAGGAAGCAGCAACTTGGAACAAAATTTTAAGCTGCTGAGGTATTTGGAAGGGTCTAGAAAACTGCTCAAGGAATCTTCCTCCCTCACAAAGGCAGGCACAAGTGCATCTGATGCAGTGTCTCTATAGGTGACGGCCACTGGTCCCACATTTCCCAGGAACATCCCTGGCTGGCTCACAGAAACCACAAGGAACGCCCCCTGGCATGTAGATAAATTTGAGCTACATTTATCCAAAACTTTGCCCTTATGTGATCCATCCACTTTCCCTCATCACAGCCCTAATGATGAGAAGATCACTCTGTTCAACTTCTAAAATCCACCTGCATCTCCTTCCCACAGCACTCAGGGCAGCATTGTGTCTCCTCATCAATTCCGTCCAAGAGAAAAAAAAAGAAAAAAAGAAAAAAAAAAAGAGAAAAAGTACAGGGAAGGTCACCATCTTCCCCAAGGCTGGCCTGTGGTGGGCAGCAGGGAGGACCAGGACATGCACTCTGGAGGCACAGCAGCAAACATGAGAATAGCTTCTCCATGGAATTAACCTCTTCACAAGCACCTCTGCACTGCCTCCACACCAGTCCTCACTGCTGGGCTTTGCTTCAGCAGGTCTCAGTTCCATGTGCAGCTCCCAACCAGCTAAGTGAGCACTAAAATAGCAAAATATTTGAAAAAAAATGCTGTTCCTTTTTATACTCTGTCACTTCATTTATTACTATGTATCATTTAGAATTATGTATTTGCTACCAGTGCATCTGGTAGCAATTACTTTGCTGCTGTAGACATTTCCTATTAACTGCTGCAGACATTTTCTATGACCTTCTCCTCAGTGTAAGCCACTCTTAACAGTGCAAAAGGTGTCAAGGAATCTGAGTTCTGACCCACGGGGTTTCCTGGAAAGCACTGCAGTGGTTAATTTATACAGCTCCAGTAAGGATCAAAGTGCTTGGCAACAAGAATATCATATAAACTCTCCTCAGCGCAGGTAGTTAAGTGAGTCTTGCAAATTTTACTTGCCTGCTCATCTGGGATGAGTAATTATTTTTGATGGACGAGTAAATTGCCATTAGCATTTCCATTCTGCTAAACCTGGAAGATTAGTCTTTGTGGCCGAGCTGATAAATTTCCATTACAGTTTTGCAAGTCGGAGTGAATGGATGCAGCTGCCTTTCAAAGCCAGACACAAAATCTGTCCTTATAGGAACAGCCTGAACCCTTACTCAAGCACAGAGCAACTTCAACAGGCAGCAGGAGTGAATCCTACAGAAACACTGACACCTACTCAGCTCAAGGTCTTGCTTGGTTTCTGCTGTTTAATAAGGAGCAGTCATTATCTGAAATGCTACACAAGCTGAGCTACCATGAGTACATACACCAGGACTGTATTTGTAGTGTACCTAAAGCCCCTGTTTACTTAATTCCCAAATGAGGCTTGATATCACAAGCCACATCTCCTCGAGCTGCCCTGAGCTGTCTTCTCCTGAAATGCCTCTCAAATCACTGCTGTTCCTTTCCCTGATGTCAGTGCTAGTGATGCCGTGCACCCAGTACCCAGCTGAACCCCAGCACTCAGTGCATGTGAGACACAGCTGAGCCGTGTGACACGGAGTCTGTGCAAGGCTGATGGAGGACACAAACCTTTCCACAGAATAGGCAGGAGAGGTCATGGGTGAGGAGCTGATTGCAGGAAAAAGACTTGAAGATTGCATTAGCCATCACAAATCTTTAAGGAAAAGACTTTCTAAAAGAAACTTTTGGCTTAGGAAATAGCAATAAGGACCAGTTCTTAGGATTACAGACACTTGAAAGGGAAGGGTGTCAGCAGGGACAGCACAAAGTAGCTGGCAGATCTGCCATTAGGTGTCTGAATTTGATTGCAGCAGGTGTACCTTCCCTCATTGAGACACATTCTCCAGCAGCTTCCCACCATGCAGAAGTCTACCCTGAGCTTCCAACATTCCCAGCAGCGTTCACGAGCATGGAAGAAAGCTTTAAATAGACTAGACAGTCACATTTGTGCCCTGTGCCTCAGAGGACACACCACAACCTCTCACTAAGGCAGAGGCACACTCTAGAAAGGGCTGTTTGCACAACCAGGGGCGGTCAGAGAGCAAACGCCTTTGTCCCTGCACCGAGTTCTTACCCCTCCTGCTGACGTTCCTACACCAACAGATCCATGTGCCTTCTTTAGGACTCTCTGCATCTTCTGATGAAGGAGAGTCAGCTGGCTGCACTGGCAGAAAGCTCTTGGTGAATTTTAAGCTGTATCTTATTCTGGAGGGCTGTTCCGGGAGATCTTTGTTATAGAGTCCTTTTAGCCCTTATGTTCTCTAAGATGCTTTTCATGCACTCCATGTTTCTGCTCTTCTTTGTTAATAAGGACTCAGGAAATCACTGCCAGGTTTCTTATACCCTTATTAACAAGTGGATGCTGCGACATTGTTTAATTATTAAATAAACCTGCAGTCTGAAAGTAGCTGGAGACAGACAAAAAAAACTGTACAACACTTCTATCAGATGCACTGAAAAATGGCAAGAAAACCTGCCTAGAAAAAAGCCTGATCAGGATATGATACAAAATGCTAGAGTAGCTAGCAATTAGCTAGATTTTTAAAACTAGTCTCATTGACATTTATAGAGGCAGCAGAATATATGTGAGGAAAGATTACTTGGAAATTATTTAAAACATAAATTGTAAAGCACTTTATTTGGGAAGAAAATTACCAGTAATTTTAGCAGCTCCAACTCCTGTCTACAGCAAAAAATAACTAAAATAAAACAAAATAAACATCCCCTGGCCACTACTAACATTCTCTCTTCCCTTTCCATTTATTCAATGGTGGTTTATACCAACTGCAATTATATCCTACTAATGTAGAAAGATGCAGGCTCACATGCTTACGCATCAATGTCGTGGCAGATAAAGCACATTATGGGGCACTAAAGCTCAAAGAAGGAAATTAGCCTTTCATTTGAAGCTAAAATGATTTTTTTTCCACATGTCATTGTAGAGTGATGCTGTGCTACTCCCAAAGCACAGGGGTGCAAACTCAGAAACAGGCACAGCACCGTAAGTTTTTGATTACATGGGAGAAAAATGGTGACTGCTTCTGCTGACTTTCACAGAGCATCAGCACACCTGCCTGCTGTGCTTTTGAAAAACCTCCCTTCAAGTATTTCTAAATCATAACAAGGCATTCCTATGAGGAGGAGCTGAGGGATCTGGGGTGTCCAACCTGGAGAAAAGAAAACTCAGGGGGGCCTTATCACTCTCTACAACTTCCTGAAAGGAGGTTGTGGGGATCAGGGTCAGTCTCTTCTGCCACATAAAGAGCAAGAGGGCAAGGGGAAACGGCCTCAAGTTGTGCCAGGAGAGGTTTAGGCTGGATATTAGGAACAATTTCTTTACCAAAAGGGTTGTAAAGCATTAGAACAGGCTCGAGTGAAGTGCTGGTCACAAGTCCTGGAGGCCTGTAGATGTGACTCTCCACAGGGTTTAGTGATGGACTTGGCAATGCTGGGTTGGACTTGGTGACTGTAGAGATCTTTTCCAACTTCACTGACTCTGTGATTCTGCAGGGATACATTATTTAATAAGTCCAAGATGGAGTGAGTGATAGTGTTGATGACATTGCAATCAAACACATAGAAAAGGGGACACAGATATTCCCAGAAGTTACTGGGTTACTGTCAAAAGAAAGGGAGTTATTTTCTTACAATGGAATGAATCTGCTTTCTCATCACATCACAGATGCAACCTAAATGAGTGAGAGTAGTCCCAGGCTTTGAAAGCATATGCATTCTCCCACCTTCACTGCATTTCCTAAAGCCACTAACTTCTGTATTTCTTTCACCTTAGAAATTCTCCAAACAACCCCTCACACATCTTTATTTTAACTTATCAAGGTAAGAACTTATTCAGCCATACCTGACTGAGAGAATTTATTATCTGGCTTAAGGCTGCAATTCAAGACATTCTCAGAACATAAAAAGCCAGCAGTATTTTATTGAACACCTTTTTCAGCAATCTATGCAAATATATACATTGCTCCTTGAGTTGCCTTTTTTTTTTTTTTTTAATTTTGTTGCAACCAGGCGCAGGAAACCGTCACAGTGGCATCAGTGGCATGAAGAGATACTATCTAATAAATGTGCTGGATCAGAGTTGTTCTGACAAGATCCAGTGTCATAAATGTATGATGAAAACAACACCTTTTTAATCACCAAAACACATTCTCTTATAATCACCAAGGCTTAGGCTGGCTTATGGGCAACATAAGCTCAGCAGGGTTTGACAAAGCATTCAGAAAAGAAATCATTAGTTTTTCAGAGCCATAAATCTCACATATCCAATTTTTAAACCACTGACAAAGTATCTCCATGGAGTGACTAAATTTTTCAGATGGCATAATTTCCCAAGGTCTAGTGTCAAAACTGCAGGAATCATAAAAGGGACCCCAAAATGCCAGTTTATTTTATGATTTAACTTGTAGCAAAATTATTATCTTCCTGAACTAAAGGACTGCATCTCTGGTCATGCCTGCAGGTAGAAAATGAACATTATCAATTACTAAATCAAGCCAACAGGTTAAAGACCACCTGGAAAGAGAATTTAACATGGCATGTGGAGGACACCCATCCATCCCAGTGAATGTATCCAACAACTTCAGTGGAGCTAAAAGTATTAACAGTAACGAGCTCTAATAACATGTGGAGACAGAAGATCCAAGATGTCACAGAGGAAAAGAATGACACCAGGATTTGCACAAGTGGCTCTCAAGTGTCTTGAGACCGAACCCTCATGGATGACGAAATGATGAAATGTCCTACAAGAGCCCAGTGTAAACACAGGTAAAGTGATGCACAAAGAGGAAATGACCCCAAAGTTTACACAGAGAATGATGGGTTTTGAGTAATTAGCACTCAGAGGGGAGAGCTTGGGTTAAAACAAACAGATCTATGAAAATGTCAGCTGATGATCAGGATCAGCCAAGGATGCAAGTCAAATGCTGCAAGTCATTAGGCAAGAAACAGGGAACAGACCAGAAAAAGCATACAGGACGAGGGTCTAAACAAGGAGGTGTGAAATGCAAAAGGTGGGCAGGGAATGCTTGCCTACTCTATCTTCCAATATGATAATTATGCAACACTGAATATAGTGCTCTAAAAAGGGGCATGGATTCAAAAGCTAATGGACAAATTCAAAAATGAAAAATTCATTTAGGACTGCTAAAAGGATGGAGAAGTCTGGCTTATGAAATTGCTGGAGGCTACAAAGATGTACTTGAAAAAACCTAAGAGCATGTTCAGGAAATTTGAAAATCTGTGAATTTCAAGATACTTGGTTAATATCTAAATGACCAAACCATAAAAGACTGTTGGTGTCTTTGAGCATTTAGCAAGGCCCCCGTGGAGAGAAAATGCTTAGTCATGTACTTACCCTACTTCCTAAGACCCTCTGTTATCTCCCTGTAACACTATTGGCTACATTCCAGATGTCCTAAGACTATAGGTCAAATCACCAAGACCTCAGACTATTGGCTAGTTATCCCAATCCTACCTAATCCTATAAAAACCCCTACTTCTGCCCACNGTATTCTTTTAAAAAATTATTAATCAGCCACTGAACTGGAAAAACCCTGCAATCATAATCTGCACAGGATCTAGATACAGAAATATGTTTTGTACTCAATGGCAAAGACAAATACACAGGAGAAAAAGCTGATCTGAAAACAGCTTGAGAATAGAAGAAAGGGCCAAGTTAATTGGATAAATTTATTTTACTTGCTCATTGATCCAACTCAAGCAATACCACAGTAGAGCATTCTCTTATTTCCTCTTTACTGTGGAAGCTCAAGCAGTCATATGTAGAGTCATGATCACCAAGGGAATAAGTATTTGGTTGGGTTGTTTTATTCCTTCAGGACAAAAAATAAAAAAGATTAGCTAGCTGTACTTTAATGGCTTTAGCCCTTGTCATGCTTTATACTTGAGTTCTGGATTGTCACACCAGATAATCTACAAAACAGATAACCCAGAACTCCATCAAGGTGATCAAAATGTTTGACATATCACTGTGCTTCTTAAAACGACAGTTTGCTCCGTTAAATCATCATTAACATCTAACAACTTCTCAGCAGAAAGCTCTAAAACTTGTTCATGTTTTGCATTAAAATCTTGCTAAATATTACCAGGCTTAGAAATCCAAGAATATCAAGCTACCAGCAGCACCCTCATTTATATGTCATAGAAACAGAATGGTTTGGGTTGGAAGAGACTTTAAAGACCATCTGTCCAACCCCTCCTGCCACGTGCAGGGACACCTTCCACAATCCCAGGCTGCTCCAAGCCCCATCCAACCCGACCTTGAACAACTCCAGGGTTGGGATAGCCACAGCTTCTCTGGGCAACCTGTGCCAGGGCCTCACCACCTTCTCAGTAAAGAATTTCTTCCTAATAGCTAATCTAAATATAACATCTTTCACTTTAAATCCTTTACTCCTTGTCCAATCACTCCATCCTCTTGCAGAAAGTCCCTCTCCAGCTCTCTTTTAGCCCCTTGAGGCACTGGAAGGTGCTCTAAGGTGTCCCCAGAGCCTTCTCCTATCCAAGCTGAACAACCGCAGTTCTCTCACCCTATTTTCATAGCAGAGCTGCTCCAACACTCTGAACATTTCTATGGCCTCCTCTAGGCTTGGTCCAACAAGTCCTTGACCTTCCTATGTTGGATCCCCCGATGGGATCTCTTGAGAGCAGAGGGACAGAATCCCCTGCCTTGACCCCGCTGCCTTTGATGTGGCCCAGGGCACGATGGGGTTTCTGGTCTGCAGGCACCCATTGCCTGGTCACACTGAGCTTCTCACCAACCCACGTCCCCAAGTCCCCTCGCTCAGGGCTGCTCTCAGCGCATTCCCCACCCAGCCTGTATTTGTGCATGTTTTCTCTTAAGGATTTGCTAGACAGTGACTCACAACAAAAACTCTTTGCCTGTTACATAAGAGCTATAGTTATGTTCCTAAAACTCTCTGGGCAGATACAACTCTGGATCCCTGATTTCATTCAATGGAACCCATGGGGAAAACATTTTTGGTGCAGCTCTTTCCCTGCTAGCCAAGCAGTGAAATGGGACCTTTTCCAGGAAAGTAATCATAGGAGTTACCCTTGAAGCTCTCTGACTCACTCTCTAATTTTTATGTCCCCCAAGTCAACACATAATACAGTGAAATACCATCTTTTTAGTTAAAAGGTGGAATAGCTCTTAAATAATGATCCCAAATATGTTAGTAGGTAATTCTCTGGTAGGGACAGCAATATAGGATCACTTGTTTCATTTAAAGAAGCAAAATTCTTCCCAAAATGAGCATTTATAAACTCCTGTTTTGTTAATAATTCATCTGCAGTTGTTTCTGCAGATGAATTATTAAGTGCCTCCTTGGCGCTAAACCCAAAGGACAGCAAGAGCAGCACTCCTTTCTTTGTGACAAGCAGCCCTGACATCCAAACCCTTCCCCTGACCCTTTGGGACATTATTGAGAGCACCTACATAGCTCTTGTTTCTGAATCCCTCTTCTATGCCACCACAAAATGCCTCTAAAGGATGTAAAAAAAATCCTTTTTGGGAACAGCACATAGCCTGCACTTTCCATAGCACTGAAATCTACAGAAAGACTCTACTGAAGATAGCCCAGGGGAACTTCCAGTCCCTTATAGCACAGTTTCCCAACTACCACTGACAGTCTTCTGTGTTCTGAATTGCTCTCTTTACAAAAAGTACTCCATACTTTTCTTAAACCCATGTATAATTATAAAGTTTCTTCTAAAATCTAACCAACATACTATTTTTGCAAATTAAAATTTCTCAGTAGAAAACTTTATTACAAAAAAAAGCCTTTTCATAGCTAAGATACTTACAATTTCTTTCTCTTCAGTTTTCTCTTTCTTTCAATTAAATGAATACAGTTTTTCAAATTTCTTTCATGTTCCTTCAACCCTTCTGAGTTCACCTGGACTCCTAGCTTCCCTAATTTCCCTCCAAGTGTTAGGCTCAGCATTCAATTTCAGACTTCTCTGGTACCAAACAGAACTGAATAATTACTTCCCAAACTTTAATACAACTATCAATATACCCTGGAATGAGCACCACCATTTCTGCAGTTGCTCACATTTTGTATCTATATTTAACTTGTCAGCAACTATCTATAAAAGCCACAGACCCCCTTTCCTGCAGGGAGCTGCTTAGCCAGTTATTCCCCATTTTGTCCTGGTGCCAAATGATTTTCCTTCCTAACTACAATACTCAGCATTTGTTTTCCTTTACTTTTATCTTATTGATTTCACACTGTCACTCACATTTATCACGATCATCTGAAATTCTATGCCTGTCCTCTTTGAGAGTGCTTGCAATTACTAATTTTGCAAACTTTAATTGTACTCCTTCTTCCATTATCCAAAATGCTTACAGAAGAAATATGCAGGTGCACAAACTCTCTTACTCATATTAAAATAACAGCCTTTGAAAAATGGTTGCAAGCATGTGGAAATCTGTAGAGAGATATAATCATTGTATTAAAAGAAAAACAAACACACACAAAAAAAAATTTCTCAGTTCATAAATTCAACAATTCAAAGCCACTTTTCCCCAGTTCCTGCTTCCAGGGGTACTTGTAAAAGAACCAGCTGAAGGTAACTCTTTGTAGGGGTCCTACAGTGGTCTCTACATGTGACACACCACCCCAAGGGAAACTGGCGCTTAAACAGAGCAAAGCCATAAATTCCAGGTAGACGCTAACATTAACTTGGAGTCCTGTTCTACCTGCATCAATGCAGAGGAAAACAAATTATTCAGCACGAGCAAATTGCCCTTACACACTGAACTATAGGCTTATGTCTAAATTACTCAAATCTGCTTAAAGAAGTGGTAGCCTGTTACTGATGTGCCTACTTCATTATTTAACACGGGAATGTAACTCCTCACTCTTCTCAAGGTATTGTCAGCTATCCACTAAAAAAATTGTGAAGTTCAATGTACACCTATTTGACAAATTGGTTTGGAAACAATGGGGTTTCACTTCTATGAAAAGTTGTGGAATATAACACGACTTCGCAAATATTAATCTTCCATTTCCAAATATTATAGTAAGATGAATGTCCTGAGCATTTCTTTAGATTCACTGAGCAGGCTCGAATTCCTCAACTTGTCTAATCGGAGACACAGATTTGTCCATCAGGTCCAAAACACCATTTTAGGCATGAAGTGAACATAGTCTACCCATTTAGGGCCTTCTTATGAAGCTGCAGTCCCACAGCATCTGGCAGACTGATGCAGTATTTATCCTCACCACATTCCCAGGAGGTAAGGAGCGCTATTATCCCACTGCAACACTGAAGGACTGGAAGCCCAATAGATGAATCGCTGCCCATCCAGGCAGTAGAGCTCAGGATAATGAGTCCCAAAGTTTGTGCATCCTGACTCTGCTCAGGGGTCCCCTGAGAAATGTATTTTTGGGTGAACCATCACTCAAACATAAATTCCTGCTTCAGTAAGCAGATTTTGCACCATGGTGGCAGCCACCAGAAACATCAGATCCGCAGCTCCCACTGGTTGTAAATTTCTCCTGCATTCACAGCTTTACCTGTCAGCACAGTGTATGTGCCCTGTTCTCTCAGCTGTTATCTGGGTTTGGGTCACTGGAAAAGTGTGGCAGGATCTGATGCTGCTAATGCTGCAGATCTTTTCAGGAGTTACTCAAAGAGCAGCAAAACTCAGCCCACATCCCCAGTGTGACCAAAGGGAATAGCTCATTTCGAAATATGTCTAGAAATTAAAAAGCCAGTTCAAATAATTAGCTTTTATTTAACATTATTTTCCTCCCTGAATATCTCGGTTTTTACAGTTACATCACAGAAAACCCAGCTCAATGCTAATGCACGACTCCTCAAACACTGCAGCATCAGTCTGGTGGAATGAGGGAAGTGTAACAAGCAACTTCTGCAGCTGTCATTTTTCCTAATGAAGAAAGCACTCCCCAAATCAGGTTTGGCCTAAAGAACCTGCAACATTAACAAGTCACCTGCTGTCCTGCATCCTTTTGGTCGAACTCCGTGGCATTAACCAGCTTCACATTTCTGCCCCACACAGTGATTGCTGTAAATAATTTTGTCCGTGTGTCTGCTTGCACAGAGATATGTCTGTCTAGGGCAGGGCTGAAGCAACAAGAGGGGTGGCAGAGATGTGAATAAGTTAAAGAGTAACCAACTCACGAAACAAACAAACAAACAAATAAATAAATAAATAAAATCAAAAGCAAAATAAAAATAATCACATGGAAAGAAAACATTATATGTCAATGTAAGGCAGACAGGACAAATCCAGGCCTGATGTAACCTGTGCTGCAACAGTGTCCTCAGCTATCTGCGTCCAACACAAACTGAATTTGAAAAGTCAGAGAAGCAATAATGGTGCCAATAGTTCCATCTGAGCACAGATCCACGAAACACTCATCACAGCCAGGTCTGCACAGGAAACCTCCAGACTTCTCCTCCCTTTCCCTGCTCCCTCAAGAGTTCAGAACTTCTCTGCTCAGCATCATTCCTGCTGAATTCCCTCCTTGCTGGGACACAGAGGTCTGCTTACAGCAACACCCACCCCCATGAGCAAAACACAGAGATTTCTAGTTGCAGAATAAACTTTTTTGCCTTCTCCCAATGGACACCAGGACATCTTCATCCAGAATTATAGGCTGCTCCCAGCCACACCCGATGTGTCTCTCAGATATCCTATCATCCTTGCTGCCTCGCAGGTAGCAGGGGCTTGGGAGCTGGTTTGAGCCTGGGTCTGTTGTGTTCGAATATTTCCAGCCACCACAGCACACTCAGGGCTCTGAGTGCCCACCCCAGCCTGCCTACCTGTTTCACTGGAGCTGCCTCCTCTACAAAGAAGTCTTCCATTGCTGCAGCTGCTCACGTCTGCGCGAGGAACCGGGGCGAGGGGCGGGGACGGGGGTGGAGGGGAATCCTGGAAACTGGCACAACCTAGATACACAGGCTGGCAGAGCAACCAATGTTTAAAAAAAATCTTAATTAATTACACAGAATCCAGCAAAATTCTGAACAACTGAGCTGGCTCTGGAGTTGGTGAGGTTTTTTTAAGCGCTCATTACTCCAGTGAGGCAGAAGGTAGTTTCAAAGGCTCTTTGCTCTCTGTAGAGAAGTAAGCAAGGATGGCAGCCATCCTTTGAAGACAGACCACCAGCAGCCAGTAGCGTGCCTTGGCATGAAACAAGACCAGAAGGAGATTTTTATCAGTAGTCCTACCTAAAAAGGGGCCGTTTTTAACCATCCCAGTGCTACAGTGAGGTTTAGAAGAGATACGAGGAGTGCAAATGTCCCTCTGGAGCAGTGGCAGGTGGGGAAAGTGAGACAGAGGCATCCTGCAAGGGCACCCTGAAGGTGGACAGGCTCTGCAAAGGCTAATCAAGGGCCACCAGTTATGGCTTCACATGGGTCAACAGCTTAGAGCGACTCCAAAGGGAAGAGATTCCTGCAAGGACAACCGCTCAGGCACTGCCTTTTCACCTGCAAAAACACTGCAGGCTGTAGCCCTGTGGCTGGGATACATCTCCACGGCACTACTGGCAAAATTCCCTATTGATTCCTTCAGGATCAGGCCTGCAGGCACAGAAAAAAACAACTCTCCGATGAACATCAAGTCTCGTCAGAGTAACTAGAGGTTTTCATAATTCACAAGTATTTAAAATAATCTGAACAGTTGTAAAAAGCAGCAGAGGATTCCTGATGTAATAAAAATATGTTCCCCAAAGGGCATGGATTTGGAAAAAAGTTATTAATTGAAAAGTAAGTGATGTAGGATGGAGAGTCACAGCACTGATGAAGGGGAAATGTGCTTCAGATCTCAGAAACAAAATGAGTTGGAATCTCTCAGCTTTTCACACCACAGCTTTCTTCCTAGCAATCATATATTTTTTTTCCTGATACAAGTCAAGAAAATAGACTTTGAAAGTTCAAGAAACTCCAAGAAATTCTGTAGAAAAATAAAATTACTCAGAAACTTTTTTAAAAACTACTACAGTACAATCAGACAGCAAAAGTGAACACTACTGGGTTCATTGCTAATGAAATGACCTTAAAAATCTACATTTCATTAAATGTGGTACGCAATAAAATGCCACAGGGGAAATATTATTTTATTTAGTAATATGAAAAGCTGTCATTTTCTGCAACAACCTGGGGCTACAGAAAACCATATTCCCACAAATAATTAGCATTTGGCATGAAGAAGTATTTTATCAAGAAAACTGCCATAGCTGTAAGTAGCCCAAGAAGAAATGTTGGAGAGTATTAATGAAAAGTAAAATTGACTGTTGGTCTTATCTATTAGTTTGCCTTTGTAGAGTTAAAAACAAAACCTTTTAATTATAGTCAAATTTTGTTTTAGTATTAATGGAACTGAAGCCATGTGAAAACTTTTGTACAAGGAAGAAGAAAGATGGAAAATATCATCAAGAAAAAAAACTATTTGCAACACTGTGACTCAAAAATAGCATTTTTCTGTGTTAGTAAATAGCCCAGTTCAGTAAACCACGTAAGCAAATTCTTAATTTAAAGGATAAAAGCCTTTTGGAAACACACTTGATGCTTTAAAATCTAATCTGCTCTTTACATTTTAAAGGACAGACTTCACAACATTTTACTTTGTGTAAGAGCTTTTGCTGCAAAAGCAAAATTTCATGATCTTTATGGCTTTTTCATTTGTTTGCAATTAATAGTTCCTTTTTATTTCTGCGAGCTGGAGCCAGAAAAAAAGAATACATTTTATAGAATATTACCTGCTGGCATTTCTAAAGGACTTAGCACAGGAAATTATTAGATATCAGTTTCCCTTCAATAACTATGCACAAATTCACTTTTATGACCTGGCACTTGGAGGTAAATGTAAGGTAAGCTGAGTTAATCAAGCCTGGGCTGATTGAATGATACCTGGAGCAAAAGGGAGAGAAGCTGCCTCACAGAGCTGGTGGTGGAGCAAGACAGGTTCATATCAACAACCCTGAATCAGCTGCCCTGAGGCGAATCCTGTAGTGCAGTAACAGGTTCACATGGCAAAGCTTCACAAATCAGGAAGGTTAATACATTCATCAACAGTAAAGGATGTTTAAAGTCATTTATCCAGAAAACCTGATGGTTACAGGTCTTCTCTGAATTGTAGTTCTGTTTGAATTAGACAATCAATTAGTCCTGACTAAAAAGAAATCTCAAACTGGACTTGATTACAAAGTTCTTGGCATTCTTTTCAACTAGCAGACAACACCTACCTGCCTCCTTTGGAAATCTTTCCCTACCTTCACTTTTCTTTACCCAGCTCTATTTACCTCTCTTTCAAGCAGATCAGAAAGATGACACAATAGAGCCCTGCACTTCCACTTCTACAAACAAATATTTGAAACTCACTCAAAGTAGTGAGACATATTTTTCCTTCTCTTATGCAACCTCAGAAATTCACTTGATCGTCTTCATTGTGCTTAACCCTTTTTGAAACACAGGCACTTGTCACACATGTAATTTTTAATTAACAATCCCATCAAGATCAGTCAAAATCTACTGATTTCCTTCTTATTGAAGGGTCAAAAACATGTGAGCATTTTTGAACACACTAATGTACAGGGAGCTTGTTCTTCTCTTGATATCTCTCAATGACATCAACTCTTTTTTTCACAGACATTACTTCTCTCACCCTTCAAATATGACCCATATTTTTTGGTGTCATATGTGACTGACTTGAAATAGATGGGGTTTGTGTTCTTTCAACAGATCTAACCCATCGTGTATCTGTCTCATTATCTTTAGTGTTGACATAAATGTCACTGTAACAAAATCTGACAACTGGGTCTGCCCTTGCCTCTTGCACTCTTATGGGTGAATTACACAAGTTTTGGGAGGGTGGACCAAGAAACAGCTCATGTAGGACTGAGCACATTTACTCTGTGATGGTTCTCCACAGAAAATTATGCTGTTATAAAGTTACTGGCCAGATAACAACCTAACCTGTCTACACATGTTCAAAGTGTTGATATATTTGGGATTTCATCATCTTTGTCTCTTCTTCCTCTGGAAACTCAATTTTCTAATTTATTACAATAATTACTATTAATGATTTTTTTTTTACTTGCATCCTGACTTAGTATTTTTGTATTTATAATCCCATCTCTATCTGTATTTAAAATCTCCTTGCACCTTTTCTCAAAAAGATACAGTAGAGAAGAAAAACAGTAATTTTTATTTCTAGACTGAGTAGTCAGGTCACTTAGAGGACTATTCCTGAGCAAAACACAAAGAGAGACCGTGTAGCAGCGTGGAAAATGGATGGTGACTGCTGCTACCTGTCCAAAAGCATCTTCTGAGAAAGGTGCTTGAGCAAGCACAGATAATCACAAAGTCCACAGTCACACACCAAAGATAATCACAAAGTCCACACTCACACACACCACAGATGGGTCAGCAAAGAAGGACAAGAAGGGTCTTCTGTATAGAGTTCCAGTGGGGTTTATTGCAGACTCACATCAAAAGCATCCAGGGACAAAGACAGGATCAAGGTAGTGCCTCAAGCTGAGTATGAGGTCAGATGCCACAGGGGAGGTGGAGGGGCAGGGCCAAGGGCATTAACCTGTAGGGAATCGGGTACATTAATATAGTGTTGCAGAGCAACGTGGGGAGGTCTGCTGTCTCACCCTAAGGAGTGAGGTAATCTCAAAGACTGTGGAGAATTTTTCCAGCGCATCACTCTAAAATTTTCCGTGATAGGATCAGGGGCTTCCACAACAACCTCTTGTCAAAGTTAGTGTATCTGAAACTTTCCTGAGATTTAGTTGCTGGAAGTTCATGGCCTTCAGCATTTGTTGGGAATTCTAGGCACGCACTGACGTAAAAATACCACAGCAAACCTCTGTCAAAATTCTCAGCTGTTGACTGGCCTTTCTCTTTTGAGATTGTGTCATTTCTACTTGATTTCTCCACTAAACTATTAAGGAACCCAGCCTTGCTTGAAGAAATCTGAACCCTTAGTCAACCTTCAGAGGAACTTGAACCTGAATTTTGAGAACTTAAAGCCAGGAGAGTTTGACTGTTGCTGGGCTTTTCTCACAAATATTCTGCACAGGTCAAATGTTAAGTAATGTGAGTGTAACACAAACTGTCACACACCTTTCCTACGTGCAGGAAATACCAGCAGCAACCTCCCAATCAAACTGAGCTCACCCAGGGATATGGGGCTGTGACTACAAGCTGATAACTTGAAAGTGACCTGCCGGGTAGATGCAGGAAAGGCTGTGGATGTTGTGTACCTGGACTTCAGCAAGGCTTTGACACTGCCTCCCACAGCATTCCCTGGAAAAGCTGCAGCCCATGGCTTGGACAGGAGCACTCTTTGATGGGTTAGGAGCTGCCTGGCTGGCTGGGCCCAGAGAGTGAATGGTGCTGCATCCAGCTGGGGCCAGTCACCAGTGGTGTCCCTGTGGGGTCTGTGCTGGGGCCAATTCTGTTCAATATCTTTGTTGGTGGCACGGATGAGGGTACTGAGTCTTTCAACACTAAGTTGGGAGTGTGTGTTGATCTGTTGGAAGGGAGAAGGGCTCTGCAGTGGGATTTGGAACACTTGGATGGATGGGCAGAG
>VXBU01002241.1:511959-542818 GCA_013400315.1 Bombycilla garrulus
AGGGGCTGGGAACACAAACCCTGTGAGGAACCCCTGAAGGAGCTGGGGGTGCTTAGCCTGGAGAAAAGGAGACTCAGGGGTGACCTCATCACTCCCTGCAACTCCCTGAAGGGTGGCTGTGCTCAGCTGGGGTTGGGCTCTTTCTCCAGGCAGCAACTGACAGAACGAGGGGACACAGCCTCAAGCTGCATCAAGGGAAATGTAGGCTGGATATTAGGAAGTTCTTCATGGAAGAAGAATGCAATAGAACTGGAATGGCCTGCCCGGGGCAGTGATGGAGTCACCATCCCTGGATGTGTTAAAAAAAAGTCTGGATGTGGCACTCTGTACCATGGTTTAGTTGAGGAGTTGGGCATGGACTCAATGATCTTGAAGGCCTTCCAGCCTAGTCATTCTGTGATTCAAATGCTCTTGCCTCTGTTCAATCTACAGTACAGACTGGAAAAAAACCAAATCTTTTCCAGTTGTCTTTTCAGCAATATTTATCACTTCACTTCCTTTACCAAGTATTTGGATGCAAGTTATAACAATTACAATCTCTGAAAAAAAACCCCCGTGATTTACTGATCTTTGCATTGTAAACAGAGTTCAGGACAGAGGGATATTTTTAAAAACCCAAATAGCACAGCTCAGTTTTATTCCTTCTTTGATACTGTTCTTTTTTATGTTGCTACGGTATGTCTGCTCCATGTGAAAGTGAGGTTGCTATGGAAACTACTCATTATTTTTCAATAGTAGGCTAGCTACTTAATAAAAATCCTACATCTTTTTAATCCCTAGAGAGTCCTAATTTATCCCATACACAGACATTCCTTCTTGACAGTTCCTTTAATATTCACTGAGCTGCAGTGCACATTAACCTGAACATGTCCAACAAATCCACAACTTACTTCTGAAATCAACTTTCCAGAAAAGTTTGGGTTTAAAAAAAAATATTTTTTTCGCTTGTCTTTTACCTGCTTATATTTCTGTGAAAGATTGTAGGTATGAACAGGAAAGCCAAGAGTGGGCCTGTGTAAGAGTCAGAGAAGGAAGGAAAACAAACCAAAATTCTTTTATCTATAATAAAAAGGTGCAAGAAGGGAGCATGGACCATGATCTGGTTAGCTTGGAATAGGAGTTAATTCCTTATGGTGCTACAGCCTTTCCCGGCCAGCACACGCAACATTCTTGGTCACCACTCAGAAAATAGGTGGTGCCTATTTGGTAAATGGGAGCCAATTTCCAATAGGAAATTTCTGACTTGGGAATTGGAGCTCCCCCTGTTTGACAGGCTAAATTCACCAGTGAGTGTCTCAAACACTGAGGCCACAAACCACATAAGGGCAGTCAGAGCTGTGGGGACTCCATACTGTCACCATGTGTTACAACTTCCCACTTCTCTGCTTGGATGTCAGACTGACTCTATTTATTTACCTTTCTTTTCAAAGAAGCAAATTAAGCAAGAATTAATGATGAACCAATTAACTCTTTCCTACCTAAATCCTTTTATATTGGTTTCAAAATTCTACATTGGCTTAACAGAATGTTGTTGGTTAAAGATCCTAAACTCCAAACTTCTGCTAGCATCTCTTAGATGCTTAGCATTCCCCCCGAGGATGTAACTATTCTGAAACATTCCTTACTCTCCAAGGATCTGACTATTCCCACATTTCTTAAAATTTGAGGCAGATCAGTGGCATTTCAGTGGAGTGGCTTATCAGAACAAGAAAGAAGATTAAAGGAGCTGCACCAGCTAATTCTCTCACCTCTCTTGTATTAGGCAGGTTCTTCAGATTACTACAGAATTTAACTGCTCCACCAAATGACAAAACTTCTCCAATAATACATATTAAACAAGCAACAGGAACTCAAGAATTTAATGAAAGCAGAATTGGGCTAACAGAAAATTAAACTGTCTCAAGTATTTCAGAGATTACAAACAACAGTTTCATGGTTGTTGCTGTGACACTTCTTTTTTCCTCTACATTTTCCTCCAAATTACCTTGAATGCATTTCATATGGGCAATCACAAGTAAACCTGATTAAAATTCAGCCACAGATGAGAGCAGCTCAAAAGGGAAACTTTTAAAGCTAACAGGTCTAGATTTAAGTCTTCCTACATATAATCAGCTTTTCCTCATGGGATTTCTAAGAGGAATCAACTTTCTCATCATTCACTGCCTATCAGTCCTTGCACTGTGCCATTTAATCCAATTTTGAACAAAGGAATGAATACATTGGGGTTTTTTTATACTTCAGGAAACTTCCCTTCTAGCAGGCTGCTTGCAGGTATTCCATGTCAATATCAGATAACATAAATAGATCAACAATTTGCCACACACAGTCTGAAAGGTTTAAAGCCTCAAATGTCTTTACCACCAATTCAGGTAAAAGACTGCCAACATAGTTAATAGTCTCTCCAGCCTTTTTGTCTGGTTATTACCATCCTAGGACAAGAAATGCCAGAATTTATTCTTTTTCACTTTAATTGAAACTCCTTCCTGCAAGAGATTTTGGCTTTTTCCTAACCTCAGCTCAGAAAAAAATTCCCCATTTCTTTCTGTATTGCAATTTTACTTTGTTGAGCTATATCACTTTTTTAACATTTCCCAGAAGACAGAATATGACCCACAATGATTCTCAAAAGTATATAGTGCCTGAACCTACAAAGCTCATAAATATATCCTAAACAGCTTAACTGAACCAAGGAGTTAATGGTACATTGTAGGTGGACACACAGTGTTATAAATTTTATTCAAGGAGATTTCAATAAGAAAGCTGAAATGGAGAAGAGATGAATTAAGCTGGAGGGTAAGCAGCAGAGCGCTGGAAGGTCATTAAAGCACTGAGACTCAGGAGCTCTTTCCTGAGCCTTATTTCTCTTAGCAGAAAGAATTTCTGCTCAGCAAACCCTGCCCTCTGGTGACTAAATGCCATTAGTGCCGTGCATATATAAATATTTGGGGGTTGCCTCTTTGCACATACATTGCCATAAAAAATGCAAGCAAACATCAATTCAGTGGATTTTAGAGCACTTGCCAGAGTTTATATATTCACTCACAACTCTGCTGAGAGCTTGTTGCACACATCTGTCAGGTGCACACATGAATTTCTCTTTCAAAACTGAGGAGTTACCAAATTTTCAGTGGATTTTTTTTCCCCTGCAGATTGTTAGGCAGCATCGAGGCCTGGCACAAAGTTTGTCATGCTGAAACACACCTGGACAGGCAGGTAGAAAGGTAGGGGAGAGTCTCATAAATCACAACTTCTTCCCTGTCCAACGGCTGCACACCACTAAATATTGTGGTTTTTACTGGTCCCAAGCTGGGAGCTGCACCGTAGAGAAAGAGTTGGGTGCCAAGGTGCAGAGAAGTCTTGAAAACAGGATCCAAGTGACCCACAGAGCACTTAGCTGAGACAGGAGGGTAGCTGAAAGAATGGAAACAGCTGGGAAAACTGCTAACTGAGAGCCTTTCTATTGCTCTCACTACAGCAGGACCCATTCACTCTGTGGTGTTAAACACTACAGCTCCTGCAAAGATGGCTTGAGAAGGTACTGAACAGATACCACAGCCAGGTATTGAACAGAAACCTGTCCTTTCCATCCTCTGCCAGGAGCACAAATGTCTGTGGGACCACATGATGGCACACTGTGGGAAGCCAGGAACAGCCCCAGCAAAGGGATGAAGGACAGGTTTTACCCTGCCCCAGAACTCGCCCTTGGCTCCCAGCACTGGAGCGGCAGTTAAATAATTTCCATTCCCCATCATTGATATGAGAGACCCAAAACCTGAAAAATACTTCTCACCCTCATCCAGTAGGATGAGGCAAGGGAGCCTTAAGAGCCATTTAAGAGGTAAAGCACTCCCCAGCACAGGAAAAATGAACAATACTAAACAACAAAACCTGTGCTGTTGATCAGCAGCGGAAGATGCCTGCTGGCTCCCCAGGCCTATCATGCAAGGGCTGCTCCCCTGCCCACAGAGGACTCACTGGGGAAGCAGGACACCTGCAGGGACCAAACCCAGCAAGAGCAGTGCCCAGCCTCCTGCTGCTGCTCCTTCTGCACAGCCTAAGGCAAGGAGAGCGCCCCAGGCAAGAGCAAAGCCACCCAGTGTCCTGAAGTTGCATCAGGGGAGGTTTAGATTGGATACCAGGAAAAATTTCTTCACTGAAAGGGTGCTCAAGCATTGGAACAGGCTGCCCAGAGAAGTGGTGGAATCTCCAGCTCTGGAAGGGTTATAAAAACGTGTGCTTATGGCATTTGTGGACACAATTTTGCGGGGGACAGGATTAATAGTTGGATTAAATGATCTTGGAGGGCTTTTCCAACCTCAGTGATTCTTGGATCCTACAATTCTTGCTAATGCATGAGGCAAGGGCAAAGCAGGCATGGAAAAACAAATAAAGCAATAAGAACAACAGAGCTCAAAGCACAATCAAGAGAACAATTATCAGGCTAAGAGGAGAGACATTTTATGCCTTGCTACTTTCTCTGAGTCACAGTGCTACTGCTAATTAGAACAGATACAATTTTCAGGCAGAGTGGGATTTTCAGGTTAATGGTGCCCTTAAAATTTTTTTCTGGCTTTCACTGCTATTCATGACACAGGAGTTTGATGTCATTTACCATGACACTACAAAGGTCTTACATGTGCATGGTTTGAGTTCATGCTTAAACCAGTATGGAGTGAGAACAAGGGTTTTCTCCTGAGCCAGGAGCACCGTGAGGAGTTCCTGATCTCAAGCCAGGGAGGCAGCACATGCAAGCTGACCTCAGCAGCTGAAACAGAGCACAAGGGTTGGTTGTGGCTCTGGGCTCAAGGGACACATGGGCAGAACATTTCTTTAATGTGACACTAAAGCAGTTCAGATGTGCTGTGGAGCTCAAGAGGTGTCAAGAGCCAACCAGTGCCAAAGAACCATAAAATCTGGGGCACAACTAGAACCTGGAGCAGTGAGAGAAGCCAGAGCACCCTATCATCTAACTGGCCATTACTACCAGCTTGGGCAATTGAGTTCTACACAGTTTTCTACAGAAAGACTCTTTAACAGGAGGATATGCCATTTTACCAGCCAGGGAGATGGGCTGTGCCACTCTCAGGTGCCTTGAGGCAAAACATCATGAGGTTCCAAGGATTGTTTCAAAAGAACAAGCATCTTTCAAAATCTTTTATGTGTGGCACCAGTTCCCAACAACTAGGACTGAAATTGCACAGTGAAAGGGCCAGTGGCTTAGGCCCTGGATTTGCAGTCTCACAGTGTGGCTCCATCAGCTCATGTAGTCCACACAACAGTGCCAATGCAAAGGAAGGTTTCTGCTGTTGCAAAGATTGTCAAATCGCTGATTTACTGAAGACAATGCTGAATGGCTTGGAGACAGAGAACATTTCTTTATGCTTGGAAATGCTGAGCTTGTTCTTAGTACTAAAGTGCTGGAAAAGGAGGGAGAAAAGAGGCAATTTACTTGCAATTGTCTTGTCTCCTGTTCTGTCGCTTGCTTTATATTCTTGTTTTTGTCTCCTCATCTGCTCCTGCCAAAAATGCCTGGCTGTGCTCATAAAGCCTTTTTCCTGTACCTGAGTGCCCGAGGGATGTGAGCCATACACTGGGCTCACCTTCTGTCGCAGGGCCTCCGGGGGGCACCACCAGAGGGTTTGAGGGAACACTGTGATCTGCATTGCAGAGACACGTCCTGTTCATGCTATTTTAATTGTGGTTGAGTGGCTTACAGCCAAGGCAAGGAGCAAATTTCAGGGCAGAAGGCAGACAGCTTTATACTTTCACTCCTGTCTCTGATACCAGACACGTCTTCAAACCACCCTTGAAAAGTGCATTACAATGCATGAGCATGTCAGCCTGGTGGCAAAGCCACTACAATGAAAAGCAATGACACACCATCTCCTCTTTCCTCCTTTTTGTGTGCATTTTCCCTTACTCTCTTTCTCAGTTTGTCTTCCCTTCCTTTTATCTTCACCTCTTTTCTTGGAAATCTGGAGAACTTCTACAGCAGTTTGAAACTCATGAGTTTTACACAATTCTCACCCGGACACTGAAAATCAAAGTGAAGTCTGAGTCACACTGCTTAGGAGAGACTGGTGCCTTCTGTCCCTACTCCAGCAGAAACTCACAGCACAAGGGCAAAACCACAGCAAGGCTGGGCTCCCACACATTTTGTTAGGAAGCAGCATGTTAACTTCACAGGAATCTCATCTGCCTTCCCCACCACTGCTCCCCACTGAGTATTCCAAACATGCATGCAATCCAGAGGCCTCCAGAACACCCAGACCTTCACTGGTCACCCTCACTTAGGGAAACCAAATGGGTTTTTCACCTCAATAGTAAATAATAATACATTTCTCATTTAAAGTAGTTTGGCAAATTTGTTGCATTGCATCCAGGAATTGCTCTGACTACACACAAGGTCTAGTCACTCTGTCCAGAAACTCTGTCCCAGTTTCTGTGTTTTCTAGGCAGTAATTTAGACTGCACAGGGGTGCCCTGTTCCTTGATATACTGAGTTGGACATAAGGAGAACAATTCCACCGTGTCCCAAAAAAAAAAAAAAAANAAAAGCTTACCTTACTGATTCTTCGAAATAAAGGGGGTAGGAGCTGGCCCTGTCCTATGCAGAAACACAGAACTGATGCCTTCACTGCAGGACTGCAGGGGTAGAGCAAGAAGGCAAGAAGTGAAGGGCACATCAGGGCTCAGGTGCACAGGAACAGCAATATTTCTTTCAATTTATCTTCTTACATAAGACCTTTCTTTCTCTCCTTCCCCTTTCCAAGAGCAAAGAGTTAATCTTTGAAGCTCAGTGCCCCAGGATTCTGTGTATGCCAGAAGTTTAAATGTGTTTGTATGAAAAATCTAGTGACGTGGCCTTGGGCACAGAAACATCCTCAGCTGCAGGGAGGATGCACTGGGGGAGATACACAGTCTGTTTATACTTGTCTAATATTCTTTCTCCAGGCAACTGCTACTGACAATTGTCAAGGAGATGAAAACAGAAGCTATTTTGACTTTTGGAGTGATCCAGTATGCACTCTGCTATGTTTTAGTACAGGAATTTATTTGGTGACTTCAGCTTTCTTTTAGAAGCTCAACACCTGAAATTATAGAAGCAAATCATAAAAGGCCTTAAGGGACTTCAAATTGTTTAATCTCCTGATTAAGTTAATCAAATTTTAAATTGTGTAGGCTTGAGCTTACAGATGCTGCAAATTGGCAATATTAGTGCTACACACCTTTCATTTCAATGTTTGCCTCCACTGTTTCTCCAAGACAGTACACTTATCAACTCTTAAAGATCATTTCTCCTGCTGTCCTGTGGCAGGAAGAGCCTGGGAGGCAGCAGGAGCAGGGGGGTTAGGCTGTGCATTGCTCTGGGTGCTCCTCTCCCCGTCTGTGCTATGTATAATAGAACAGCACACGCATATCCTGCCAGGTGACACACAAGACACATGGGCAGCACTCCTGTGATGGAAAAGGCATCATGATGGGAACCCTGTGAGTGCCTCCATATCCTGTGCACTGTCCCAGAAGAAACAAGAGAGCAGAAAAGTACAATGTTCATTTTCCCAGGAGGGAAAGAAAGCTATCCAGGACTGTTCCAGGTGGCAAAACAGACATGCACAGCTGAAGCTGAAAAACAAGCTCTGCTGACTGGCCACCACCAACTGATCAATGTGAGTCCAATGCTTCCTTGGGGATTTCCATTGACTTTGCTTCTGAAAAGTAAGGAGTTCACTTCTCTCTGCATTGATCTGGAAACTGGCAGTCAAGAGGAGTAGCAGAGTAATGCCAAATCTAGACCACATTAATGGTGTCCCAATAAAGCAGCTATAACCCAGGCTCCAACAAAGCCCACACCCCTCATGGCCCTCACGGGATGACATTTCAAAATTCCTACAGAGACATTAACACACACATGGTCAGCTGGTTTGCTTTAAGCTGAGATCCCCAGCTCAGATCACAGGGTCATTCATTCCCAAGCCTCGGGGCTGGCCATGAACAATTTATGCTCCATGGCCCATATCCCATCCCAAATCAGCACATGCAGTTCTCCAGAGGCATGCAGATGGATTTGTTCTGTGAACTGAGGGGCTCATTGAGATTCTAGTTATGAAACAGGTTACTTCGGGTATGTCCACAGTTTGAAGTTTATAAAAACAAGCTGGACAAACACAAGAATGTATTATGCAGAAAAGCCCATTTTGGAAGGATAGGAGATAACCTTCTTGGTCCCATCTCTCTCCTCATCACTTCAACTGTGTTAAGAACTTCAGCCGGAAAATGTTTTTCCCAGTAGAGTAACATTAGGACGATCCTGTAAAGCCCTGCTTAAAAATCAGACCCAAGCACATCAGGAAAACCAGCCTTAGCTGCAGTACTGAGGACTTGCAAATGTACCTGGTGAATCATCAGACCTCTGAAAATCAGCTTCTCCAGCAGCTTCAATTTCCATTTCAAAATACCCAAAGTTATCCAAGTTAGTTTAATATCTACCCTCTTACCCCCTTAACAGGAAAGAGAAATTAATCCCTCTGTCTGCATCAGTAGTGGCTTCTGTCAAAATCTTTCTCTGCACGTATTCCCAGACTATTCTCTTGGCCCTTTTGTGACCATTATTGTATTTCTTATTTCTGCTTTTCCTCTCAATAGGCTGTTGTGTTTCACCACACACCTATAGCATATATCCTGTAGGAGAACTGGCTGTTCCCCTCAGTTATTTTTCTCCTCCATTTTCTTTCTTTTATCCTTGAATTTCATTTGGGGTTGCATACAAAAGCCACAAATCCATCATTTATATGGCTAAGGTGGAAGACTCAAGGCTAGCTCCACAGAGATTCTTAAATGCCAAAGCCCAGCAAAGTTAAGTTCTTTCCCAGACCAGACTAATATTTAAGCTAATTATTCTTATTATTTGTAGTGTGTTTCTTTAATTAAAAAATAATTTTAATTAATTTAGTACATTCTAAATCCTCATTTTCTGTTAAAAGTATAACAGGCAAACACTACTAGAAGTGAGCTTGTTCACTCAAAATTCAGTAATACCATTCCACAGAATTTCCACTCTGATCAGGCCAATATAGACAATGAACAGGAAATTTTCTAACTACTAAGTGTTAAGAATTAATTCCAATTTTATGACAAATATAGGGACCAGGGAGAAAAATTAAAAAACGCAGTATATGTTCATACCCAGTGACAGGAGACTGCAGCCCACACTCGCTTTGTTTTAGCAGGTTTGGGTCTCTGGAGCAGTGAAGCTGCAGCAGCAAGTTCATCAAGGTTGGCCATGCAAACACAAACTTCCTGTCGCTGGCAGCCATGAGGAGCCCACAGGGAGATTTGTGCTGCCAGGACGAATTTCCTAATGGCACCCAGTCAAAATAACCTTTTTTCAGACATGGCTACACCTACAAGAGTTGCAGCTCTCCACAGTTGGAAGAATTCCTTTCCAAACACTTGGAGCAGCAAAAGAAGAGGTATTTTGAATGGCATTAAATGTCATATGTAGAAAAAAAGTTTATAAAAAAGTGACATTAGCACAGGCCCACATTTATAAAGCACTTCCCCTACCAAATATATTGAAAGGTTTTCACCCTCCCAGCAGAGATCACTGTTTTAAATTCGAAGCCAGACAAATTCAGAAAAATCCAGGTGAAAAATGAGGCACATAGTTGAGAGAAAATTCATTAATGGCTGCGTAACTTAAACACCTTCATGTATTCTCTGTCACTGGGGCATGGCCAGATCACAATTACACTCAAAAATTCTTCAGCTCAAAGCTGGCAAAACTCCTGGAAGCTCATGACCTGCGGAAAGAAGGTGTCAGTCCCACAGCTTCAGAGCCACTCACCCTCAGGTAGCACTTTGCAGTTTTGAAGATGCCTTCCAGCCACACTCAGCACCAATATTCCCTGCATTGCTGGACATGGCTGGATGGGATGAAGCACAGCTCTGGCTCCCAGCATCTGCCACACCATCCTGGCACCAGAAGCTCCCCTTATTCCATGGGCAAAGGAAGCGTGACATTTCCTGAGCAAGCACCTTCCTGTTCCTACTCACTAAAGCTAAAAGAGAGGAAGAGAGGGAAGGAGGGATCACACCTGACCTGTGAGATACTAGAACAACCAGAAGCAACTGGATGACTGCAATCAAGTTTACCTTCTCTAGTAAGTGCACCATTTCTTAATTTATTATAGTCCAGTCCTATAAATATTTATAGGCCACAAGCTGAACTTGGACTTTCTTTACAGGAAGAATTCTTGACAGTCTCAGGAATCTCACCCTCATTAACCTTACTTCCAAACAGAACACACTTTAAGCTTGTTTTCCTCTTTGTGGCCAATTCTATGCAAATTGTCTTCCCAAAATACATTAGTGTCCTCAGAGAATACAAATGAATAATTTCTTCTGTGTTCATTCATAAAACTGTTTATTTTAATTTTCTTCCTCAAATTTAGTCCTTTGAGCGACAAGGGAAATTTCTATCTTCCAGGTACCTGAAGTTTCTCCAGACACAGAATTTGGAAGCAGATCTTCTCGAATATAAAGCAATAAAATAAAACATCCTGCGGTGCTGCATTTCTCTCTTACCAGGAGGACTCCTGTTTTCCATTAAGCAATGATGAACATTTCTGCCTATTGACTCCTCTGGGAACTCTTCTAAAACCCTAAGGATGTTCTGTCTTATTAAAACTAGGAAAATCTTCTAAGTATTTTACATCAGCTGTGAAGTTCCGCCTAAACTCAGTGCAGATACAGTATCACACAGAGCAGAAAGATGAATGGGAGACAAGATTTCAATTTTTCTTTGTCAGGAAAAAAACACTAACCATACAAAAAGAGAAACATCTTTTTAATAGCTTCAGTAGAGGAAAACTGGATGAGGTAACAACTAGAATAATACAACAAGAATAATTATGTTTTTGTGGGAGGCTTTTCTTTTCACTTAGTTTTTTTTTGTTCCACTGTTGATCNGAATAATTATGTTTTCGTGGGAGGCTTTCCTTTTCACTTAGTTTTTTTTGTTCCACTGTTGATCTCCTGGAATTTTATCCTTGTGTATCCCAGGCTAAAGATTTTGGAAACATGCTTGAAGGGGATACTGTCATTCTTTTCCATGTGAACTGATCCACTTTGCATGGATCAGCTTAAATGACTATGTAGGTCAGAGAATTCTCAACCATAGGGTTCTAACACACTCTTGGAAAGTCAGATACCTGAGTTTAAAACTTTGATCCTAGGACTGTTTAATTATCTGTACAAGGTGGTAGAACTTCTGTAAGTCAGACCCATACAATTCTTTGCATTTGTGACTAGAAAACTTTCTGAAATTTGATTTCACCCATCTGGACAGTTTGCTACAACTCCCTTACTCTATTTTAATTTAGTCTAAATTGAATTGTCATTGCTAAAACTGTCCCTAAAGTCAGGACAACCTTGTCAGTTTAATGCAAACTGAAATTATAGAGTTTAGAAATAAATCAGCTTATTTGGAAAACTGCTCAGCTAAGTTTCCCTAATTACCCCAGCACTAACCACATCCCCTCCATGCCAGAAACTCTATGAATATAAGAGAAATGTAAGTTCTACCAAAATAATTTATTGTTAATGCATAGTACAGAAGATATTCAGATGCATACAAAAGGGGAACAGATAGTGGAAAGGAGTCAGAGCTGCTGATTTAATTTCCTAATGAGTCAGGTAGAAAATACTAAAATACACCCTTTGCTATCAGAAAAGAATTCAGCATTCCCAATTCATTACATATTTCCTGCATTCTGACGGCTATGACACTAGAGAGAAAAGGGACCTCCTTCCCCACAATGGCTGATCCTTAGAGAAGATGAGAAAATAATTATTTTCAGTTACTCCATTAACTCAAAGGTCTGTGGTCACTCTCCTGCATTTAATCCACTAATGAACCGCTGGGGACTCCATTTGCTGACATGCAATGCCACCTCTTGTCTTCCTGCTTGCTTTTCCAAGAGTGGCTGTTTCTGTAGGCTCAGCTGGGGACATAAGAGAGGTGCAGTTTTTAGGAGGAATTCAGCTCATGTGAGAGGAATATGAAGGGCTCATAACACTTGGAAGTTTTCCTACCCACAAGACCAGTTACCCTAATAAAAGATATTATTTCTCCCTGAAAGTCTTGCTCTAACTCTAAGCACAGCACATTTTTGGGGGTCTCTATGGAACTGATACAGTCCAATGCAACCTTAACTTGGCCTCCTCCTCAAGCACTGGGGGATTTCAGGAGCAAGGCCCTCCTGAGGGAATCAGTGGGGCCCATGGTGACGTGCATGACTGGAAATGAAGTACTGAGATGGAAAGATGGAGGAGGAACAATTTAACGGCTAAGGAAGGCATGCTGAAGACACAGATGATTTCCCTGTTTCTCATACAGCCAGATTCTGTGATGCTGGGCAAAACTTTTAAGCTGAATTTTGCTAAGTGAGCATTACAGTGTTACTTACTTCACAAATGTTCACCTCTGGGACTTCTGATACTGTTCGAGAAATGCTGAGGGTCAGCACTGCAACCAAGATCACACATCTGTGTTTTAGACTCTCACAAAAATAGTCTTTACATCTCAGTATTCAGGATACATTAGGAATTGTTCCTTAGCTCAGGGGAATAAACCCCTCCTCATGTTCAGAAGCTGTTCCATGAGAACAAACTCATTAGGTTCTGAGAAGCATTCAAAAATTGTGGCAGCAAATGCTAGAAAAGAGCACAAGAGAAAATTAAAGAGTGTTTGAGGAGAGTGCAGACTAAGGCCCAAGGCCATAAGTTAAACAATGGGCAGAAAACCAAATGTTAAAGAGCTTTTCATTAAAGGACTGTGAACACAGGAAGAGGGGTCTTGCGCAAAAAAATCCAAACAGAACCACAGCGACATGTGATCATTTAGTTAAAGATGCACAAAATGCTCAAGGAAATTGGAGTAATGAATACAAGAAAAAATGAAGAGCTTCACTAGCAATGACAAGTCCAGCACTGTCGATATTTTTTAAGGGCCTGACATGGTGGTGATTCCTCTGATGTATATTGCAATACCATGCAGAGGTATCTACAGGAGCCCTGAAAAACCTCTATCAGCAACTGAAAGTTTACAGCAGGGTGAGTAATCAGTAGATAAATTAGTTCTGACTAATGTGAATGATCAGCAGCTGAAAGCTTGAACTGCATAAGCACACCAAAGTGCTCGTGGTACCCTCAGCTCTTCCACAGGAGCACTGCACTGAGCCCTGCACACACAGCTTTGGCATGAGGGACCCTCATCCCTTGGGCAGACACAGCCCTGGGGAAGCACTGATTTAGATCAACTGTGTGTTTGGTGGCATATGAAATTCCAGCTCAAATAACCATGAGAATCCTGAGACTTCAACACATATTGGCACTCTGAAGCAGTATGAGCTCTACTGCTTGACCTTTGCTGTCTTGAGAAGTAGGAAAAAAAAAATTAATGCCTCACAGTTTGGAAATTTTGTTGGGTGAATAATTTCTAACACAATGCCTTTTAGTCCAGGGCTTAGAAAAACAATCAAGAACAGAAAGCTCAAGTAAGATTATAGGATATAACAAGAACACTTCATTTCAACAGCAGTGTAGAAACAATATAAGATGGCTTTTATTGCATAACCAAAATCTTCTGGAAAATCTGCCCAATGCAACCCAGGGATTTAAATGTTCCCAAAAAATTAAATGCCACAGAGGAAGAGAAGTCAGCTTTCTAACTCCCAGTCACATGCCACAGCCATGGGTTTGGCTGGCTTACTGCTCATGTGCAACTTGCCTTCCCTCTGCTGCTGAGATGAGATACCTGGAGATTACTTTAGCAATTTCCACCCCATCAACATCACCACTGTCCTGTGCACCCAATCAGTGGATTGCACTTGTGCAAAGCTGTCACCTGCACCCTCTGCCTCTTAACCACACTTAAAGAGCACTACCATCACTGCTTCCCCTCAGCACCCATTCCAGAAAGCACCACTTCTGTTGTTCCCCTCCTGCACTGCTCAAAAAAGGAGAGTGCTCTTCTCCTCTCCCAGTGCTGGAATAATTGGTAAGAAATTTGCTGCCTCAGAGCAGTCCTGCTATATTAAACATCTTCCCACATACGCATGTCATCACTTGACTTGGAGAAGCGGCTGCATTAAACCAGTCTGTGCCATGGGTCAAGTTCTCACAAGTGCTCAGGGCCGGACACAGCAAAGGACACAGCTGCTCACAAGCCATTCCTACACCGGCAACGTTTAGAGCCCACTGTGAGCTTGAAAAATCAGCACCAGGGATACTGAGGGGAAGAAGCTAACAGGAATTGCCTGGCATTGCCTGTAGTATCCCTTCTTGGGTAATTTTTACACTCACCATCTGCTGAGGAGCAGAGCCCTTCATCCTAGCACCACCACATCCAGCCATGTTCACTTTTCCTCAGTTTTCTTTCCAACTCTCCTGTGTTTCCTATGTTCAGAAAGGAGAGGAGACCCCTCCTGGATCTGCAGCAACGGCCAAGAGTTCAACCCAGGAGATGGGGTCTGGAACAAGTCTAAGAACAAATCCCAGACTTCTCACTAGACAAATGCCACACAGTAATGGGCAATTTGCTCCTCCAGGTGAGGCCTCTAAAACAATTTGTGCTTCATTACTCGAACATTCCAACGCACCTTAAACCCATTCTGAATCAACACAATGAGCCATTGAAGGGCACCAGGTGTGCTCTGACACAAAGTAAACTCTTGCTCTGCCTGTTTGTGAGTCACAGAGAGACTTTATGAACCTGTGTGCTTACAGCTGGGCAATTCTGTCACATGAGCAGCAGTGCTCCTGTTGCCTGGGGGTAATTTGTATTAAAAAAAGAAAATACCCAGTAAAGCTGTTCAAACTCAGCTCAGTGTTGTCAATCATTTCAATGTACTGAGCTACTAAATTCTCTTCAGATACCAAAAATCTACAGCTCACGTAGTCTGGAGATAATTCTCATACACTACAGAGGTCCTATAAGAGAAAACAAACTGTCTGATATTCTTCTGAGTTTATCATCCATAGGCTTTTCTTTGCAAACTGTCTTTGTTATGGAGATAGGCAAAGTTACTGTTTATGAAGGACTCTGGGACTCTGTGTAGAAACACTAAAGCCAAGCAAAAAAAAGCACAGAACATTTGCAGCATAAATGATGTCTATAGATGCTGCTGCCCTCCTAGTGACAGACCTCTTGACATCTTCCCTCTGGAAATGAAATAGTGTTTGGCTTACAGGGGAGGTAGCTGGAAATGCTTACAAAAGTCTTAGACATCTGACACAAGTTGTTTGAAATGCAGCAATCAAGAGACTCTCAAATAAACCTGACTGAACTATCTTAAAAACATGTTCAAAGGACAGATTCAGCCCTGTTCAACCTCTTTTACTGTGATTGTATTTTTTTAAGCAGACACAGAGTCTAATAACTTTTACCTCTTCTGGAGATTCTTTGAAAAGATGTTTAGCCTGTATAATCAAAACTAAGTTCCTGTTACCTAGCTGGAGGCAGACTTCTTCACTGGCTCATACAACATTTCAATAGATTTAGTTAAAAAAGTGGCCCCTATGTTTTCTCTGCTTCCAAAGGCAGGTATACAATCCCATAAAAGCAGGATTTCTGAGATCTAGCCTAAAGCTAGATGTAACTTTTTATCTTTGTCCAGTCTTTCTAGAAGACTCTTTCAATACTTCAGTGCTCAAGATCATGGAAATCTCATTATTTCCTGCCTAAAATAATTTATGACCAGATTAGAACCATCAATTCTTATTCCAACAATATCCTTCATTTTAAAAAACTTTACTGTCTCCAGAGAAGGGCCCACTGACCTGAATAAATGAGAATCAGTGATTGTTGAAGCTGACCAAGAAAAATGCTGGAAATGCCTCGGTCTGACAATGAAATTTTCTCCTAGACAGATATCCTGAGGATGGACAGATTCTCCATTTCAGCTATTATCATCAAATGGGAGAGACCAAGTCATGGAAAATTCCAATCTCCTGCTTTGATAAGATATAAGATGTATTAAGTATAAAAAAACCTCTTCACCTTTTAGTCAGTACACAAATTTACATATGGAAACTTTGAAGATTAGGTCACTGTGATGTAAAGAACATATTTTGGTGCTGTACCCCGCTGGGCTTCTCTGAGCTCCAGAGGAAGAAAAGAGAAATAAGTACAAACTATGAGATATTTTCAAAGTTTTTGTCAGAAAGTTCAGTGATGTCAACAGACAAACTCTCAAATAACCCATTTGATTAAAAGCCGCCACCAGATTTCTTCACCCGATCTTAGAAACTTGGACTATCTAAACTGAGTTCAAGAGGCTCATTTTCCAAATATCTGGTTGCCCATTTGCCCCTTAACCAGCCTCTGCTTCACACTCATGAAAACAAATGGAATAGAAAAATAAAACAGTCACATTTTCTTGCCTGTGTGGAAAGTCACAGCCAGCCTGTATGAAGGGATGGAGAGGGAGAGAGGAAAGGCAGTCCCTAATGCCCAACATGTATTTTACAATTAGTCGATAAATCATCCTTCTTCTGTTTGTAAAAATGCCTTGAGCAGAACAGAGGGGTCCTGAAATGGTTCATTACTTAGAAACATTTGATGAAAGTGGATTCAGCTTTTGGTTTATGATCCAGCATGCTGGAGGAAGATGAGTTTTCTAGATGAGATGCAAGCTGTACACACAGAACCAAACTGCTTCTTTCTGTTTCTCAGCGCTGTCCAAGGCGCTGGGTTAAAGAAAAACCCAGGAGTGGGCTGCTGCCAAAATGAGCCCCACAGTTATCACTTATCCCTGCTAGAGGCGTTGATCCTTGTACAATTCATCTTCACAGCATTGTGGCAAACAGGAAAAACATCTGTTACACATATCATTTATCATTTTTTCTTTAAGTTACTTTAAGTCTTGCAGCTTATTAGTCTTTCCCTCGATTATAACCGATCTCAGCAATCTGCCTTTCAAGCAATGCCCATCAAACCTTTCCCAAAGGGCCCTGAAGCCTGCTGGTTGAGTTGTCTCACAGAAGCCTTGCTAACAGTATACTTTTGGAGTGCCTTTAATCATTCTATGAAGTTAGGAAATTCTCATCTATTAAACTGCAGAGGACCACAGAGAAATTTTATGGCTTGTCACCAATCGAGATCAACTGAAAGGGATGCTGAGCGGTGCTTTCGAATTAAATTACCGTTTTTCAGGTTGGACTGGCACAATCTGTCTTCAGAAAAAGAGGAGCCTTGTGTGGAAGTTTTAGAGCAAATTCAATCCTCCAATCCACACTGCTGCTCCCTACATTTTACACTGAGCTGCACAGCTGAGAAGCTGACTGTGGCATTCTCAGGCATCCTTCCAGCCCAATGGCCAGGTGCTATCTGCCAAAAGCCCATTTCCAGAAGAGCTCCAGCTTAGCACACACAGGGGGAGACAGGGAAAGAACACAGTTATAATTTGAGGGATTTCACAGTCAGATTTACTGAGTGTGATTAAACTTCAACCTCGCTCTTAACCTTCACCTCCTCTGCTCAGTGCCATGAGGCACCTCTCTGTAGCTCATCCAAAAAGGAGACAGCCACTACAGAGCTGTGCGGTTCTTATGAGCACCCTTGTGTCTGTGGGAGGAAGGAAGTGTTCCCTCATGATCCAACACGAGAGAAGACAGAGGATTTCCTCTCTTTTCCCTCTCCTCTAAGATCAAGTTTGTCCATCGCCTGGAGAAGAACAACTTACTAGGGAACATGTAACTTGCTATTGACTGAATTTTAAAAATAAAACAGAACAAAACAACAACAAAAGTAACCATTTTTGCCATGTTTGTTTGTGCTCTGAATTTACATCCTGTGAAAGTGCTGTTACCTTCTCTGAACATTCATGGGAAGAGAATTTCAACCCCCCTGAGTTTAAATGGGTGCAGACAGTGAAGCTGCCCCTGCCCGTGGGAAAGATGATTTTTAAGATCCATTCCAACCCAAACAATTCTGTCATTTCCATGATTCTCCTAGAGACCTCTCCAAACACCAAACACACACTTCTGTACAACTCTGCAATACAAACACACGTAATCAAGGCTGAAGGTAAAACAAAAAAAGAAGAATATATTCTGGTGAAACTTCAACTTAAAGGAACAATGTCTTATGAACAAATATACCTTGAATTTGTTATTAAATCAAAAATTTCATAAGAATAATATTTTTTCCTAAGTTGCAGGTGTAACGCTGCATATCTAATCACAAGTCAAGTATTTATAGAATACCTTCTTAAAGACATTACAGAAGAGGAGAGGGTGAGAACTACACAGCTTTTCTGTCAGGTATTTTAAAAAGACATTAAATATTTGGTGAATTTTAAAGAGAAGAAAAGTGGTAAAAGTTATCACAGAACCAAAATACAGGAGAAATGGCTTCTAATCTCTTCCCTCTGGAGGCATCAGAATGCTTCATGAGAGGTGGAATAAAAGTAAAAGAGACATTTCAGGAAAAATCTTCAGATGAAAATGCCTATTCTTCCAGATTAAAAAGAATTTACCTTCCTGTCAAGAACGAGCTGCTAGATTAGGCTAAATAGGAGGAAAGGGAAAATGTGGAATATTCTGTCTCAGTCACACGAAATATTTTGCCTTATAGCAAAAAAAATAAAAAAATAAAAAAATTCAGAAGCAAAATTTCTTCTCTTCCCATATCAGAGCTTGCTTCCAGTTCTGTGCCTCATGGCTTTCCTCTTTCTTCTTTCCCTTCTTTCCATTCTTTGTCCCTTGTCTGTTTCTCACATCTTGTTTTAAATCACACTCCCAGAGTCTACCTCATTCTTTCCCCCAGAGGCAAATTAAACTCAGGACACTGATTGAAAATTCACACACAGCCTCTTAATGAGTACATCATGGCTGTGTCTCCTGTTGGGCAAAGGAAATCTCAGAAAGGTTTTAGCACACTAAAGCTGTCAGAACAGCCCAAACACCACACACACAGAAAGCAGAGAGTCATTGAAAAACGGAAAAAAGAAACTTTAGAGACAGCAACCACAAATTACTTCATTCTTCCTGTCTTCCTTTCCATATTTGCTTCCTTTTTTTCCTCAGTGGCCTCTCCCACCTCCCAAGTGCAGGACTTTTAACCCAGACAATCCTTCCATCTATCAAAAGCCTGATATCCATGTTTATGTTTCCCCAGGACCAACCTTGTCACTCGACCATATTAGCTCACGTTCCCGTTTGTGACAACTCTTGGCACATTTCCCCTCAACCGGCCACTGCTTCCTTTTACACGACACAAAGCACTTTAGCAGCCAAAGCACAACAGTCTGATAACTGCTCACCCAATATCATGTATCTTCTTATTATCTGCTACATTATCCTTATCTAATTGCATGCACTTTGGCTCAATCTGACATTTTCAAAACTACAGATGCTTATTAGCTTTTCTTAGCTAAAAGAAAAAAATGTGCATTATAGTGATTATCAGTTCCTGGCACTGTCTGCGAAACACTGTAATGAGAGAGACCTTTAGCCCACTATAAACAAGCACAATCAGGGCCTGTTTTGGTTATTAGCAATGCTCCTACAAATGTTGCCACTGACAGAATTAATGACGGCACTATTAATTATTAATAATCTCATGTTTCTGTCCGTGGGTTCATTTTAGCCGGAAGCTTTAGGCCAAAAGCAAAAATTATTTAATTCTGCACCACCACAAGGAAGCCACAAATGAAGTCATGGCTTTGATTCCTTCACAGTGCACAACAGATGCAGGTCCACCCTCTCAGGGGTAAATAACTGGTTGAAGGTCATGCAGCAGGTCAGTGGCAGACCCAGGACCTCAACTGCAAGACTTCCCTAACAGTTATTCCAGTGTTCCACCACCAATCCGTGCCCCCCTCAAACAGAAGGTATCTGAATGCGCCCAGAAATCAGTGAGAATTACCCACTCCTTGAAGAAGCCTGTTTCGATCTCAGTGTCCTCAGACACAGGGAGTATAAAGGCAAGTACAATAGATGGGGTTACTGTGATCCTAAACCTTGGCTACATCAGTTTAATTAATTACTCGTGTTTGCAGTGACTCACTGTATGTGTTCTGACAAGTGTTTTTGCTGCAGTTCATAACAGAACAAAGAAGCTGCTTCAACAGCACCCACTATCAGAGACACCATTGTGAAGCACTATAACACCTTTAGTGTTTTCTCCACGTGTCTCCTCTTGTAGCTGGGATTGCACAAAAAATATATTAAAAAAGAAAAAGAAAAGAGAAAAATGAAAAATAAGAAGTTAATATATAGCAGGCAGAGGAACTGTTATCAATAAAGTGCTTAGATTTAATATCCCTAGCAGTAAGAGTAGTAGAAATGGAAATATTTTGTTTACTATAAAGCATTAATGTGTCTATTGCAACATGGTTGTTGGTTTCTACAGTTTCCCCAAGAACAAAGTAATAGAATTTTGGTCTTTTAAATATTGCTTTCCTTTTCTAGCACCTAGATGAAATAGAAAAACAAAATCAAAACCAAATCTTATTCAATACAGGTTGTACGGAAACATGAGGAAAGATTTAGCAATAAATTACAAACAAATAAAGATAGGATTCTACAGTCACATGAAACATAATCCCATAAGCAATCCGTGCAAATCTCAGAGCTGTGTATGCAGTAAACTTATCTCGGGACAATCAGTCTCTTATGCAAGAGGTCAAACACTATTTAAAGCAGATCCCAACATCCCCTTTGCTCTCTGCTCAAGTCTGCTTGTGCCTTCCCCTGAAGCACAAGATAACCCAACCTGTCTGTCCTGAGAGGAGGGCAGAGACACAGGCAGGAGCTGAACTTTGCAGTGCCAGGGGGAATATCACCGGGAAGTGGCTGGGGTGGAGCCTTCTGGGTTTTGCTGGGATATCCATCCTTAGGCGCCAGGGCACAGAGCGATAAGGCTGCCGGCAGCCACCTGCTAGATAGAGAGGAAGAACTGACTCATGGCTTCCCAGCAGTGCAAAAAAACACAGAATTCTTCTCCCATGAGGTAGTGCTGAGGGATGGGATAGGAGAAGAGAAGAGAAGAGATGAGCTGTGCTTGCTGCCTCTATGGCTTATAAGGGATTCTGTCACCGCAGAGTTCACTCAGCAGCAATGAAAGACTCCATAGATCAGAAGGCGTAGAAGCTAAAAACCTTTATTAAGAAAATAACTCAACCTTTATAGATGAGTTTGTTAGCTCGACTCACATTGGTCAGCAGGTTAACAAGAAAAAGACACCCCTCAGCCCATTGGTGAAAGGAGAACAACCCCCTGAAAAACATCCCAAAGACAAACACCATGAATCTCATGTACAAACACCAGGTGCAGATACCACCCATAATTCTCTTGGCACTCCCTCACAACTCCCCAGGATAGCCTGAGAAAGTTGCTGATTTCTCTCTCTAACCAGGCTGTCAGCCTTCACAGGATTCAGAAGTCTTGGGGAGCAAATGGGAAGAGCCCTCCACCCCAGAGCCACGTCCAATACCTCCCTACCAGCCAGCAGCAGCAGCTGTCACAAGATTGCTTTATTCCTTTTCTGTGACCCTGCTACAAGCATACGTGTCTATTCTGCTACTGTTAGCAGGTCGTACTTGTTATTTTGCCAAAGGCTGGCCTTATAAATAAAACTCTTTTTTAGTCCCCTTTAGCCTGAGGTGCTGCAGGACACTTGAATTCATCTTCACGAACATGAACTGTACAGACTGGGCTCTGCAAACCACTGCTTATACCCTTGAGAAGGGACAACAGGCAGTAACAAGCTTCCTGCTGCTGCCCAGCTGCTGGACTTGTCCCTCTGTCCCTACCAGAACAGGAGGAAAGCAGCAGGCACAGAGATCCTGTGTAAACCTCCTGCGGGCTCTGCCCACCAAGTGCCTTCAGATCTAGGGCTTGGAGACTGCAGCAACATCTGTAATTGCTCAGTCTGCATGAGTTTAATTTCTCCTCTGACCAAAATACCACAGCTGCATTCTTTTATAGAGGGTTTGAGCTTATTTTAATGGAAAATAAGGAACACGAACACACTTTTGTCATAAACACTTTAAAATTAATGACTGTGGTATAACTGCAGCTGAGGTTACCAGGCATTTACCACTGCTGCATTTCCATTTCATGTAGCTCTGTACATCCAAGAAAGAAAGCCTGGGGAGAAATCTGCATTTGCTTTTGAGGTCTGCCTAGACTGAAATCTGCTTGAAATGCTGGAGCAGATGCTATTGACAAACACAGAAAGAAATATAAAAAACCCCAAACCACCCCCTCCCTGAAATATTATAATGAAAGCATTAAGATGCTCCTGTCCTTCCTTTTGGATGCTTTAAATCTTTTTGCTCAAAGCAAACTCCAAAGCCTCAAAGAGCTAGAGGGAAACATCAGCCATTTGAAATGTCACAGGAAAACTGTCAGAAATGAGTGCTAGATACAGCAAAGACTTAAATGTGCCAGACTTCACAATTAGTTTCACACCTGTAAGAATATCCGTGGTGATAACTGGAACAATTTTTAGTCTTAAAGCCCCTGGGGCCCAGAACCAGAAATTGCAATAGCTCACAAGGCTAAGCCACAAGCAGACCATTGCTGCCACAGAGCTGAGATGTACTGTCCATGTGCCACCTCAGCATCCAATTTTCCATCTGCAAAGTGAATATAATAATAATAAGTGCAGTTTCAAAAGGCACAAAGACAGCAGCTCCTGGAAGAATCTGTGTAATAGCTGAGCTCTACTAACAAGCACCTTGTTTAGAGTAAAATAATTTACACTTCGTAAGTGATAAACAATTAAAAACCATATTCTGTTTTCTTCAGCAGAGAGTGACAAAATTGGCCTTTTTCAAATTACATCTCACACTTCAGTACCTCTGTGTAAACTTAAATATTTGCAGAGTGAATGAGGACGGGACCCCTCTCTACCTCTCCCGCCCCCTACCTCCATACTGCAAGTTCCCTGAGACTTCAAAACTGCATTGATCTTTGCTGTAATCTTTGGGAAGACTTTCAAGAGCTATTTTAACAAAATAAGCCATGAAATATCTCTATATTAAAGTGCTTAAAAAAAATGTAATTAAAGCTCTGTTGCATGTGGGAAACTTAGGTTCCCAAACACTCTACAGGTGGAAAGGTTGTGAAGAACTTCTGTTTCCACTACAGAGAAACCACTGCCCATTCTCCCTTCAGAACACTTTCCTGGATTGTACACCACACTCTCTTTCTGTTCCCTTCTGTGCTGCAAAACATCCACGAGCCCAATGCTCATTCCAACTCTCTTTTACAGTTATATACTGGCAGTAAAGATTATGGCACAGTGATCTATTCCTATAAAGGAATGCATGCACTCAAAATATGCTTTAACTCAGTTAACTCACCCACACGGAATCTTACCAGTAAAAACACCCACAATTTAATGAATACACATAATATTTTCAAAGGTGTGTATATCAGTAAGAAAACTGATCCAAAATAAGTATTTGTGCATCTAACTAGGAAATATATTCCAGTATGTATTTTTGTGTTGGACCACAAATCTTTTGAAACACCATGAAACTACAAACCTAAATTATCTGCACATACTTTTGAAAAGACACACTGTATACAACCCACTATGAGTGAAAGAGGCTTTTGGGAAAACACTGGCTTTCTTTTTTTTTTTTTTTTTTTTTTTTTTNCCACATCTGAATAAGGGGCCACCTAAAACTATTGCTGAACCATTTCTTATGAGCCTTGAAAATAAACACTTCACCCCGAAGGTCAAAAAGGAGAGTTACAAAACTGCCACCGGTTTCCTCAGACCTAGAGAAAGCAGTAAGGAATTGAGGAACTATGGAAGTGTGAACGTGTAAACAAGCGGGTGGTTGATGCTTTCCTGTAAAAGCAAGGAAAAGCAGAGGGCTCCATAGGAACAGTGTGACCACGACACGCTGCCACCCCTTGGTCACGGGATGAAAATGCTCGCACCTTATGGCAGCGTGCTGGGAATCATCCTACACATCAGGCAAAAAATCCCAGAAAAATCATCCTGCAGTTCATGAACTTTAACGGGAAATTTTGCTGCACCAGCACAAACAGCAAAGTAATGTAAAGCTTTTTGTCTCAAGGGACTAAATCTGACTCTCAAAGAGCATTTTCCAAGCTGTGATACATACCCTAAGGACTGCTTTCAGTCTGGCCTTTCCTGAAACAAAAATACACAAAAGGGTGGAGAACAGCACATACTCACAGATTTGTTTGTTTATTTTTTTCCTGTCTCCTATGTTTTTAAAAGCCCCTTGGAAACCAACTTGAGCTGCTCCAACCCTGGTCTCAGCCTCTGCTTTCTGCACTCAAGCTCCCAGCTCAGAAAGAGAAATAACATGAGCCAAGTACTCCACATGAGGTATCCCAACCTATGGCACAGTTCACTACTATCAGAAAGATGATTCAGCCTCTTCACACAGTTATTCCTGAATACTTAAAAATACATTTTTCTCTGGCAGATTTTTTTAGTGGGTGCATCATCACCATGGCTAGTGAAGACTGCAGAAACAGAGGTGGATTTTAAACTGCCAGCAAATATCAAAAGTTTGTTTAATTATAGACATAGCTATAAAGCAAAATATAAAATGTGTATCACCTGCAGATCAGTGTCCAGTATTCAGTAATCACAAAATATATGATGAGCTTCTGTGCAAATATATCCCATGATTTTAACAAGGTTTATAGCTATTCCTTTTGAAGAAAGTAAGCTTCATTTTTCATTTGGTTCAAAAGGTGAGCTCACAGAATATCAGCAAGGCCTAACTGTTTCCGTGGAAATAACCATTCCCGCCCTCTGCACCTTAATGGCTTCAGGATAACTGAGCTCAGCATCCAAGAACTCACCAAGAAGAGGCAGAACAGGAGATTCTTACAGACTTGAACAGTTGGTTTTGCCCATACAAACAGCAGTACAGATACATAGACTTCTAGTTAAAATTCAACTTGTTATAGTTTACAACAAAGTTAGGGTTTCTGCAGTCCCACAGAGCCTTCTATACAATCAATTCATTCAGCTCTTAAGGAAAAAAACACCCCACTTTTGAAAGGCCTGTTGCCTGCAGCTCAGGCCTCAACATTTCTGAGGGTTCTGTCCTTGACACACATTTCTAGGAGGCAGTATCTCTTCCCATTAGACAAATAATGAAATTAAAATTAACACTTTCAATTACATGCAACAGCAAGTCTGACGTACCAAATTACTTTTTTTTTTACACATGGATTTGATTCTCACATTCTCAGACTCACTCTGTGTGTATTAATTGGTTTATTTTTGTTGTTCAGCAGAGAAATCTTTCAATGAGGTAAGAGACGGGACTTCCAGATGTTTTAAAGTGTCATTTATTTTATTTTTTTATATGGAGTAAAAAGTGTGGTGTTTTTCATAAGTGTTGAAAAGATGGTGAGAAGTTACAGGACTCCAGCTTGCATCATCCTTTAAAACTTATCTACTATTAGAATATTGACAGGTAGGATGTTTACACCATTAGATCAACAATAAGAAATTTTATCTAGTAATAGGGTGACCTTTTCTAACCAACCTCGTTCTGCCATATAAATCCATTCTACAGACTCCTTGTTACCTTTGTAATGACTTCTATTCTCTCTATCTAGCTTAACATGTCTCTGTTTTGACTACAAGTCCACATTCTTGCTTCCAGCACCTAAGCTTGGAAGCTTCTCCCAGGTTCTTAGCTCAAACCCGGTGTTTAATTCTAAATTTTGGCCTGCAGGCCCAGTGTTCTGAAAGCTCTCTGTTTTTTACATTCCAACAACTCTGTTAACAAAGGATATTTGATTTACTAAAGCCTTAATTTATCCAAGCACAAAACAGTTTTACTGAGGCATCTCAAAATGATCTCTATTTATATCTGAATTAAAAACTTCTCAAAAGGTAAATAAGTCTGAATAATCAATTGCAAAACTAATAAAGTAATATTACTAATATGCTCAAATGTAGTTTTAATGCAAATGCAGAAAAGAAAGAAATTCAATTATTGCAAGAATAATCAGAGGAATGAAAGCTTTTGTACTTTGGGACTGGCTTTTTTAATATGTTTAAATCTCCTATTAAAGCCAATAAGAGTTTTGCCTAAGTAATGAACCTGTAAAAATGCAGTATGTGGCTTTTCATATAAAAAAATGTTATGATGTTTCACTGGAGGATTCAGTATTTTTAACAGATAACTTTTAATACAAAATTCATTTTAAAAAGTACTGGGATCACTGTTTTACAGACAGTGCCTTATAAAATGGATCAATATTCCACGTTACTGGAAAGTGTTGAATTTTTTATGCACCTGATTAATGCGTTGTTATCATCCCAGTAATTAAAAGGAGCGGCATTACACACAATCAGCGTGATACATCTTACTCAGCACCTCCTGGCAGTTGCCTGCAAAAATTAAACTCATTAATCACTGTGATGCCAAGAAAGAATCCTGGAAAAAGGTGAAGAAGCTGTATTTTTTATGGGAAAAAAAGTTCTCAGGTAAACACGTAAGCGAAAATCCCTTCTACTGTACAATATGCAGAGCATTTATCTCATCACCCTAAAAGGTAAACCAATAAAAATTACCATTAAAATGTAACCTCATCCGTCTAAGAAAGAGAATTATTCTAACAAAATTGTTCATAACCTGCTATACCACCACACTGAATTGAATAGAGTTCTCACAGATGCTCCCTGATCCAAATAAATGTAGTGAAAATCTAATAACAAGTTAAATATGTCATCTGAATTTTGTTTAGAGCTGTTGCAATAACTTCAATATCAAAAATGCCACAGAGCCAACTAGGCAGTGTTTTCCTGGAGTCATTTATATGGAACCTAGTTCCCTTATTAGTCCTCCCATAAATAACGTGATTGTCTCATCAGAAAAAAACAATTAACATGAAAATTTTGCAAGACTTTATCCGGGTTTTGTTCAGTAGTGAGGTCTAGTATACATATTCTTTCTCATATACCTGTCATGAGTTGAATTGTAGTAAAAAATATTTAATTTTTTAAAGAATGATGTGACCTCTGCTTTTCAATATTTTTATGTTACTAAAATAATGCTCTCAAGTGTGTCTCGATGATGTCTGCAAGTCAGCAGCTGTCATATAAAATCATTATTGGTTTTGATTTGAATTTTGTTAGGGAGTTACTACCCCCTTTTTAACTCTGTATAGGTTTCAAGCAGTATTTTTCTTTCTTTTTTTTTCTTTTNAAGTGCGGGAAAGGAGAAAACCCTTTGTTTCTGTATGTTTAAGTTCCGGGTTTTCCTACTATGTTGATGTCTAAAGAAGAAAGACAATGTGACTGCCCACTTGTGCAAAACAGAAGTCAAATCTTAGGAAAAAGTTTCCAATGCTGTCTCTTGAAGCCTTTTCCCATGATGAGCAATAGCACGTACACCTGGCACCCTGCACAAACAGACCACTCTTGTACTTCTCTAGTGGTCTTTGCCAGCTCTCTGCCCCTCTTTTCCCCTTTCCTCGAGGGTCTCATGCCCAGGGCTGCATTTGCTTGTCCTGAGTGAGCCTGACTTCTCCACTCCATCTCTCTGATCTCACCACAGACAAGTGCGAGAGGTCATGATCAGCTTGGGTCCCTTGGGAGTGTTTGGGAGAGAGAACAGCTCCTCCTTCCCAGATCAGAGGGGTTCGGCACTCTGGACAGCTCGCTCTGATCTAGGACAGAGGGGTTCAGCACCCTGGACAGCTCTCTCTGACCCGGGACAGAGGCGTTCGGCCTGGAACAGAGGGGCTCGGTACCTCGGACAGCTCCCTCTCACCCGGGACAGAGGGTTTCGGCACCTCGGACAGCTCCCTGGGACCGGGGACAGAGGGGTTCGGCACCCTGGACAGCTCCCTGTGACCCGGGACAGCGAGGATCGGTACCTCGGACAGCTCCCTGTGACCCGGGACAGCGGGGTTCAGCACCTCGGACAGCTCCCTGTGACCCGGGACAGCGGGGTTCAGCACCTCGGACAGCTCCAGCCGTCCCGCCCCCTCTGCCAGCTCCTCGCCCCGCAGGCCCGACCCTCGCTCCCTGAAACATGAGAGTTAAAGAGCATTTCCACTGGCTTGTCATTACCTCATCCTGACGACCTAACGACCCTCTGCCGGAGACCACCAGCTCAGGTTGCCCAGTCTCTGCTGGAAAGGAGCACCTCTGAACTGCCGACCCAGTCCAGGGGGCTTTCTCAGATAGGTTGCTTAATGTGAATTGGTTTCTTTTAGGAAATTGTTTTCCTTTAGAAGCAACTCGCACTAAGTGTCCACGTGCGTTCAGAAGTCACACCTAATCCCTGTTTCCGGACACACTTTTTTGCACTTCATTGCAGAAGACACAGGCAGGCACAGACAGCAGCGTCCTTCAACAGACAGCAGTAGTACTCTTCACCCACACAACTCTGAGGGGATGGGGGAGAGAGAGGGGAAGAAGAAAAGAAAGGGAAAAAAAGAAAAAAAAAAAAAGATAGGGAGAAAAACTTCCCTTTCAGAAGTTAAACAGTATTCTTATTAATATTATTTTGGAGCCTGTCAGCAGAAATCACTCGCTAAACTGCAGGCTTTCCCCTGCTTCCGGACTCAGCGCTTCTGGTGACCAGAGAAGCGGCTCCAGACATCTGCTGTCTCCAAATCCAGCAAAGCGAAATTACAACAATGAGGAAAATGTGCCTGAGCCCAGCCCTGGAGGTGGCACTCCGCTGGCTCGCAGCGACACCTAGAGCCCGGCACACCGCCGGGAAGGGCCCCTTGTCCCCAGCCACACCGGGAGAGAGTCACCAGTGGGTGCGGGAGCCCGGGAAAAGGGCCCGGTGCCTTCCTGCAGTTGGCCAGGGCCAAAGAGCAGCAGTGCCAAGATCTTTGCTGGTGACCGCGTCACAGGGAAGAGCCAGTTCAGGTCCCTGTCACTGCTGTCCCCCGGGGCTGTCAGCATTCAGTCACCTAGGGGAGAGGTTTAGCTCGATTGGCCCCATCGCTGACAGAAGTGCACTTGCTCTATGAAACACAAAAGCCTTTACGAAGGGACGAGAGAATGGGCAAGGATTTAAAAGATAACCCGAGGACATTTCCCTGCATACACAACTCTCTCCCCTAAGTGAAGCAGCCCTGCTGCTGTGACTTGAAGCTGTGCCTTGCTGGAGAAGGCTCCCAGAGCCAAAGCTAAACCCTGCTGCAAAGCTAACGCGTCCCACTCGGGGAAGAAGTATTTTTAACAGACACAAACATTATTCCCAACTGCAGCCATTTGCTTCCCCTTGTGTGCGCTTCCACAGAGGCAAAACACACTCAAATCCCTCTGCAAACCTAACACCAGCCAGCGATGCGGAGCTACATGTTTTGATCTATCACCGGCCCTTGTTCACTCAGTCTTCCTGCTTTCCAAATCCCCAGTCCCCTTCCACGCCACACCGAAAGAACCAGGGGCAATCGACCCGGGCTAGTTTAACTCCATTGGACACAGCAGGCAGCCAGCGGCCTCGATTAGTCACTCGTTACTAAGGCGATATGCAGATGCACCCTTTGAAGTCGCTGCTCTGGGAAGCAGCGCGGGAGCGGAAGGTGCGCGGCCGAAGTTTGCGGCTTCCCCGCGGGGGTTCGCCCGGGGGCAGCGGGGAGCGGGAAGAGGCAGACACAAACAGCTGCTCAGGGGTTAAAAAGTTTCCCTGCTGCCAGGTTAGGGGGAGACTGACAGGAAAGCGACGAGGGAGGGACAAGGTGAAGACTTCTGCCCGGGGAGAGTGTTAAAGGGTAAAACGCGGAATAAAAATTAAAGAAAAAAAATTAAAAAAAAAATAAAAAGGCGGGTGGGAATCCTTGTCGCTTAGCTTGGGGGCAGCCGGACGGAGCTGGCATTTGGCGTTTCCTAAGGTGCTGACCCCGCGCCCCCCAGCCCCGCTCCACGGGAGCGGAGAGCCGCGCAGGGAGCTCGGTAACGCGGAGAGCTGCGTGGACAGCGCAGGGGCGGGTGGGTCCCCGCTCCGCTCGACTCCCAGCGGGCTCCGTCCCGTCCTGTTCCCGGCACTTCAGGGGAAGAAGAAGAGCGCCAAGACCCGCCCGGAAGAGCGGACAAACCGCAAGAAATCGCAGCCAGCTTAGAGGGGCACACAGCCATCCCGCAGGACAGGGGGCGGGGAGGGGGGGGCACCCAAAACCCAACCCAACCGCACGCGAACGACACCGGCGCTTACATCCTCCTCCTCGCAGTCACTTCGCGACTGGTACTGGAAGCGGGGCCGGCTGCCTTCCTGTTGCAATGGACGCGGGGTCTTGCCGGCAGCGCCGTCCTCCTCGCTGCTCTGGGCACCCAGGAGGTGACTCGCTTCGGGGGGAACGGGGAACGAGCGGGAGGTGTTGATCTTCCCGCTGAACCGCTGGTACAGCGAAGCCATGAAGTCAATCCGCGGGAAACGAGGGAGAGGGAGGGAAAGAGAGCCGCTTCTTTTTTTCTTCCCCTCCTCTCTTCTTTTTTGGCTACAGCATGCTACACGCGGGTGAGGATCAGTCCCATATCAGTGGGAGGGAGAGCGAGGGATCCTGCTCCCCGGTCCGCTGCACCGGCACCCGGAGAGAAGCCGGGGGGGTTCAAGAGAACAGACACAGGGGAGTGATGAGAGGAAGACGAGAGAAGATAGATAAATAATAAAACGCAATCGAGCCGTAACAACACAGGCCCCTGGAATGCTGCACCATCCAGTGTCGGGAAGGAAAAAAAAATAGAAGAGAAAAAAAAGAACCAAAACACTCCACGAAGACGTACCCCCGATAATGGCGCCTGAGTGGATCAGCATTAAATGTGCTTTGGGGGTGTGCGTGTGTGTTTGCAAAAGCAGGGAAAAAA
>VXBU01002241.1:544532-622605 GCA_013400315.1 Bombycilla garrulus
CCCCCGGCCCAGGAGCCGCGGCCGCCGCTGGGCGCTCCGGGCAGGGACACCGGGCAACTGCTCGGGCCGGCACCACGGAGCTGCCGGCCGGGTCCTGACCCGCCGGCCCAGCCGCTCGGGACACAGGGGGACAATCCCTGTTGCTCCGGCACCAGGCACCGCGGTTTCCATAGCAACAGATGCTTAGGTTTAATGGAAAGCGGCAGAATTGCTGTCCCCTTTTCTGCTCTCCCCTTTGACCTCTAAATTTGCCAGAGATATAGGGATCACAACACACAAGGCATAAACCAGTGTGTGCCCATTCCCATTGAGAGACTTGCTGCTGAAGAGCTCATTAACCTCATTATAATTTAACTAGTGGGTTTTATGGATAAAATTCTGTTTCTAAACACTGTTCTTGCTTAAAGTTTTAGCTGTTAAGATAATACCATCTCTGATATATGTAATTTCATCAGTCTTTAAAAATACCCATTTCAGCAGATCATGTATACAATAGTCTAAAGTGCAACGATTCCTCCTCTATTATTTCAACAACTGCCTGATCAAAAATCTCTTTGCGTCTGAATAGTTTCATCTACTCCTTTTTATTTGAGTCTTCAAAGTCAGGCGTGAAAAATCTTAACATTTAGATGAAAAGGGAACCTTATCTCATCAGGAGAGAAAACAAAAACAAACACTTCTATCTCCTTCCTGACAGAACTTGAAAGAAGGAATCATTTTGATCTTCACAACTGAGATTCTGACATTTAATTAAAAAACAAGATGAGCACGCAATGCTCTGAAGCAAAGGTCTGGGTTCCAAGTCATAGTGACATCCATCATAACAAAGGTAACTTTCCAGAAGCCACTTGGACCCCTTGTAACTTCTGTTTCAGACACAAATTGACTACCAAAAACCTGGACACATAACTCAGCTAAATTCCACCTTGAACTGCATTAATGATATTTGGAATCATCATGGCTTTAAATTATTTTGAATTGGTGACAACCAGCACTGAAAAAAAGGAACAAGAGAATAAAATTAAAATAAATAATACATTTTTAACTTCTAAGGAAAAACTAGGACACAAAAGAATAATCAAAGAGAGCCACAAAAAGGCAAGACGAAACCACCAGGCAGAAAAAAACCACCAAAGATTAAATGTCTGAATTAAAAAGTTTCAAAGAAAGTACAGAAAAACAAAAACATTCTGCATCACAGCCCAGTTCAAAACCAAAAGAGCCTCTAAGGACCAATTCAGATCCAAATACAGTATGGTTTTAATTGTTAAGAACCGAGAGTTCACATAATTGAATTTGCTTAGTCATGCACGCATATATTGGGCATGTATGTGTGTACACAATTAATGGGAAGATTATATTAAGGGAAGACAGAATTGCAATGTCAAATACTTGAAAAGCTCAGTAAGTAGCAAACAGCCAAATGGTCCTCATCCACCAAAAGATCCTGATCATGTAGCTTTGGGCTGTGATTCATTCACCCAAAAATAAATAATTACAGCTATTTAAAGGCATTTCTGATTCCAGCTCTCCCCTCCACAACAGACCAGGGACAGCAGAAACAATTTAATGTCATGTTCTGGGTATCATGGTGGGTGAAGGAAGTTGGGAATTGCAGGAGTCATTTCTACCACCCTTCTACAGGCAGAGCGACCTCGCGTGGAAGGGCTTGAGCAGGCAGCTGGAGGCAGAAATATCCTCAATAACCCTCTGCAACAAGACGCACCAGGATCAGTCTGTTGGTGCCATTGCTGAAAGCAGGAGGATTTTTCTGAGTCATAGGGGACCCAGATGATTGCATTAGGGACTCTGGAGAGCACTCCAGCCTGCCCGTGCACGAGTTATCTCAGGATGTAGCTTGTCCCTGCAAACGTGTTATGGAGGTCCTGCCTGCCAGGCAGGGACACAGCCCAGGGCTCCTGAGGCACTGCTCAGTGCTGGAAGCACCTCTACCCTCCACTTGCAGGTTAATTTGCTGCTCATCTGTGCATGACTGGGAGCCCAGAGTCCTCTACAATGTCCTAGCTATGTGACCAGCTGCTGGCAATGTGCACACCAACGGCGCGTGGAAAGCCAAAAAAAAAGCAACACAGAAAATATTGAGACATGGCAGCAAAATGGCACTAAACAAACACCACATCAGGAACTGGGATTGCATTGCAGCTGAAGACCTTTCCAGCCCATGGCAAGATTTGAGGAGAAGTGAGCAATTTGTGCTAAGAAACGTGTAAAGAGGCGAAATATTTCAAAAGTACAAACATAAGGTTCTTTAAACACACATCCTACACATACGAAAAATCCTTTTCCTAAACCCTGCAATGAGATCCCATGATAAAAATCAAGGTACTTCAAAACAAACAGTGTCCTCAAGCGTCTTTTCGTTCTATATTTAATTCAGTATCTGAAGTTTTGAAGAGATGTTTGATTCCTAACTAGTGACATTTCCGTCAAAATAAAGTGTGTTAGTTAAGACATTTTTCCTGCAGCACCAAAGTATGTTTTACTGACATTTTTAAAGCATTCAGATAAAAATGACATGTTTTTCTCCCCATGTTGTATAAATAAACAGTGTCCCCATATTTCAGCACTATTAATGTAACACAATCAAAAGCAGGTCAAAACCAAGCCCTACTGCTCTAAAACTTTACATTAAATATTTGTTTTCAGACAAATCAGCTCAGAATAACACTGGCAAAGAAACAATCCAGCAATATTATTCCTGGATATATAACTTCTATCTGTCAGGGAATTCATGCATTGTTATTCACATTCCATTCTTCTGTTCTGGCAAAGCAATTTATAAGCTTGTCATCTAAATAATATAGAGTTTGCTGCAGACAGAGCTTAACATGTTTCTAGTTTTCAAGTGGTGATAGTTATTAAGCAGCTGATTAGTGGGTTTTTTTTAACAAATCATAGTTTTTCAATAGTTCAAATATACTTTTTATTATTTGGACTATTATATTTTCATTTTCCAACAAACTTGTAAAGGAATTTTAGAATTTCCTGGTTATTTTTTTAATATCACTCCCAAAAAGGCCAAGTAAGTATTTTATCTTAAAATGACTGTATTTATTAATATAAAACATCTGGGGTTTTTATAACAACAACTGCCTGGGCACTAGAGAGACAAAGATACAATATTTTAACTCCTATTACCATGGTCAGCCAAGATAAAATCATCCAGCTCATGAATCTCTATTGGCCCCAGGCTTATGCCTTCTGTACATCCCCTGCCTGGTGTCAACTAGAAACCCAACCAAACCAGAACAGGAAATCCCTTTCCTGTGTCCAATGCACCAGTTCAGCAGTCCCTGAGGATACATTTGATCATTCATTTTGATCCAACGGGTATGCTGGGGGGAGCACTGCACTGTGTCAAGACAAGTGGCAGTAGGGCTGTGGAGGGGCAGTATATATTGTGGAATTAGTATGCTGAGCTGCTCACTTTCCTAGCTCATTATTTGTGCTAGCAGCATCTCAGAGCAAGTGATGTAGAAATGCAGCATTGGACAGTGAGCGAGGACAGAGAGAAGCATATTTCTCTACGGAGCAACAATATTCAGAAAATTAATCTGGCAGGCCTTCTAATGATTAAAAAAAATAAAACAAACAAAAGTCCCTAAATAAACATGGAGCTCTCCAGGCTGGACTAAGAGAAACGCTGGTAAAATTAGTTTTCTGGGCACTACAAAAATAATTCAGTCTTCCACAAGTGGTGGAATGAAGGCTTTTGTGGAGAATAGAAAACACTGATACTCAAGTACTGAGAATAATAGACAGTGGTGGCTTTACAGGATACACGACTTTTGGGGCAAAAGAAATAGGCTGGAAGAAAAGGGTCTTCAGGAGCAGAGATGGGCCCAGAGGGGGCCAAGAAGAAAAAAATCAAAAGCATACAGAAGAGGCAGGGATACAGTGAAGTACCCAGAGGGCTGAGAGAAAAAGGAGATGAAGACAAGCGAGGTCAAAGAGGCAGAGAAGAAATGGACCAAAATTGTCAGAGACGGAAAGCACCAACGTGCCTGGGGAGCAGGGAGCCAGGCTGGGGTGGTGCAAGGTTAATTGGAGCCACACAAAGGGAGCATTTTCCAAACCAGGGAGATCAGCTGCTGCAGAGGGCAATTCCAACACTTGGTGGATAAATGTTCTCTCAGTGGTCAGTAAGACAGGTGATTGTAACCACTGAGAGTCCTGATACCCCAAGGCCTAATTAAATGAAATCAAGAGCAGGTAGCTGAGTATCAGCAGGTTCTTCCGGGTAGTGTGAGCAGGACTCTTTCCAAAGGAACTGGGTGAAAGTCCTAATGCTGAGGGCACTTATAAATAGACTGTATGAGATATTAGAAAATGTGCTGTAAGGCATAATCCTGCCAACTGGCAAAACTATAGATGGCAGGACCAAGAAGGTCTTTCCCATATGGTTTTTTATGATTTGGCAGTCGGTGCAGAGGTGATGAAAGGCAGAAAAAAACAAGAAGCTAACACAGAAGAGCCGGAAGCAGTGGTTGTGAAAGTCTGGTGCTAAAAAAGGTTATGCAAAGCCTGAGTAAAAGAAAATACTGATGTACATGTGTTTGTACAGCTGCACACCACAACAGAGTCCTGGCTTAGCCCTGTAGCTGGTACTGACATTCACACCAATAGAAATTTGTACTGCAGGCTGTCTTTCTTGTCTTAATTAACATTCTGTCTTTGGGAGCTTTATCTGAGAGAAGTTAGGATGAGATCCCAATTCTGTGTCTGCAAGAGAAGCCACGAAGTCAAGCATTAGAGATAAATACGTTTTTGTTTGGATGCCATGAGCTGTGGCATCCATGTGAGACTTGGCTAACATTGCTGAGCTGGTCTCCACTGCGCACATTCCTCTCTGCTTTTTAACCTGCCAGCGTTTGAAGCTCAAGTCAGATACGCCATGACAGCAACCAGGTTGCCTGTAATCCAATCTCTCAAGGGGGCTTTCAGTAAGAAAAGGGAATATAATTGTCTTCAGAAAGGCAAAGTAGTCTGTTGCAGGTTTATCAGAAAATCAACCATCTTGCAAAAGCATCCCTCTGTCACCTCAGACAGACTGACTCAAGGCAATAGATATGCTCTGCTCCAAATGTGAAAGGGATGCACGAGGTTCCTGCTCCATTTGTGTGCATGAGCCACATTTGCACATCCTTAATTGCCCAAGTTGGGAGAAGCCGATCCAATTCCTCCCTAATTCACCACTATAAAATTGGCAGCACACAGAAGCAAAATACCTTGGAGAAATTCTGAATTTCCACTTGCCAAAAAGAACTTGTGCATGAAGAATCTTGGAGAAGTGGAAGGAATTTAATGTGTTAGCATTTCAAATGCATGCCACAGGATTCAAAGGGAGCAGACAAGACAAAACAATTTAATTTAAAGAGGTTTTTTTTATAATAAGAATATTTTCTTTAAACAGATCTGACTTCTCAGACTAGCTGTCACTAAATTCACTGGGATTTTTGTTGCTTGGAAGAGAACTAAAGCCTAAATTTACTAAAAGAAAGTACATCAGGGGATGTAATGACAAACTTTTAGGTTTTGGAACCCCCCAGCTGAAAGGAAATTCTAGAGAAAAATATGAATATGTAGGGAAAAAAAGCATATTTAGAGACATGGACATCTCAAAAAGGCTACCTTAGCCTAACCAAATATCCTCCCACTCCATTGTTCTCCTTATGGCCCTGCCAGACATATGTTTCTTCCTCCAGTTTGGCACAGATTCAGCATATTCAAATCTCCTTCTCTTGTAGCAGTTAGAGAGAAAGGAGCAATGATGGAGGTTTGTAAAAGCCCTCCCTGTGAGGAAGCATGGTGGATATTCTCTAGGAATACATACCAGATCAGGCAATCTTGAAGGCTGTAGCCCCAATTCATCCCAGTTTCTGTCTCCCATCAGGATGACAGACAGCTGCTGTGGGATGTCTTCCTGGGCAGTTTTGAAGGTACAGACCCGGCACTAAGGCTACTTCAGGAAGTTTTCAGGCTGAACAGAAAAGTGTCTAATGAGTTCCAGTCATCGGGAGCTAAATGGGCAGTGAGCAGGGGTTTTATAGAGTACTGCTCTAGATTAGCTGCCTGAAGACCCCTGAAATCACCTAAAAGTAAAATAATCCCATTTTGGATTTGAGACTAATTTAAACTGGTAGACATTTGTGGTTCTTCACTCTCAGTGCTGGTGCATAGTCTTTCCTGTCTATTTGCCTTCATAAAGTGATTAAGGAAAAAAGCTTACAGGCTCATTCATAGTTTTCTAAGTACAAATTACACTGTTTGTCCAATTCACCTGTCTCAGCAGCATAAAGTCAAAAATGGCTGAGGCTCATGGAAGTTATTTAAAAGGTTTTTAAATTCTTTTGGTCAACTGCCATTATGTAACAACAAATATATAGGATTATAAATGGTTGTCAAACAATGCATTCATTTTTTAAAGGGTGGGAAACACGAGGATAAGAACTGAATTCTGATAGTAGACTAATAAATTACATACTTACCAGCTTAAAAAAGTTTATGACCAAAGATGTTTAGGATCAATAAACAAGACAACCAATGAGAGGTTTTAATTTTAAACACCTCTTAGGTTGTACCTGGATTAAACTCACCAACATATGTGCTTTTTTTTAAATTTTACTGCACTCTTTCAACAATTGCCAGAGGCACTAAGCTTTTCAAGGGTATTCAGCAACATGAGGTACTGGAATACACACTGGAATTATCAAAATCAGATCAGTGATGGTATAATCAATATGAGCTGCTGCTTTGGAAAATTCCAGGGTATATTCACATGAATCTTGATGTATTCACTGCATGTACCTAAATTTAGGGGCATTTTATTCCTAGTTGCTAGATAAACTGACAGAGATCTTATTGGCTTGTTAAATAATATCTTTAAAAAACAAATAAACCCAAAATGCTTTGTGAAACAAGCCAGGCACACATCTAGTCACTCCTGACTTAGAGATAGATCTATAGGTATATTTATTTGAATGTGCCAAGGAAACACAAAAGCATGTCAAGTGAACTGAAGAAAGTACAAAAACTAACTTTAGAGATGTTCAGTAATTCCACCACACAGATATAAGCAATTCAGGACTCCACTAAGTGAAAAAGTACAAGCTGCTTCATGAGGATCTGAATAAGAATGTGACAAAGGCAATCCTGGGAAATTCTGATTGCAACAGATAATTTCAAACCTCTGAAAAATGTCTGTTCTTCCAGAGAAAAATAATTCCCTCCAAGTTATACAAGAACACAGCAGCATTCAGATCCTGCTGTTCCTCTCCACAAAAGCAGGTAAACAGCAACTAGGCAGCTAAATTTGCCACAAAAGGGTCCAAAACCCAGCTGTCGAGTCCATCACACTTTCTGTAACACAACTTCAGCAGAACAACCAGACCTGCATTTTGTAAAAGCACCAACACCGAATGCAGTTGTTGAAAAAATGAGGCCACCATGACTTAAAGAAGTAATTTCTGATGAAACATCACTTGCTACACCAGCTGATGCCAGCCCTCCAGGAATCCTATCAGCAATGCGCAGATGGAACCAGCATCACCATTTATCCAGAATTTACAGTGCTTAAATCACTAAATTGTTTCTCAACACTACATCTTCAATGATTTCATATAAACAACCACACTGTAACCTTCTTCAGCTTCATGAGACTGAGTGAATTTTACCAGTTTTCTGTGGGAATTGTTTATTCTAGCTATTATTCACCAATTTAAATACATCTTTGCCTATCCAGTAACTTGGCAAAACAGAATGCACTACTGATTCCAGGGATGGTCATTTTGGAGAAAATTTCCTTTAATAAGAAAAGAGTACTCCCATTCAAGGATGTCTATTCCTCTATTGGTGCTGCTTGGTATTTTTGGAAGTGGATGATGCTTCAAAACCAATAAGCATGGCCTAGTTGTGTCACCCAGAAACATACGGGTCCTTGAAGATGAAGCACACATGGTACCGACATTTGCGACTCATTATGACAAATGCAAGCAACAACTTGTCAGAGGTGGAAACATTTTCTGGATAACAGAGATGACATAACCAGAAAGTAGGACACCCTAAAATGGGGCAAAACTGTGTTTTGGCTAGAATAGGATGTGCAGGAATTTAAATGACCTGGGATTTTCCTACGAAAAACATCTGCCTTATCTTGAAACGCACGGTGCTTTCTTTTTATTAAAGAATTTGCAAGGAAATTGGAAACAGGCTTGTATCAGGGCTCAGGTCTTATAAGGAGTATTTGAGGGAGCTGAAGGTGTTTATCCTGGAGGAAAGGAGGCTCAGGGGAGACCTTATTGCTTTCTACAGCTCCCTGTGAGGAAGTTGTAGCCAGGTGGAGATTGGTCTCTTTTCCAAGAAATAGGATGACAGGAAACAGTCTCAAGTGGAGCAGGGGAGATTTAGACTGGATGTTACAAAAACTTTCCTCCTGGAAAGCGATGTCTAGCACTGGACCAGGCTGTCCAGGGCAGCGGTGGAGTCACTTCCTGAAGGTATTTAATAGATGTGTAGGTGTGGCACTTGGGATATGGTTTAACAGTGGGTTAGCAGTCGGTATCAATGATCTTTTCCAAGCTAAAGAATACTATGATTACATGATCCTATGGAAAAGGAAAGAAAACACCCGAAGGGGGCTCAGATCTTTGGAATTTCCCAGTCTCTTAAGCCTGAATAGTGCTGCTTTCAGAACACTCATTGAGGCCTATTTCTAAATTAGTACACTGGAAATCATTTCATCCTTGGCCTGCTTTTTCCAGGGAGATGTAGAGGAGCACTGCTTTATCTGTGATGCACCTGTGCACTGAGCTCCTGATCCAGCACTCAGGGGCTCCCTGTTATCATGACTGAACCTTGACTGGGATTCTCACGCTGTGCTTAGCTCCCCTCTCCACCACAGACAATTCTCTAGCCAGGCCACCTAGTTTAAGAGGCAGCAGAAGCTGCCTGCCCTGCCACCTTGCAAGCCCCACACGTGCCCCAAAACATCATAAAATAGGTTTGTGGGTCAGCTGCAGTGTGGGCTGCCTGCATATCCCATCTTAGTACTGCAGCCATGGTGGGAGAGGCCTGACTGCACCTTTCTGCTTATTTTAGGAGCTGCCTAAGGCAAGTTTACAAAGTAATTTCTCTCTCTTTTTTTGCTACCAGTGATGCTTTTCTATAGAAAAAAAAATACAATAAAAAAAAGATCACACTGTGATTTCTAGGCTGACAGCCGGCCTTTAAGATCAGAGCACAGACTCTAAATGAAATATGCTCCATCACACAAAGTTTTTGTCTATTATATAGCTCATATTAGAAAATAGTTGTCATTTCTTTATCAGGTCCCTTTGGAAACTCACTACTGTTGGACCCTGCCCTCTACTGACGTGCTTCTCTTCTGAACACAATGAAGTCTCTCATAAAGATGGCAACTAGATGGCACATTTAAAATGGGTCTTTTTTTTTTTCAAAAGAGAGGTAAAAAAAAAAGACAGGAGGACAAAGCTTATTCTAGTGATTTCTATTTTCTATGCCAAATAGCTGAGAAAGGGCAAAAAGAAAAAAAAAATTAAACATAAATAATAATCTGAAGAAAATTCATTTGTATCAACACAATTTTATAAATAAGAGTCTGGACTGCCTTCTACCCTCCAGAAATAAAACTGGGTTTTTTATACTGTTTTTAATCCTGTTCTCTGAGTTTGATTCAGAAGAGCTGCCAGACAGGGTAGAAGTTGCAGTGGTAAACAAGCAGCTGTGCCATTCTGCTAACCCACAGCATTATAGGGCACAAAGCAGCTCTTGAGGCGAGGGAGCACTTCCACTCCCCCCACGCTGTGCACTGTGTCCAGTACACATTGTTTTAAGTGACAAGGGACTAAGCATTTTCATATCTATTTTCACTTACAGCCCTGCAAGTAGAGACAACACCCATTAAGACTTACAGGAAATTTCTGAGATGAAACTTCTCATCAGTGTTTTAGGGATGAGAGCAGCGGAGCTGAGGGACTTGCTCATGTAGGTGTGTCCTGGGGGCAGGAGGGTGCAGAGACTTTATCCTATGGCCTTTGTTCTACACAGTAATGACTCTTGTTACTGGGAAGGCTCAGCAGAATCAGGAGATTAAATATCAGGAGAGATGCCACTTGCTAATTTTGGAAGCAACAAGACCCCAAACCAGGGCCCTTCATCTGATCTGGTGCCCAGCTGCTTGTCTAAAATAAGCAGCTAATGGAAAAACAACTAAACCACAAGGATAGTAAAAGTTCCTTAAGAAATACCATTCATTCTTCCTTAGTCATTGCTATAGATGTCACTGGAGTTGGTGTGCGTGCTCAAGAAACTGTGTTTCTTATGCCACAGTTCTTCCACGTTTGCACCACGGTCTGGAGGAAAACCCCAGTGTGCTGGTTTCTCTTTCTATAGGGTTCTCAGTTTATTTATTCTAGCTAAAAGCCAGAGTTACTGCAGGCACAGAGAATGCATTATGTTCTCCATAAAATCATTTGACAATCCAAGGAAAACTTCCCTGAGACTGCTGTTCAGATTCCAGTGTGATTAATTGTATCTAGTGGGCACTTTACCTGCGTAAGGACTGCAGGGACTGACAATACCTGAGCAGGCCAGCCCAAAACTCTGAGATTATCCATAAGCCTAGAAATAAACATTTGGGAAAAAGCCAACTGTAAATACAGATCAGCGTCACCACTTGAGGGTGCTGCAGTAGTTCTTAAATATTAACTCAAAGACGTGCTGCCAGGCAGGTACTGTACACAGAGCTACGCGACAATAATTCACCTAATTACTTCCATGGAGGCACTCAGAATATTTGGAGCTAAATTAGCACAAAATACTGCTGAACGGGAGAGCTCCTTCTGAAATAGAGGTTTAAAATCCTAAAGACCTTTCTAACTAACTGCGGCGATAAAACTGGATTCTCCTTAAAAAGAGCTGGGAAAAGGAAAAATTAAGTCAAACATAAGAGGGGCTTGAATTACAAAAGCACATGGATTTCCAGCTTCAAAAAATTCATTAGAAGTATAAATTCTCAGCTCTGCATGCACATTTCCTTTGACTGTAATACAAGCAAATATTTCTCAAGGCATATCAAATTGATTTTGCTATAAACTATTATGGGATTATAGCCTCTTTGAATAGTCTTCACTACAGGAAACACACAAAACTGGTCTCTGTGGGAAATATATTGAATAGGCAGTAAAACACAAAGCAATATCAAAATACAATAGAAAATGTTTCAAAAAAGCCACAGCAACCTAAATGAAGAGCCTGTGTCAAACATAATTTAGGATTTTCCTGTTATGCAGAAACTCCTTTTTATGATAAAAAAAAAGTTATTTTCTTGTGAGGATATAAAAATGTGAAAAAAATTATTAATTATGATAATGATGTTTCTGTTGAAATGTATGAAATAATTTTAAATGTGAAAGCATAGTGACTGAAATGAGCTCTCATTTTTAAAGTCTGTCCAATTCCAGTTTTTTAATCTGACTCTTATTAGGTACTGAAGAGCGCTGGTCAGGAACTATTTCACGATACCCTTGGAAAATGTTGGCCCATCCAAGTTAAAACCGTTGGTGATAAAAGACCTAGTTTAAAAGAAAATTCCCTGTTCAAAGACGGTGGTGGAGGGGGATTTATTGCTTAAGGTTAGAAGATATAAATCATCCACTTGCAACCTGAATATAACACCAATTTACATCCCAAACTGAAGTGATTTTGAAATCTGGATGGAGAATAGACAAAGAATTAAAGGAAAATAAATAATTTAAGTTGAATCAAATTAATTTTACTGCTTGGCTTTGCACAGAGCAGACAACTGCAAGACTTGTTACCCATCCCAACTCTGAGCAGCCAAGTTTTTGAAGCCTTGAAGCCCCAGTTTCTCTCAGCTCTGACCTTGCTGGGTGCCCAATAGAACACAGTATGTCCTAAGGTTTTCTGAGCCTATTGGAAAAGGTGATGATTACCTGGACCTTGACCTCAAAGTCGAAGTACTGCAATCAGCTGGAAGAGTAAGAGTGCCCTGGAGCAGGGCTGAATGCAATCTTCAAACAGGTAAGTATTTGTTATAAAATTTGTTTGGTAAAGAATTGTTCCTTGCAGTGAGAGGGAGGGAGTCTCATCTTCTTTCCACGTCCTCTCCCTCAGAGCACTGTTCAACAGCTGCTGCTGATGTGGATGCCACCCACAATCCACAGCATGCATTGCCCAGGGCTGTGCTGTCAGAAATAAGAAACTGGTCCAATTTTTGAAGAAGATTGATTGCAACCCGATGAACATCTTTCTGCAGTGTGTACGTACTGCCCAATAAACGCTTGAGCCTCTCCTTCCCAGCTAAAGATGACAGAGAGAAAGCAACGAGATGAGGGTGACTGCATGGAGGTGTGAAGAGCCAGAAATTCATTCTGCAAACTGTGCTTCTTCTCTGGCCTTAGCACTCTAATAGCCTAGAGCTATTTGGCCCTGAGATTGCAATACTTCAGCAAGAGAAAGAGAGGAAAATCTACTATAGGCACTTTACAGAGACAGGAGTAATCTTTGAGGCTATGTAGCAAGACATTGTTTTATTAAAGCATCTGAAGTTAGAGCCAATATGTCAGTATCCGCTCTCTTTATAAAAAGCGTGTCAGAAATAGGCAGACAATCTTGACACTATGTGGGTTTTCCTACAGCCTATTCATTTCTACATTGCATTGTTCAACCAGTTATTTTTAAATTTTTATTACTTGGCAGACAGTGCCCTGATTATTCCATTGAGAATGGTATCCTTTCAAATATCTTTACAAATGCCTTTACACATTATTAACATCAGCCCAAGACCCCTATGCTTCCCTATGCCAAGGTCACAAACACCAGATAAATATTTTCAATGAGGAAAATAAAAGATATGTATAATTTTTACAAGTTAGAGGGCTGTTTTGAGGACTTTTTTGAAAGACAAAAATAGGAAAGGAAGGTAGAAAACCATCTTGGCCTCATTTAAAATCTAATTCCATCTCACACAGGTGAGAGCTCCAGCTTGGCCTACTCCTACAAAAAGTGTCAGCAAACAGGCCAGAGTGATTTGGCTGTTGGATGCACAGACGTGAACTCCTGATTATTGAAATGTATCTTTACTACATGGGAAATTGTGCCTCCAACAAATTTTACCAAAGCATTTATCTCTTATTAACTTCAGTCAGACCGGGATTAAATTTTGGGCAAGCCTCTCTGATTGTTTCAGTTCCCCAGGAATAAACTGTGTGCATAACAACCTCCACCTAGCCCAGAGGGGGCTGTGAAGATTAATGGTAGGAAAGCACCTGGATCCCAAGGACAGACGTTTGTCCTAGTTATGTCTGTGTATGAAAAATGATCAGAACCTCCTTGTCTCTCAGAAAATTGTCATGGTTACTTTAAAAGACACATTCAAGCTAAGAGTTATGAACTCAAACACCAGAAGAGTTGAAACTATTAGCAAGGAACATGTAACACTGTAAATGTATTTCACTGGGAAAAGGTCAGCACTAGAAATACGAGACAGCCTTTCACATTAGAATAACTCATATCACCTTCTCTTCATCAGTCATGTATTTCCATAACTGCTTTCTTTCAGTCATCTTATTTAACAAAAAGGATTTATGTTTTGTGGCAAACAGCACTGTGGAAAAGGCATATTTATTAAGTCTGCCATTGCTAAATCTTTTCTAGTAGATAAGTGTTAGGAGCCTTCAGCTTTTTCAATAAATAATTTTATTATTTATTGCACAATAAATACTCCTACTTTGTATTTTTTCAGTTTAATTACACCAGTAACATGCTGGGTAACATTCCTAATTTTCCTCCTGTAAATAACTGATATCACAGCAGACTCCTGAAAGCACTCATTACAGTTGAGGAGCACTGACACTCACACTTTGGTTTCCTACACACAAATGTTTTTAAAACACTGAAATCTTTGGGCTGAAATATTTCATTCAAAGGAGCATGTGGCTGTTTTTTGTCAATGGCACACAGGAGACAGACAGCTGCGCAAACACTGAACAACGGCATAGTGCAAAACTCCCCAAACTTCTCCACAGAAGCATCTCAAAACTTCTGTCCTCCTACAAGAAGATCTTGAGTATTGTATTTTGTGCAGAGCAGGGTAAAGATCTACCATCCTTTTATTTTATTTGTGTGCAGTGTGCAAAGAAAGGGGACAACAAAGTGATTTCATTATTCCTGCTCTGCATTCTTCCTTCAAAGCTTCACTGATGAGCAGGAATACTGCTACTGTTGAGATAATTAGCACAGGCAGTTAATAAGAGATTGTTAATGTTTCACTAAAACACAAATAACAAAAGATAAATAATTCCTCCCTTAAGATCTAAACCAGAAAGAATAATTAACAGCTGGAGGGGAGGGAAAGCAAGAAGCTAGAACACATCAGAATTCCAATCTGCTACCCAATTTTTGCAGGAACGCATGAGTGTTTGTGCATTACGGGATTTATTCAAACATCTATCCCACAACAGCAAATCACCTGCACAGCTCCCCACTGAATTCAATGATAGCAGAATTACACCTGAAGTTGAAAACATTTATCCTTGGAAATGGAAGATCCTAAGAATGAGATCATATGGTCAACTTCTGTAAAAAAATGTTGTTCAGTCTGCATGGAAATCTTTGCCAGATCAGGGCTACAGCTTTATAGTACAGTCACCTCATAACCCAGTATCTTCACCTTTAGCCTAGGGAGTTATAATCTTTCACTCCTTGCTTTCTCCAGCTCTATCATTCTCTTTCCTGTTAAGAAAAAAGCTTCACTACTTCTCAATACTTCGTAACTTCTTTTGCACCTCAGGGAACGTGAGAAACATACAAAGCAGAATTAAAACTTAACAACCCCGTGTCTTAATTCAGGACTCCTTGAAAAAACAGCTGTAACTAACCCATCCTGCATTTCATACTACCCCAGGTAGAGCCCTACCACATTTTTCTCTGGAAGACATTCTTTTTTTTGCTTCAAAGGGATTTTCCCCATAATCCTCTTCCTAGGCTACAGGCAGCTTTCCCCAAGCTTCTCACCATGCCACTTTTTTTGCTTCCTAAGCCTCATTACCATTTGTACTTCTTTGTGGCACAAACATATCCTTCTCTAAACACAGCCCTGGCCAGACACTCTGCAAGACTGTCAGTTCCTAAGTCTGTGCCACTCTTGCTCCCTCTGAGCTGAAATACAGAGAGGAAAAGTCACCCAATGTACTGGAACAAGTCACCACTAAATCTTTTTGCTCTTGAAAGGAGATGCTCTATACTAGAATATCCATTTCAAAACAACTGCATTTCAAGCTCGAGCTTTTCAGGTGTTTTGAGTATGTGGTTGCCTGATTGCCATTATGCACCGATGGTGCTGTATGTAAAAAAAAAACACTGCCCATCAGAGTCTGCCATTTATGTATCCCTTCCAGAGCTCTGCCAAGCTTCAGGGCATAGCAGAGGAAGACACCTAAACTTGTCCTTCACACACAGCAATTCTCATTTACTGTGTGTCAGTAAAATCCCCTTTCTTTTCTTCTCATGGGGACTCTGCTTCTTTAGGCAACAGATGAGCAAGTTTTGCAGCTGACAGCAGGCAACACCCCTCTATAACTTCCCTTGTGCAAGGAGAACCATAAGCTCTTGCTTTCAGGCTGCCTGCACACAGGATGGCCAGAGGGCTCTGCAGTGCAGAGCAGCACGCCATGCGAAGGCAGGAGTATGGAAGCAGTGTTTCTATGCCCAGACCTTTTCCTGTTTCTGGGATTACTGGTGGGCTGAGGAAGTGTCTAAAGAATCACAGCCATTTCTCAAAATCATCAGACTAAATCACTGAGAGGTTTTCTGTCTGCAGCACTGAGGAAAGGCAGTTCTGGCGGAAAAGGAAGTTTAGGAAAAACAGAATGGAAATACTTCACATGCTATGACAATGTTTGTTTACTTAGATATAAAAGAATTCACAAATCCGCCTCTCCATAGGTTTCAATGCCCTGATATAATTAACCAGTCAACAGAATTTCAACACCTTTAAAGTCATCAGTTTCACAGAAACCCAGGCAGCAAACCACTTTCAAGCTATCACTTGCATCAGTGCAGGTGGAAGAAATACACTTTGCCTTTTGCAGTATACTCCAATTCTTTAAATATGGGTTATTTCAGTCATTTGAACAGAAACTCATTCCAGAGTCATGGAGAACATTCTTCTAATTGCCTTAGCTCTTAGTGGGCACACAGGTCAGGCACCCTTCTGATCTCCGCTTGGTGATGCAAGTTTGATCCTTGTGCTGGACAAGCTCCCAGAATTATAGATCACAGCTAGCATCTTGTGCACCATCCATGACCTCAAAATGACCAGTGGAGATTCTGGGCTGGCCACGCCAAGCAAAATGTTTTCCTCAGAAAGAGGAGTCTTGCATCTGCAAAAGCACATGGAAATGTGCATTGCCGTAGCTGGCCTGAGACAGCATGACAGTAACCTGTTCATAGCTGCCCAGGCATGGACAAAGCAGTGGAAAAGGAAGGTCAATGGGCATTGTCCAAAGGAGATCAGATGCAATTCTTTCTTTCTAAGGCACAGAAAATACCTGCCTCCTCATCCTACCCTCAAGACCTTCATATTGCTGTAGATGAAGTTCAGGCAGTTCGCTTTGATCCACACTGAGACGTGACTGGAAAGAGAAATTGACTTCCAGCACTCCAGATCACTCTGGAAATGCTCCCAAATACCTCAGTGCTTGTACAGACATACCATGGGGCACATAAACATACAGACACAAAGCACTGCCAAATTTTGGAGCCTCAGTCCAGACTGGAGACATGCAGAGCTTCTATAAACTCTCAGCCTAAAGCTGGAACTCAGGCCTGATCCAAAGTCCATATGGAGTCTTTTCACAGGCCTCTGTGTACTGAAAGAAGAACTGAATTCTCCCAAGAGTAGCAAATTAAACCCAGAGAGGTACTGGCTAAGAGAGCAGAACACTGACAAGATATTATGTTCATCCCTGGGATTATCTAAGTCTAGAGAGCCAGGCTTCTTGTTTATCTGTAAAGAAAGCACAGCCACAGCATTCTGTCTAAATGAGCAGTATTTTGATCTTTTAGTAAGCTTTTCTATTTATACAATTGGGCAATATTTCACTCTCCTCCTGCACTCTGAATTTCACCTGTGATGCCCTTGTCTATACTCATCTTTCAAATGACTCTGGCAGAAATGAGTACCACTGACATTTCAAAGCACCACCAGTCATTTCACAAGTGTACTACAAGCAGTAAAATACACGGCACATTGCAACTACAAAATACATTTTAATCTCTCCAAAACCTGCTTCCACTGATGACCCATAAAAGGCAGAAGTTCAAAACACTATTTCATTGCTTATCTTCCCTGCCTAGGCTCCAACATTACAAGCTGAGAAATGTTCTGAGTGAGAATGGACTGACCACCTGCAATAACCAAATTTCTTTCTACTATTTGAACACCAAATATGCATAGGAAATGCAGTAACCTTCTGTATATGTCCAAAGGGCAGAGGAACCCTTAAATTTAGTGATCTATTAATATAATTGCCAGAAGGCTCTGCAATACAGGCAAGAAACTTAATGCAAGTGGGCACTGTTCTTTTCAAGCTGGAATAACACTGGTTTCCATTTAAAAAAAGCAATGCAAAAATATAATGCAGTACAAAAAGCGTTGCATGAGAGCAATTTTTGATACTAGTCACTTTTGCAATTTCGCTACTGCAGATTTCCTTCCCATTTCTTATCATCTCACATCAGAGCCACAACCTTTGCTTTCTTAAATTATCACAATGACTTAATGCAGGCATTTTACATCTACCATGGCCGTGATTAATGGAAACAGATTTGTCCCCACTGCTTAATGTTAAACAGCTGAGGTCAGGTTATATGCTAATTTAAAGTTCAGATAATCCTCCTGGCGTCACTGGGATCACGTATGGCACAAACCATTGCTCCCGTTGCATTTCTGTCTCCTGAAGCCTTCCACTGCATCTTAACAGACATCTTTGGTGGAGTTCTAATGGGTACAGAGCAATGAGAGGCATTCACAGCAGATGGTATTTTGCACTCCTGCTTGCAGATGGCAGCACTGGGATTCACCAGTCACAAAAAAGAAAAAACAACAAAACTGACCTGAAACCGGACCATAAAAGCAGGACAATAAAAACCAAAACCTAACACATATTTTTGTAGAGCAGAGCTAGTGAAGCAAACTTTTCCAGCTAGGCAAAGGTAATGGCTAAATCCTCTAGTGTATAATGAGGTAGCAGCTCCAGCTGAAATTTGTCCTGCAGGCATGCATTTTATAACACCTCTTCTTTCAGAAGGCCTCAAGTGCTTGATAAGACAAAAAATCACATAGGATTCTCCCTTTAAAGGCCTATGAATCGTGTCTTTTGTTACCAAACTACCTATTTTTAAAGAAAATTATAGCACTTTTCCAGAGCCGGTTATAAAAGTACTGAAATAGGCAAAATCAGATAGAAACAAACTAAACATGACTCTGGGTGCCTCAACTTCTTTGGAAGCTTCTTTGGAAAAGAAGCAAACAAGAGGGAGCATTAGAAAACTATTACCATCTGCAGCTAGGGTCTTCAGACAATGAAATTAAGCATCCTTCAAACTTACAAGCTCTGAAATCCCTCTCCAGGAGTGTATCCCCCTCTCCACTGGCTGTAGAGATACAACTTCCTTTCTAAGATATGTGAACTGAATGCTGAGAACAAATCTCTCAATTTTGTCAATTATGAAGACCAAAAGCTTTGTGCATCTAGTGGATCACCCAAAACATTCCCTGAATGAAGCCAGGAGTTTCCTCTGTCAAGTCTGAATAGCTCCTGGATGTGAGGCAGCCTATGAGCAGCCCCTCCACAGGCTGAGGCTCATTTTGAAGGACCTCTAGGAAGAGAAGCAACAGCATTGTTTCCATTGAAACACAGCTGGCACAAAGAGTGGCAAAACTGCACAGATTCAGAGCTTTTGTGAGGTGGTTCTCATATAGATATGGCACATCCTCTGGGATATTTGTGAATATTGAGATGTGTTGTGAGGTGAGAACTGTTTCGGCAAGAGAATGGTGCTGCACTTGGCTAAAAGGCCTGCTTCACCTATGAGTTCTGTGTTTTCAGCACTACTGCACCTGTCGCTACTGAAAGGCCATCTGGGACCACTTTCACCTTATTTCTGGTAATGCTCCATCTCAAGCTCAGCTGCAGCCACTGTGGTTCTGTTCTTACATCTGCAGGTTAACTGGTAGGCAAGGACTGTCCTGAAATTTCTCAGTGATCTTATAAAATAACTGAGCAGAACTAAAGAAGTACCAGAAGATGCAGAGTTAGAATTAGTGAAAGAAAATAGAGTTTTATTATTTATATTCCAGCAGCATACAGGAACCACAAGTGGGATCTGAGTCTCAGTGTGCCAGGCAACATATAAATACACAGTGGAAGCCAATTCCAGCTCTGAAGAGATTACATTCTTCAGAAGCAGGAGAGGTGGGAGGTGAGAAAAGAAACTGAGAGAATGAATATAAACACATCAAAACCAGTCACAGAGCTAGGAGTAAAACCGTCTCCTTCCAGGCTCTGAAACCTCTCCTCTGTCCAGTCTGTCATGCTGCCTGCTAATCACAGGTCTGACATCTTTAATACATTCACTTTCCACAAGATCTCTGCAAGCCAAACCGTGGGGAGCTCCATGCAGAGAGCAGGTAGAATCACATCCCCAGAAACAAAAATTATCAGTTTATTCTGCTGTAACTCTTCATGAATTTACACTAGGTTATTGCTTCTTTGTCCTTTACTTCTCTTTTACCGTCTTTCATTTCTTCCTAAGTAGGTCACCTCATCTCCTGAAGTATGAAGCTGTAAGACTATGAAAACATAAAGAAGATTTATTTCTCTTTGTATGCATGTACTTCTCTACTGAAAGAAGTATGGGAATGACTACAAGGTTCATCATCGACTTCCAAGAATAGACAAATGCCTTTGTTAGGCATGTCTCAAACACAGGAAGGATGAAACCCTCCGTGAAGGCAGAAGAGCCTCTTGCCATTAAGTTGTTCACTAAAACACTTGAGCATGGTCCAAGGGTGATAAAAGGTTAGAGAATAATTTCATTTGAGAATTTTAATTTTTTGAACTTAAACCCATTAATGTGGGGTTTTTTTTACCTCCTTGTCTCAGACCCTTCTGCTCCTAAATACACACTCATATTAAATTTATGATTTCCAAGCATCATGATAGACTGCCCTTTGTTAGCCTCTTAGAGGACTCTCAGTCAAAATGATTGTCCACATATGATACTTAAATACATTTTAATATGTTGCTCTTGAGAAAATAAAATCCCAGACAACTTAAACCCTGGACATGTATAATACGTGAGGTTTTGGTAGAATTAAATCAAGCACTTCTTTTTTCCCCCTCAATATCCTTATTTTGTATATTTTAAAACTGCTTTCTGTTTGTACTGATTCTAGGGGTCTCAGTACACACAACAAAAAAAATTATGTTATCAACAACGGGTGCTTGTTCTTGGGAAACACCTCCACACGAAACGAGGCAAGATTGAAGAAACCCGCAGAGCAGAGCAGAGCAGAGCAGAGCAGAGCAGAGCAGAGTATTCAGCCTGTATGCAGGCTGCCTGTAGCGAAGGAAAAGTTTGTGGCTATTTTATTAAGAGGTGGATGCCAATGCTGTAATTCCAGATCTATTTATGAATGTACCAGACAGCATGCACAACTTCCCATGTGCACATTAACACAGAGTGTTCACTAGAGTCATGAAGGACCTTGATTCACCAACAGCCATTTAACAAACAATGCTGAAGATTCTTCTGACAACAGATTAATGACATATGTCCTGAAAAAATTATGATATAATCCCATATTCCAAGCTTCTCCGCCACAGGCAGACTCTTTCTGCAATATTAGCAATAAAATTATGTGGAATAGGAAAATCTTTATAGAAGTTTAAAACAGAAAAGAGCGAACTAAGAATCTCTAATTTTTAAAGTGTTCCTATCTCAAATTTTCACTTACATCTAAAACTAGCTTCCCTCATTCCTACTAGCTTCCTTCAGGACCAACAACTGTTAAGATGCAATACCTTTCTTAGGAACCAACCACAAATCCATGCCATCACCAGAAATACCATCTACATTCCTCTGCATCCACCCACTCCCTTAGCGTGCATACATTTTTCAATTAAAAGCAGCCCTTCCTTCTGGGCATCCTTTATCAATGGTTATCAATGGTTCTTCCTTACTTTTGACAAAGCAGAGAACACAATGTTCAAAGCAAGAAAGCTGCTGTGTGCAAATAAATCAATGAAGTTCACAAGAGGAATTAGGTATCTAGCTATGCTGCTATCTGATTCCAATGGAATCAAAGGCAACTCTACTAATGCAGCATCTGCTGACCTAGAGCTTTCATTAGATTCACAGGAAAATTTAAGCCCTTAAAAAAAATTGTTAATAATGCCAGATGACACTGTTATGCAATTATCTGGTCCATTAGTTTTGCGGTTTACAACGACTCACAAGTAGCTTTCCCACACTAAAAAACCTTTGATGAAAAACACTATTTACAAAAGAATAGCTGATAACACAGTGCTGATACTGGAAACTCTTCTCAAGTCCCCAGTTCAGCTGTATCCGGGCTGGAATAGAGCTCTCTTCTGCAGACTAGGAGAAAAGTGTATGTGAGAGCTCCTAATGCCTCCGGTGACTGCCTGTCCAGGTTCCTCACGTGGGCAGAGTCTTTGAAGTCATGATGTTTGAAAAGCCAAAATCTTCACACAACATAGTTTTTCAGCTTGCTCTAGGAAAACTGTGAGCAGAATCACTAAGAAAGGAAACACCAAGCAACTACTGAATTCTGAGACTTCATTTGACCTACAAGAGCAGTGAGCTTGACAGTGCTCCATCCATTAGTATTACTGGCCAAGGCTGCTCCATAAAGGCTTTACAATGAAAGAATAACAACCACAGCAGGCATAATTCTTAGTGTTCCTGTGGACAATGGGTAAATCAATACTGAGCACCAGCCTCAGAGCTTCCAGATAGCAACATGGTAAGTCTTCCTTCTTCGTATAACTTCACTAACAGCATGCAGTAAACCATTCAGCAGGAAAAAAAAAATAAAAATCCTGCATTTCAACACAACAGCATAAATTTTCCCCTTCTAGATCGTCCTCTGCTGTGGCAAGAGGACAGATAGGCCAATGTGGAGTGTGCTACCTGGACATGCATTCACTTCTATGGATTTGCTCCTGCACAGTGAAACTTCTCCTTTGTGATATTTAGCTGAACACAGCTATTATCTCCAATGCATTGCCCATTTTCAACCTGCATCCTCAATTATGTCTGCAAGGTCACACAACTAAAACCCAACTGTGACAGAAAAGGATCTCAAGCCAGCACTGTGTCCAGCTTTCCTTAGAAACAAAGCATGGAGTCCACAGTTAACTCATTTTTTCCTAATCATCACAGCTCTCAGCCATGCTGTGCCCTCACTGTACCAGCTGAGCATTATTTCACACCTTAACCTCCTACAATTTAAATATTTATAGCTAAGCTCATTACATATGCTTCCTTTATAAGTAATAACCACTGCAGGTCAGGAGTCATTTGATCTATTTCAGCACCTATTTCACAGTGATGAGTTCTGTGCAAGCCTTGCTAAGAGCACTCACTGGATCTCCACAAATTTCAGTAGGAAACTGGGACAACCAGCTAAGATGCAATATGCCCACCCCTCATACATCTACATTCCATCAGGAATCCTGAACCAGTCCTGCCCTGTGTCTGTCAGTTTCCTAAGTGGGCGGTAACACTGATCTCATATAAAAACACCATAAAGAAAAAGCCTTTAAAGGCTGTTCCATGTGACTACTGAGGCAGTGTGGCCAGAGAAGGACAAGGCAGAGCAGAGAGTCAGTGGCCCTCAATAACCACATGTTCTGACACCTTCTTGGGGAGAATTTACCCCACAAAGGGAAGATTTCCAGCCTGAAGATGCAGCAAAAGAAACACCACAGCTACTAAATAAGGGATGTGTTTTGGGTCTAATCCAAACTGAATCCATCCAGCACTCTCTGTGAAACATTTCTATGTGTATTAAATGATTTTCAAGTATGCCAAAATCAAAATAAATCAAGTATGGTTTCTTTGCTGCATGTATAATCACTTTTGTAGTATATATGTAAATGTCATAAATAAAGACACTGAAAACACATAAGAATATAAACAAATATACATTTTAAATGTATAAAAACCTCAAGCTATGTAGGATACCTGGCCTCAATTCCTTATCTGACTTGAGAGCACAAATACCTTTGATTTTCAACCTTTAAATCTTTTGTGACACTGGGATGTGCAGGCAAATTAACTTGAGGGTGGTGAAAACTGCAAACATCTCTAAAGAATAGTCTGACTTTACTTGTGTGTGAAATCACTCATCAGTGAATGCATGAGGAAAACCAAATAGAGACAACCCCAGCCACAAAGGTGATGGAGAGGACAGGGTAATACCACAGTCAACTTCTTTCACAGGAAGAGAACTGTTTTCTAGTTAAATCCTCTTTTACAGAGGATTAAGCCACTACAGAAAAAAAAAAAATAAAAAAAAAGGAGAACAGTGTCTGCATAACAATTCCAAAACTGCACCATCTGTAGACAAGCACCAGAGTACTTAAAATCCCACTGAAAAATCAGTCTGACGGTGTCTGCTGTACTCAGAATCAAGTCTAAGGAGAAGCCAAGATTAAATCTATAGAGATACTCAAATGTGGAGTCTCTCTTCTGTCAGATGTGGACATAGCCCCATGCATCACAGGCCAGTGAAAGAGAAGAACCATGCAGACAGGCTGCAGCTGGAGAGCACACATCCTGCAGGGTCACAGCACTGGGGAGAAACCACGTGTGTTTCAAATGCAAGATGCACAAGCCAAGGGACTCGAGAGTGTGAGGTGGAAGCCAAATGTGTGATCTTATACTTCATGCATGAGACTTGCCAGGCCTGTCTACAGCCTTACAAAAACACTCACAAACTAATTTCAGCCAGCTGTTTCGTATTTTCATTGTATTTCCTAGGGGCAGAAAACAGAGTCTGCCCACACACTGCATTCAAATTCTCCTCGTGTAAATTTTACTTTTCAGCACAGTATGATGGGTTTAATTTCACCTTGATTTCTTTGGAGGGTAAAAGCATTACAGAAAAAATAAATTTCTTCTGCTTTGCCTTCAGCCAGAGAATGACAGCAACATTCTCCCTGAGAAGAAACTGGTAATGCTGCAGTGATTTTTATCACTAGCACTTGTATCTCCTGGATATTAATAGATGTTTGGAAAATGCTGTAGTATCTCTTTATTTATAAAACATAACTGGGTATAATTCTGCAAAGTGATGAATTCCTCTGTATCAGGAGCTGAGCAGATTGCTTGCCTTAACTCTGCAGTTTACATTAATGGACCACTAAGGTTTGGCTTGGAAAGGCAATAATAATATTCCAGATGAGGCAGACCTATATTATGCCATCACCATCTACTCTGGTCATGTCAAGGGCACAGCTGCACTCCCCTTACCTGCTGCCAAGTCAACAAATGTGGGTGCATCACCTGTAAGTGCATCCAGATCATCAGAGTGAGTGTCTGATTTTGGAAAGAGCTGACCAACACATTGTAGTATTAGTCAATGTCAGGGTATCAAAATCCAGACAGATTTTAAGCTGGAGAAAAAAATAATAATACAATAAGGACAAGAAACTCTATTTCAATGAGAATAATGAGGTATAAAAATGAGGATTGGGGAATTTACAGACAGATGGAAGTTCCGAGGGAATGAACTTTCTACTAAAACAGTTCTTAAACTCAATATAAGACAATAACACAACAGTTTTGGGAAGTCTAATTATTATGATGGAGTCAGTGAAAGAGCTTTAAATACATTTCCAGTAAGATTTTTACTAAATTTGGCATTTAGGATTCTGTGCCCATTTTGAGACACAAAATTCTGATCAGTTTGGAGAGAGTATGGAGAAAAATGAGGAGGAACATGCAGAAGAAAAAGGGGAAAGGGGGTAATGAGGGGGTAAGGTAAAACCTGGTTATAGAGGAAAAGACAAAAACTGCTGTGTCTGTGGTGGACAGAACAGATAGTACAAGAAGATAAAAGAGGGAAAAGATTTCTAAGGATGGTCTAAGCAACACCCAGGAAGAGTGTGAAACCTACCCCATTAGAATTTTTGAAACATTAAACAGGTGCATCCCAAGAATGATTAAGGCAGCATGATTCTGGATTGCAGCTGAGCAATGAACTAATACCTTATATTCTACTTTATCTCTGTATTTCCTTATTTCTTGTTGGTGAACTTTGTTTCTTTCTTCTTTTGTTCATCCTGTGGATGAGCAAGGCAGAATGTCCACAGTCTGGCTTTCAGATCCTGACAGGAGATTGCAGGGTGTAAGTGCACAGAAAAAAAAATCTCTATTCTTTGGAAACTATGCACACTTGAAATGATAAAATTCCACAAAAAAGCTTCAGAGCCTTCAAACCATCATGTGTCAGAGTAGGTATTTTAAAGATTATTTTCATCATACTCCATATGTTTCTCACTTGATTATAATCTGATTCTATTCTCACTTGAATAGGCAGCACTTTTACTGACTTCAGCATTATTCCTCTTGTTTTCACACTCACAACAGTAAATGAGGGTAGACCCAGCCCTAAACATGCAAGATGGATTTAGCATTACACAGTTTCAAAGTTCCGGGTATTTTTTTCCATTTACTACTGTCCTCCAGGTTACCTTTATGTCTATGAATTGTCTCTTTGATGGCAGTGGCAGGGATGTATTTGTTTAAGACAGTGTTTGCCTCCATAAGCACAGGAAGACACATGAACCCCTGCAGAACCCTGCAGCTGGGGCGAGATTGATCTGTAACTCAACCCAGCAGTTTTTAAATACAAGTTACATGAAAAGCTGCTGAATGCAGCAGTCTGTTTAAAAACAATACAAGAAGTGACTGAGTAGATTCATCTCGTAACAAAATTCTCGCTGAATAAGACAAGCTTCCTCAAAAGGCTGGGTTTTTCATTCCCTTTCTGTGATTTCAGCCCCTGGTAAGCTGCACTTTTAAGCTCATGAATGCAGAAGCATGAAGTAAGGAATATTGAGAATCTGGTGCTCTTTTTAGATCTCAGTCTACCTGTAGACAAAAGCCCTAATAACCTTCAACATTTTACACAACCACTGGAGTAGAGAAAATACATTATTGCCACAACAATAAGTATAACGACCTGCAAGTTAAACTAAACAGGAAATACTCTAAAAGTCCATTTTACTAAGTGTTCTAAAATTACATTCAATATCAAAACTCTGCTGATCTCCATCAGTGACACATCACATTGCTCCTGTGGCATCTTCCAAGCACAAATTTCATGTTTTCAGACATAAAGCTTCCCCAGCTTCACAATGTTAAACTGGAACTTGTAAGATCTGAACAACAAGCTAAGGAATGAGAACTTGCCTCTTTTTATCTTGGAGTGCTCCCTGAAGAAGAGTATGTCCAAAATAGGGGCACAACTATTTGATATCAAGAACTGGGCAGGCAAAGGTAGTTTGAGAGACTATCCTTCATGGATAAAGGATATCCATTTATATATAATTTATATATATTTATATATATATAAAGGATATACATATATATGTACTCCTTCAAGAGTATATAGTCCTTACATCCAAGAAAATATTTAACCTCTAAAGGCTCTAGGAAAGTCACAGTAGGTAACTTTTAGTTTGTTAATTTCAAAACACAGATGTCTTTTAAAGAATCAAAAGGCTGATGTGTCCAATTCTCATTCAAATATGATCTAGTTTAAGTCCCCTTTCAAACTTCACCCAGCAAGATAACTGGGAAACTGGAGGTTTTTAGGGAGCCAGGACACATAAAGTCATGTCATGACCTGTTCTTGTTTCCTAAACTCTTCCATGAAGGTTGAACCTGAGGAAATCCACAGAGCTAATAAACACCAAAACTATCTTCCCTTGCAAGTAAAAATAGGTAAGGTAGAAGATTTTTTCAGTTGGAAAAGAGTTTCATTACTTTCACGGCAAAGAAATTCTGCCTACCTAACCACACTGCTAACACCTTTCTCATAAGAGAAGTCATTGCAGTGACTTTCGTAAAGGACAATTTCTGATTTCTGCACATAATAGAAGCAGAAGGTCCTAGAATCCTGCATAAGACATAAAAAGGAAGTGCCTAAGATGGAGGTAGGCTCATAAAACCCAGCACTTGGAAACCAATGTTGAATCCAGAGCTGGGGTTAACCGAGGATGCCTGGAACATTGTGTGGATCATCAATCAAGACAAGCACTCTAAAGGAAATGCTCTGCCTCTGCTCCCTAGGAAAGAGCTCCCGCTGCTCCTCACCATTGCTGGGAAGAGGTTTCAGGAGAGAACTGTTCCCTTGATTGTGCAGGCTGCCAACAGCTTAGAGGATCTCTAACAAGCCACTCACAGAAGAAATCCTCAGCATTGTCTTGTCTCAAATCTATGGCAATTCTCCAGGTCAGGGGTCAAGTCCTTTGGCCATTAGAAGAATAAATTAGTTTGTTAATCACCTTGGAGGAACAAGTATCTAATCAATAGGGAGGTGCTGTGATACATGACTAAAGCTATTCACACAATCACATAGCTAGAATGTCCTGGTTTTGAATGACATTTCTTACCCAAAATAGCCTGAAGGAAGAGAAGTGCTGCTGACAAATGGGAGCTGAGGGAAGCTCTTCGGGAATGCAGGAACGGTGTGTTGCCTTAAGCAGTTTAAGTGAATCTGTGTGTATTGCAAAACTACATCTCTGAAACTATTTCAAAGTTAAGAGCTGCAAGAAGCCATTTAAGAAATAATGTGAAAAACAGGTCTGGTGGCATCAATCAGAAATTCATAACACTTGCACTGCATGGGAAATCAGGAAAAATTGCACAGAACAGAAACTACAAGAGCAAAACCATGGAGAAATCAACTGACAAAATAAAACTGCCCACTGGCTACATCTGGGAACTCGAGTTCCCAGATTTGGTAGGCATTCACTATTTATTAGCACTAATGTAATTGCCCTGAGTGCAGCAATCAGGGTACGGTCAAAATTTTCCAAACAGCAGACATGGAGTTTGCTTCTGTTTTAAGATGAAAGGTCACAATTCGTATAGCTTTTTATCCAGATCTTGCTCTGGTATAACCTTTAGTAACTCTGATGCCATCCAGAAGGACCTTGACAGGATTGAGGAGTGCAGCCTGTGCAGACCTCATGAAGTTTGACAAGGGCAAGGTCATAGAATGTGATTGGATTGAGAGTGACATGAAAAGTTGGACGTGACCCAGTAAAGTGTGCTCACAGCTCAGAACCATCTCCTGGACTGCATGACAAGAAGCAGAGTCAGGAGGTCAATGGAGGGGATTCTTCCCCTCTATTCTGCTCTGGTGAGACCCCAGCTGGAGCACTGTGGAGTCAGAGCCATTAAAGTCTGAGGTGAAACCTGCTAAAGCAGGTCCAGAGGAGAGGTCAGAGGGATGAAACACCCCTCCTATAAAGAAAGGCTGAAAGAGATGCTCACCCTGGAGAAGAAGAAGCTCCAGGGAGACTTTACGGGAGCCATTCAATGCTTAAAGAGAGGGGGCTTATAAGAAAGGGAGACTTATCACCAAACTCTGTAGTGACAAAACAAGGACAATGGTTTCAAACTGAGAGAGGGTAGGTTTAGATTGGACTTTGGGAAGAAATTTTCTACAGTGAGAGTGTTGAGCCATTGATACAGATTTCCCAGAGAAGCTGTGGAAGTGTTCAAGGTCAGGTCGGATGGGTCATTGAGCAACCTGATCCTGTGAAAGGTGGCCCTGCCTATGGAATGAGGTTTGGGCTATATGACCTTCATGGGTTCTTGCCAACCCAAACCATTCCATGAGTTTATGAACTTTCTGTGCTTCCCAAACAGGCCTAATTGCATTCAGTTCTGGGAAATTTTCCTTTGAGAGCCACAAAAAGCACACAATGACCCTAGACAGTTTCTCTGAAGCAAAAGCAAAGTGCTTCTGCAAGGGAAACTGTGGGCTATCACACAAGATGGATTACATATACTCTCTCACCAGGAGTTTTTAAGAGAGCCCAGTGTCTTCTTCTAAAGTACCCCAATTACAAAACCCAAGGTTTCTCATTTGTTGTTTTACTTCCCCTCTCTATCAAGAATATTCTTTCTACCATTTCCAAATCCTTTATCAAAGTTCCTTACACAAGGAACTGCAGTCCAAACCTCAAGTGCTTGTTTCATCCAATCAGCACTTTGATAAGATTTCAAGATATTTATCTGAATTGTTTATCTGTCTCAGGCTTCTCTAGAATTATTGACTTGACTTCCTTCAGGAGGTCAAAATAACTCTCCAGCATAATGAACAAACAGGAACAAGCTTTTGCAAAAATAAAAGGATAAAACCTTCCAAATTTCTCCTTCCTCACCAGATTATTTTAGCCACTGTCATATACTGGGGCCCAGTACAATCACAGAGCAGAAAAATGTTCAGGAAATATTCAAGTCTCATGTAAGGTAGGGGTAATACCCTCTGCAAGTAAAATTTGCCAGCCAAACTAGCACAGAAGCTCCACCAGTCCCCCTGTGGACTTGTGTTGCATAGAAGCTCTGATTGTATTATCATAATGATCCAATTTAGGCCACAAAATCTATTTTTCTGAACCAGCACATTATCACAGATAAGTTTGTAAACTGATGTCAACATTAGAGAAACTCAGATTACTATTCAATCAATACTTGGAACATTAAAATAAATTCCTTAGAGTCTTTAGGTGTATCTAGTGCATCAGTAAGAGACTGCAGTATTTGCAGAACTCAGGGCAAGTATTAACCCTATTTGCTCAGTCAAACAAGAGTCCTTTGGATTTCTGTGTAATTTCTCTGGCCTAAATGACATTAGCTAAGTGTCGCTCTGAAAAATCTTACTGCTTTTAGTAATTAATCCAAGGAAAACCTCTAGGATGTATTGACAGCATCAGCCTTCCCTAACTGCCTCCTATGCAGGAGTAGATTTTTCAATAGCTTTTCAAAGAAATAGAAAGTCTGTTTTGGAAAACAATCAGTAAACTTCCCAGCTGGCAAGACACCAGCTTTCCCTGGTGCATTCCTGTTATCAGCTAATTTAATGATGTAACTCAATCTTCCTCTGGGTTTTATTCTTAGAGATCCTAAATGTACACATTCATCTACAAGGAACCTTACCATGAATAAAAAGTTTAGATAATCTCTTTTGACTCACTGCATCACATCAGGCTTGGAAGTGAAGTGAGGGTGAAGCACATCCTGCACAGCTCTGGCTTTTTTTGGCCACAGCATCCATCAATTAAAGAGTCAGGAAAGAAGAGCCACCTACTGAAAAACAAACGTATACTAGAGGAGAAGGATGAGCTAAAGCTCCTTGCTCCTTCTCATCAGTACACAGGAGCAGTAAAAATTAGGCAATCAGTCACAGTCTAACAGCCTGCCCTCAGCACTTTCACTGGCAGAGCATCTCGTCGCCCTTCCCACCCAGCACAAGCTGCAGAGCCCAGCCCCAGCAGCTCTTCACTGCAAAAGGACAAAAGTCAACAGGCACAGGGCAGAAAGAACTGCTTTAAAACAAGCCATTAAACCAACCTCGGTCTCCAAAATACCCCATGCTGCTTGGAAACTTCTGGCTAATTGAATTACCTGGGAAAGAAAAAAAAACAAATCCAGAAATTCTCCTGATTGTCTTGCCCATAATTATATAGCCTGAAACATGTACGATTAGTGCAAAATGAGTTCCTAATTCTGAACTGGTATCTTCAGCTCCTCAACCACAGTAAACACCTCACAGTTAAGCTGATTCTTTTCAGCAGACATCATTAGCTCTCTCACTGATGGCTATGTTTGAGGAAAATACGATGCAAAAGAGTTACAATATTTAAAATGTTTCAATACACACCAATTTTCCAACCCAAAACATCAAAGGGGTGGGGTTTTTTTGAGATTTTACCGTACAAAAGAACAAGACCATAAAATTTGGGCTATTCAGCCTGGAGAAGAGAAAGTTGCATTAGGACTTCATCACAACCTTCCAGTATTTGATACTGCATAATTGTATCCAAAGAGATGAAAGTTCTTTTGACCCTCAGCAAAGTGACCAAAATTTATGGAGGTGCTCTTTAAGGAAGTATACATCTAAATTTCCTTTATTTTTCTCATTGGTTGGCTACAGAACACAGGTTTATGAAGCAATTTGATGCAGGCACCAGTTTTAAGATGACTTGGGAGCCAAACCAGGAATATCTGCTAATAATTGAATCTTTGCTGAGCAATAGCAATTGGTATGACAGATACAGCTAACAGAAGGCAACAGACACACAGCTGCTGCATTTAAAGTCAGGTATTGTGTCAGAAAATAGCTCAGTGGTTCCTAAAATAGGCCTCAGAGCACACAGCATATCACTAGATCCTTGCAATGGAAATTCCGCCAAACCCCTTCAAACCTAATAAAGTATAAGGGAAAGGAAATGAAGCATTACTCAGTTTTAGTTTTCTAGCCTTATACATTCACTGAAAACCTATTTTTTACCTGTATATATACATATACACACGTTTTCCTGAGAAAAGCCTGTGGTGAGTTACATATTACAAATTTTGGGATTACTGCACGCTGCTAATATGTCCCATAATGTACTTTCTAAAGCCATTATCAGTATCTTTTAAAAAGGCTGTAGTATGGGGTAGACTGCTTAAAGCCTAAAGCCAGTAATACAATCCAATCCAGATATGCCGTAAAGTTGTTAATTCAGCAACCACAGGAAGGACAGGGAAAAGATATAATTTAACACTGTCATAGTATCTGTGACATCCCAGTGTCAAACCACAAGCAGCAAAGAAATGTGGTCTTTTAAAAAAGTCTGACTGATCAAGGCTAGACCATTCTATTTTCTGCCAAAAAGAAAGAAGGTTGATTTTTAAAACCAAAAGGAAAGTAGGAGCTGTAGCTCTGATAAGTCTCCAAAGCAAGTCAGGTAGAAGTTATTTAGCTGACTTACTGGGAACAGATAAGGAAAACCCCTATGGGTAAGCATAATGTTACAATAGCATGTTTAGGTATTGTATCTCTTGCTTCTTTATGTCTAGGAAACACAATTTTATTTTTATCATTTTTTACTTTCTATGTAACTTATTTTATGAAAATTATAAGACAGATTTATTAATATAAATCTGAAAATTTCCAGACAATTTTTAGTAGAACTTGTTTTATTGAAATTCCTGTTGCAACAAAAACTGCACAAGTGTGTCCTTGCCCTCTAGTTACAAGCAGAGCTAAGTAGTCAAGAAATTCTAAATCTCACATTTCTGTACTCAGACCACAGATCAGTAATACAAAAAACCTGTCTTTAAGGCTTACAGCACAAGATGAAAAATTTTCAATCTACATGACATACAAAGTTGTTCCATAGAAGTTTATTCTGCTGGTCTAAATCCATTACAGAAAGATGGACAAGCTGAAGTTGTACTGGCAGACTTTTGGTGAAATCAGGTGTAGTTTTGCCTTCCACAGCAGCCTTGGAAGCCAAAGGAGCTGACAGAAATGTGGGCATGTGCCAAACCCCAAATCAGATCCAGCTCATCTTGCTTCATGGTCCAGTAGACCACAGATGAGTACAGATGATTTTGAAGGCACAGCTTCTGTCTTCTCCAGAGAACAGAGATAGGCCTGTCTATTCCCACAGATCTCTACTGGCCTCAAACTTTAATTGAGTTTGAAAAGCTCAAACAGCAGTACAGAGCAAGAGGAAGTCTGGACCACAGCCCAGCACAGAATAGCAAACGTGGCTTTGTTTACATGTTTCAGTAATTCTGGGCAGTTCAATTCTAATAGAAACTCAGAAATACAAATCAAGAGAGGAGAGTTAGAAACAGTATCCACCTTGCTTTTTCAGAGGCTTTTGAGTGACTTTTGAGTGAGCTTTTTGTTATTTTTCAGAGTTCCTGGGTGTCTAAAAAATGTCAAAGTTTTACCCTGTCCAGAAACCAACTGTTTCTGGAGAGGGTAATATCTGTGAAAAAGTCTCATTCTTCCAATGAGGCAAAAAACCTGTCCTCTCTCTGCACATGCAAACTTTTTAAGAATGATGAGTTTTGCAATTGAAAAATCATACTCTTTTTTGACAGTACATACAAAAAACACTGGTGCAAGGTATGTATGGCTGCATGCAGTCCGAAATCGGGTCTCTCCTAGAGGGCAGGCCCAGCAGAGTTTCTTCATTACCAGGACAGCAATGACACTTGACTGCACCACTTCTGTTCTCATCTACAAGATGCTCTGAGAGTGCATGAAATACAGTTTTAAAAAAACTACAGGGGTTCAATACAGACTGACACTGAGCTCTCCACAGTCTGAAGCAAATCAGAATGTTCCCACATTTCTACCTCGTCAATGATGCATAGCATTAAACGTTGGTTGGCTGCACTCATTTTTTGAGGGGAAATAAAATATTTAAAACAAAAGCATAATAAACTATTTAATAACTCAGTCATCAGCAGAAGTCACACAAACAGACCCCATAAAACAGTCACATTTACATCATTCTGTGGTAATAAAAATGTCCTTAATCTGATGTGATTTGTTATCAGAACAGTGTTTTTCTCCTAGAGAATTTTCACTAGCAGGAGGCTGAGGAGTGTTTGTAGCTCTTTACTCTGTTTTAAGGGGTTCGGATATCTGAAATTACAGTCTGCACTATCTGATCTTTGGCACTTAAATAAAACTAAAATTGATCCTCAGCCTTATATAAAAAAATCACATCTCACTAACACAAGCAAACAGCTAGGCACTCCATCCATTATGTAGAACTTCTGAAATACTATTCCTTATGACAGTGGTAGCTTTTAAAATGAGTTGCAACTGAGAGTGTATTTTAAGATGCTAAAATAAAACATCAATTGGCATCTGACAAGCAGGGAGATGTGAGAGGAAAATAACACCTGTTAAAGATGGTCCTAATGTACAAGAGGATCCCTCAGTATTTTCAGCAGCTCCATCAAGGCTCATTCCTGGGCAAAAAAAACTATTTCAGTGCCTGGATTTTCCCACATGTGTGGTTATCCTAGCAGTGAAGGACAACACTGTATGTGCTTCTATTGTAGAGCCCCTGGATTAGAACTTTGTGCAGGTTTTGCATAGCACCAGAAAAAGTCACAGTTCTGGTTTGTGAATTGGGCTCATAGGTACTACTCAATCGGAATTAGTATCTTTTTATGCTGGGTGAAATTTCTTTGTAAATATGGGGAAAAGTAGATAAACCATCACTCATAGTGCATACAGAGTTATTACGGGGTTAGTTACACCTAACTGCACTTTTTAAAAATCTACTAATGCTGTGCCATATTTCTAGTGCAGTATGTACTACCCTGGAATTAATGAGAAGGTATTTGAGGATCTATTATCTTTTTGGTAGCCCCTGCTGCAGTGAAGTTTCAGAATTCCACTGGGGATTTATTATGTTTATTATGTTTTCATAAAGTGTGTTTTCATATGGGGATTTTGAGACTGGAGAAAAACTTAAAAATTGTATACCAGTGTTTTCTTCCAGCTATGTGTGCACAGTCTCATAGAACCATAGGATGTTAAGGAGTTGGAATGAATCCTAAAGATTGTCTAGTCCCAACTCTCCCTGCCAAGGGAAAAACTCTCACTTGACCAGGTTGTTTAAGGCTTTATCCAACCTCACCTTGAACATTGCCAAGGACGGGGCATCCAAAACCTCCTTGGACAGCCTGTTCCAGTGTCTCACCACCCTCATGGTAAAGAACTCCTTCCCAGAATCTAACCTAAATTCCCCTCTTTCAATTTGTACTCATTCCTCCTTGTCCTATCATTTGTACAGGACAGGCTTGTATGTTTTTACAGTTTGCCCTATTTATGAAGCTATTATTGTTCATTAAATCAACAAAGTAAATATTTAAGTAATTATTTTCTAAATACAAGGTAATCTTTTAAGATCTGATGTTTATGGAGAAGGGCTTCTGGGAGAGCAGCTGGTCACTAATGGTGTCCACCAGGGCTCAGGATTTGGGCTAGTTCTGTTTAATATTATTATCTATTTTCTGGATGAGGGGATCAAGTGCATCCTCAATCAGTTTACACATCACACTAAATTGTGTGGGAGTGTTTTATCTGCTGGAGGGCAGGAAGCCTCTGGACAGGGGACCTGCCAATAGCATCCTGGCTTACACCAAAATTAGCGTGGCCAGCAGAACCAAGGAAAGGGTTGTCCCTGTGTACTCAGCACTGGTCAGGTCACACCTGGAGTGTTGTGTCCAGTTCTGGGCCTCTCACTACAAAAAGACATTGAGGTGCTGGAGAAAGTCCAGAAGAGGGTAAAGAAGCTGGTGAAGGGTCTAGAGATTGTGTCCTATGAGGAGCAGCTGAGGGAGCTGGGGTGGCTTAGTCTGAAAAAGGAGAAGTAGCAAGGAGAGTGTTGGTCTCTTCTCACCAGCAACAAGCCACAGGACAAGAAGAAATGGCCTCAAGCTGCGCCAAAAAAGGTTCACATTGGACATCAGGAAGAATTTCTTCACTGAAAGGGTTTTCAAGATTTGGAACAGTCTGTCCAGGGAGGTGGTGGAGTCATCATCTCTGGAAATATTCAAGAAATTACTGGATGTGACACTTGGTGTTTTGGTTTAGTTGGTGTGGCCGTGTTCAGTCAAAGGTTAGACTTGATCTTGGAGGTCTTTTCCAACCTTAACAATTATGTGATTATATTTCCAAGTAGTACCCGGAGGTGTCACAGAATACATGATAAAACCATAGACCAGAAAGTCAAGACTGCAAGTTTTGAGCAGTTATGAATTAATTACAGTGCTAAAGTTCCTTAAATAATGCAAGAAGTCTAGAAATCAAGAAACCTAATAATTATTTACTCCTAGTACTTTTATTTGCCATTTGCTTTTCAAATGACTGAGATTTCCATTTGCAAGTTCCTCCATAAGGATTATGAACAACAACTGCCTTTATAAGAACTGTAATTGAATATTAGATTCTCCTTTAAACACATGACTGCAAGGCTGTAGGATGGGAGAGAGTTCACTGTATACTGACATACTCTCAAAGACATAAAAACTGCTAATACAAAGGCTATTATTGCCTTGATGTGTAGGAGATTATAACAGCCAAATATAACAAAGATAGGAGAGGAACATAATAACAAGTAACAGCAACACCATGGCACAAACAGAAAATGTGTTTTCATTGAAATAAATGTTAATTACTTCTTAATCTGGAATGTGCACGTCTATTCATAAACCCCACCCCAGCATTAGTAACAGAGCAAGTAATTGCAGAAGACTGAAGTATCTCATTATGTTACTCCACACCTCTCAACACCTTTTACAAAATACATTATTTCTGTTTTACAGGTAGCAAGAGACACACAAAGTCTCCAGGAGCAGCCCAAGGTCACCGAGATCAGTGCCAGCATGGTCAAATCAAAGCACCTCAGTGGAGGTTATTTGCTGTGTTCCTACAACGCTGCCTTTGTGATTTCTCTCCAATTTCTATTTGCTACATACTCAAGTGACAAAGATCTGATTAAGGATTCTTAAATCAGCTGTAAAGAGAATACCTTTTAAAGGAATATTGTGGATAAAGATTAAACAAAGGGGAATTTTAGAGAGCCACTGACAAGAAAATGTCTTTCGCACACATTTCTCCTGTGCTTATTTTTTTCCTGGATAAAACACATCTTGAAACAGAGGTGCTGATTTTTTAAAGTGTTTTTATTACTGCAAAAATAGCAAGGTAAACTGAGAATTTCTCTGGCCTAAGGGATATTTACATTTATTTAGTTTTTGATCTGACAAATACAGTTTATAACCTGGCTCTCTAGGACAGGTATGCTACTTAAAAATGCAATGAAATAAGCAGTGTCAGTCTGAATCACAACAACTGGTTAATTCAAAAAGCATAAACAGGCCTAGGGTGAAGAATGCGAACTCGAGACTCTCCAGTCAAAGAAAAGTAGTTTAATCAGCTGCCCAGTGGATCTTGTGGTATCCTGTGCCCCATGAATCCCAAATTGCACTCAAGTTAAAATGTTAATAGCTAAAGGGAAAAGGCTCTTCTACATCCAGGAAGGGACATATGGCCTTGAGCCACTTAGGCAAAGGATCTCAAGCTTTATATAGGCAAAAATTCTAACCACGAGGTTTTTACAGGAAAAAATATAAACTATCCCTGCTCTATACTCCACCACCATCCTTTCTGAAGCAGCAGCTGTGTGTTTTTTTCAGTAAGAGTTGATGAATTCCTGTTAAGGGTAGCAGCACCTACTAGAACAGTCTTGCAGGGATCTGGACAGTTTCTCCTGACCTGGCACAGACAGAGGGTTCTTCCATTGTGAAAGAGACAAACCTCAGCAATACAAATACAGGCTGTGCAGGCAGTTGGCAGACTAAGATTGAAAATGAAGATGTTAAACCCATGTACGTATCCTGAGTTTTAGGCTATAGCTGAGCCAAGAGTTCTAGGACTATAATTCTTAATTTACATGACTAAATTCTTCACAGCTTCAGCTTTAATCAGCTGAATCCTTGTTTTTTATTAAGTTCTCATTCCCTACAGTAAATATGTCTGTACCATCACTTCACCTCCAGTCTATGTAAAAATTAAGACTGGTGTGGACTGAAGAGAACCAGAGGTGCAGACTACAAAATTATTACTCAAGTCATGTATGAAAAAAAACCCCAAAAAAACCATTAAAGGAGTGAAAATTTGTGAGATGATCAGTTGCAAAAGACTAGAAAGATGAGTACCCAGAAAGCACAAATATTTAATGGTGGATAACCATCTTAATGAATTAATTTCCACTCCAGAAATTGAATAAAGCTTTCCATTGCCTCATATATCACTGAATCATTTGTTTACCACATTAGCCAAACACCATGAAAGCAAAAAACAAGAAAGCAGATCTTGTAAAGAGTTTGGTGAAGATGTAAGACAATCAATACATTTTCACATGGCTTTCATATACCATATTATACTTTTGCAAACATTTCTCTGGAAAAAAAAGCAAATAAGTTTTAAAAATGGGAATTCTTATGACCTAATAATTGATATAAATAACACAGAAATGTAGCAAAGAACAGTGAGAGTAACAGGATAGAACACCATCTACTAAAGCAGCCAGATGGAGATTCTGGCTGGCAATTGGAAGAAAGTTGTTTTCTGCACAAAACCTTTGCACAAACTTGGAGACAATGAAAGGAAGAACAATTTGTATTAACAACCCTCATGAATAATGATGAGAATTTGACAATTTATTTGTGGAAAAAAATGAAAGGTCCATGAGACAGACTTGCCAGGAATAATGTCTCAAATCCAATAACAGCTAATGAGAGTGTTCAGTAAGCACCAACATTCAAAAGGAAAAGAAAAAAAAAGAAAGGAAAAAAAATCCCAGAGAGAAATACTTTTCTTCTTATAGCAAGAACCAAGAAATGGAAAAGAATGGTTTGTTATTGCTGAGCAATGAGGGCCTGACAGGTCATGTCTTGTAGAAAGTGGGGCCTTTCTGCATGTAACTCTACTGACATCAGAGATTCCTAGTCAGAGAAATGTTTGGGACATTTGATTTTATCATGTAGGAATAAGGCTTGAATTGCACCTGATCTTAGAGAAGTGGTTTCAAACAGCAAAGGTAAGTGATCAGACAGGAAAAAATCTGAAGGAGAAAGAAGCCCAAGGTTAAAGGAAAACAAGAAACAGAACCAATACGGAGGCATTTGGGTCTAGGATACACAGAGGGAGTGGGGTGCAGGAGGCTAAAGAAAGACAGGCAGGACACCTGATGAAAATCAGTATCTTCTAAATTTGAAAACCACAACCATTTAGAGAAGAAAGAAGGTAACGTATGCAGTTACATAGGGATTTCCAATTAAACAGAGTTGTACAAAGTGACTTCAGCAAATCCGAGGGCCATCAGTGTGCAGACGCTACAGGAAAGAACTGCCAACAACTCAATCATCGCGCTGGCACTTACGCTGTTAGGTCAGTGACCAATTCTGTTCCAGCACGATTGAATAGCCAGCTGCAGTGTTATCCCCACAGCTGTGACAAGGCACTAACAGCAGACCAGAACACTCTTGAGCAAGAGCTGCCCACAGACAATAAAGCCATGTTGAGGCCAACGGAAGGTGTCAATAGGAGACTCAAAAAACTAATAGCAAGTACTGCACAAAGTTCACATCGCTTGACATGCAGAATCGAACAGGTCTGTGAAGCACAGGCTGTGGACTTAATCACAGTAGAACATCAGGAAAACTTGAAGTGATGCAGGCATAAAAAGTCACAACAGTGTTTATACTGCATTGCATTAAAATTTTAAAAATATGCATTTTCAGGCAACAGACTAGAAATAACATGTCATGTATCCCAGGAAGAGAATGAAATACAGAATTCATAGGAGTCATTTAAAACTATAACAGAATTAAGATTGTCAGGCAAACAAGAAGCTTATAAAAATTGAGGACTTTGACTTAAATCCACTTTCTACAGCACTGCATGGGGAAGTGTCTGCTCACAGGTTACTGCTCCAGTTTCTCTAAGCTGAGAGGTCTCAAGATGTTCAAGCATGGATTTTTGGCATAAAAGTTTATCATGAGTAGCACAACTTTTATGTTGAGTTCAGACACACAAAAAAAGTAGACACAATCAGAATGTGGTGAAACATAGAAGTGTTGTGGTGCCAGTTCTTCCCATTTATCCATGGAGGAAGACAGAAGCACCTAAGTGGCCAAGAGACTAAACAGCAAAAGCAAGAGGGGAAAATACAGGTTCCCTGCTCCAAAATGTTGAAACACTGCAGTTATCTCCTTCCAGCAGACAGAAAGCCAGGATCCTGCTTGGTCTCTTCAGAACAGGCAATTGCAGCCTAGGAGAAAAATGACCATCAAGCCAAGAAAACAGCTGAAAGAAGCTCCCTAGAAAGACTAGGGAGGCATCCTACTGCAGCAAAGAAGCCAAGAGCACAAAGCCACTGGAAACAAAACTGGTCTGCTTCCAGCTCTGAAACAGCCACACAAATGAAATTATCTAAACTGCAGTAGGACTCACAGTATCCTCCACAGCTAGGGACTTCGGGAAGTGGAGTGGGGACAGAACAGTGGAGAAGGGAGCTGTGGAGTAAACACAAAAAAATGAACCAAAAGGGATGATCAGGGCTAGCAAAGAGACTTCTGCTTGCACTATATTGAAGGGGCAGAACTCAAGCTTAAGTATCACTACAGTGTCAGTCAGCAAAAAATGTCCTCTGCAACACCAGTAACAATAGGAGACAATTGATCAGTGTTTACCAAAGGGCTTGCTTTTAACAGGCAAATCCAAAAATGTAGATTGGCAAGCACAAGAACTACATAGGACACTGCACAGGACTTGCATGGTGCTGCACAGGCAGCAGGAGGAGAGCATTAGAGGTGCAGCAGAAAATTTTGTCTATTCCTGGACTACAGTGAGTGAATATAAGGCCAAATTATCACATCAGGTAAAAAAGGTCCCTTAAACTATGGCCATTTTACTGTCAGGACTCCCAGATATTCCTAGGCTTTTCCCAGTAAGTGAAATTATTTCTACTCATGCAAGGGAGAGTAAATCACAATTCTTATGTGCTATTCCTCCTTGCCCAGATTGTTAATGACTGCCTCAAGCACGATGCATTAGAGAGGAGGGCTGGAAATTATAACAAGTCAAGAAATCAGCCAAACATGAACCAATTGCACTGAAATAGCACATTTTGATAGAGGTGTACATTAATAAATATTAATACAAATTCTTCTTATTTGAAATTCTATCGATTTGTTTTGCATGCATTGATTTTTTTCACAAATCTGCAAATATCAGCAAGGTTCAGCTGGCAAGTCCCTTCTTGGGGCTTTTTAACTGTGTGCTCACCTCACGGCTAAAAGTCATCTTCAGAAATGCCAGAAGTTTTATTTATTTATTTATTATTTATTATTTTAGAATTCAACTTCAAGTATGATGTCACATTCAAAATGAGTTTTTCTTGCCTAGAATGAAATCGCTCCCCATCTCTTCATACCACCCAGACACTGCAAGTTTAAACATCTTTTCCTCTGCAGGTCTTGTACTCTGGAACTGCTTTTCACACTCTGCTTCCTTGTGCTTCCACACACCAACCAAACTTTCTCAGGAGCCATTATGGGACCTCTTGCTCTCCTGCCTGCTGCCAAATGTCTGTAACCTCCACAGATTTGTATTATTCTTACACCTATTCTCCTAAAAACATAGCTGGGCATATTTCTGTTCCATCATCCCTTTCTCCATTTCTGTATTTCACCCACTTTTTTTGTCTCTTGCCGTCCATCAGGAGCATCCTGCAGAACCTGTGCCCACCACACCTGGCTCTTCTTCCACAGTGCTCCTGGAGTATTAATGAGCATATAATCCATCAATTCTCAAAACTCACCAGGACACATTATTCTGCTCTTGCCTGCAGCTCTTAATTTGCTTCTGTCTTTGCCATTACTTATGATTAAAAGCCTTGACTCTGTTATTTAACTCCATGAACCATGCAGCTTATATGAGATGGTGCAAAATGCTGGCTGGATCTTACAACTTGAAACATTTCATTATATTAAGAAGAAAAAAGAGGCTTATGATTAACTTTGATTTCAAGCCACAAAATGAAACAGTTCAAAGCCATTTTAAAAATGCTTCTCACAGTAGGAAACAGAATAAACCAACAAAATAAACTGAACATTATAATCAACCCAATTATTACCTTTTACTAGCCAAGTGCTTAAGGGCTGGAAAAGATCAGCATTTTAACCCGAGTGAAGCATTACAGAGACATTATTCTGGGGAATGGTTTCCAGGCTACTTTTAGGTTAACCCTCAAAAAAGATTTGCCTTTCCTTTAAAGACATTCAAGTGATTGGTCTTATAGGTGTGCAGTGAGAAATTAAATTTTAGAACTATAGGTTCCACTGTCTTCACATGTCTCATGGACAAGCATCAGCAAGAAATATGGAGGATGGCATATAATAATTTAATAATAAAAAAACATTCACGTACAGTAATTACAAATATTAAAAAATCTGGCCACAGCATCAGAAAGATGAAGGGGAGTGACATCTACAAGAAGAATCCATAAAGAAAATAAATAACCAGCCAACCTCACATCATCCCTGAGTCTTTGGCATTGTGCACAGCTCCAGATCACTCTCTGGAAATAAAACTGGCTCCCCCTCCTCCCTGGGATTTAGAGGAGCACCCTGGATGAGAAAAAAGCCTTTTTTCTCTCAGTGATAGGCACAGGAGGTGCCCTTCTGGGCAAGATGAGGGGCCCAGGAGATTGCAGCTGAACCACTGCTTCCCACCCTGCTGTGCCCTTGAGAGGCACTGGCCCTTCTCCCTCACCATGGGAGACACAGGGAGGCTCTGCTGAACACCAGAAGGCATTTCTCCTCATCAGGGGGGTTTTCTCTCCCTCTTCCCACTCCCTTCTCCTCTCCCCACAGTTTTCTCACTGGTTTCTCAGCTCTGCTTTCCTGCCCGAGGGGAATCGGGAGCTGGGGGATGGGACACTACTGAGAAATACAATTTCCACAGTAATTTGTAGGCTGCTGCAACACTGAAACTGCATAGTGGAGATGAATTTATCCTTCTGTTTTACAACAGGCGCTCTTGCCACTGTATTTAAAAGGTCGACATAACTCAACTCCCCGAGGAGGCTCCTCACAGCAAGTGGCCTCAGCTGCCCTGGCACTGAGATGGAGCTGGAGGGGGAAAAGCTGTTCCATGGGCAAAGTCCTGGGAGGTTTTTCTCATGAGAGGGAAAACTAGTGGGAGGTTGTTGGAGGTCTCCTGCCCAGCCTCAGGAGAGCTGCAGAGAGCTGGGGTGAGCAGCCAGGAAGGTTCACGGCCGGGTGTGAGGGCAGGGCATCTGCCAGCTTGCTGAGAGGTGTGGAGGCCACAGAGGAGGAGGAGGAGGAGAATGTGGTGGTCACTCGCTCAGCTGAAATCATCACTGACTTTGCGGCCAAACCAGTGAGAAAGGGAAGGAAAATCCCCCTCCTCAGAGAGGTCAGGGCTCACCCTACTCCAGGCCCCTTCGACAGCTGAAGGTGCCAGTGGCTCTTGTCCCTGCACCCTGGAGCCTCCTCATCAGTTTTCTCATCAGCCTCCCATCTCCTTCCTGTGGGCTCCAATCAATTATCACAATGAATACCACTATTACTCTTGGGACTGCCCTGTGCAGAGACAGGAGCTGGACTTTGATGATCTCTGTGAGCCCCTTTCAACTCCAAATATTCTATGATTATCCCCATTTTAGGAAACTATCCTGTTTTCTCCAGCTGTGTGCGGCAGTGAGCGGGGCTGATCCAGCCGAAGCCATGTTAAGGCATGGCCGCCTCAAACCTTCATCCCAACCAGTGCAGCACTCAGTTCCTCTTTCTCCTCTCATTCTTTGGGGCAACCCTTCTTTCTTGAGCCCAAAATGGTTCACCATTTGGTCATGATAATGAATTTATAATATTTATGCTGGTGCCAAGCCTACCATAAACTACAGCAGCTCCCTGGAAAATAGTTCCTTTGGCTTAGCAAAGTAAGCTGTTTTATTTATATCCCACTGAAACATCTGAATGTTGAACATTGTAATTAAATAGGACAACAAATCAATACTCAATAGGGAATGTGTGCGAGGAGAGGAAACCCAAAATCTCTCTAGCTTTACTCCCAAAACATTTATTTGGAGAAGCAGGAGGGGAAGATGCCCATGAGACTTACTAAAACTCATCTGAACACATTCACCACAGTCCTTATCTCTGGGAAACAATTACTATTAGAGATTCAATTAATTCTTGCTATGTGTTAAAATTAATAAAGTAGAATGAAAGAATGATGGCAGAGATGATTTTTGATCAAATTTGAATTTACTCATTTGATTTGGGAACAAAAGCTTAATAAGTTGTTCCATTTTCCAAATCTTGCATTATCTTCTGGAATTTGCAGTAAATTGATATTTATTGTCAAAGGTTTGGATAATGGAACTTGTTCCTCCATACCCAAGAGATATAGAAGAATTTAAAAGAGACCTGTGATGTACCAGATCAAATTGAACTCTTCCCTTGGAGTAATGAACAAGTTGTTTCCCAGTTTTCAAAGAATCATCATAGAACAGTTTGTGTTGGAATCGACATTAAAGACCATTCAGCTCCAACCCCCTGCCATGGGCAGAGACATCTTTCACTAGACCAGCTTACTTAAAACTCCATCCAAGCTGGCCTTGAACACTTCCTGTGATGGGGCATCTACAGCTTCTCTGGCAAACCTGTTGCAGTGCCTTACCACCCTCACAGTAAAGAATTTTTTCCAATATCCAGTCTAACCCTGCCCTTTTCCATTTGAAGCTGTTACATCTCATTCTATCACTGTGTGTTCTTGTTCGAAGTCCCTCTCCAGCTCTCTTTTAGCCCCTTTAGGTATTACAAGGTGCTGTATGGTCTCCCCAGAGCCTTCTCTTCTCCAAGATGAATAAGCCCAGCTCTCCCAGCCTCACTTCAGAGCAGAGGTGCTCCAGTGCCCGGATCATCTCCATGACCCTCCTCTGGACTCCTCCAACAGCTCCATGTCCTTCTTACACTGGGGGCCCCAGAGCTGGAGGCACCACTGCAGGTGAGGTCCCACAAGAGTGGAAGAGAGAGGCAAATCACCTCCCGTGACCTGCTCCCCGTGCTGCTTGTGATGCAGCCCAGGACACAGATGACTTTCCGGGCTGCCAGTGCACATTGCCAGTTCATGTCAAGCTTTTCATCAAACAGCCCTCCCACCTAAAGCACAGCATAACACACAGCATGATTTGTAATGTCAAAGTCCTTCACGCTCCCCAGGCACCCATGGCAGCCTGCTGTGCACAGGATCGCGGAGTTACAAGAACCTTTCAGGAACAGATTTACAGAGAACATGGAAAGTATCAAGAATGCTCACCCCTACTGAACCTGGATTTCTTACCTTTGAAGAAGCAGTGCTGATCAATAACAAGAGTTCACAACAGGACCAAGAGGACACTTTTATGGTTATGATTGAATGTAGGCATTTACTGACAAAATGTGTTAAAAATGTTTTTACCGAGTAGATTTTTGTTTTGTACTAAAGCCATACATCAGTAAAGAAGCTCTCAGAATAAACATTTGATGCTGGCAGATTAATTCTCCATGAATAAATTAGCTCAGATTTATGGCCCTGGCATTGCATGTGAGATTAGGCATCCACACAGTGTTGACAGGCTCATCAGAATTGCCTTGACAGTTTAAGTAACATCTTTTGTCAAACTTTGCACCTTTGCTCCTAACCCTGTTTCCCTGAAGTCAGCAGGAAATTCCTATCATGAATGCCAACGTTTTGCTTTGCTAGGGATTTTTCTGTGACTTTTTAAAATTTATTTCTATTTCCTTTCATCTATAATTGCTGATTTTGTTTTACTTTTACATTATAATTTTTCTTTCTGGAATTAGTTTGTCCCAGTTACAAAATAGTGCAAAGTAGGGTAATTCTTTTTTTTTTTTCCCTATAATCAATATTTAATTATTTTGATCTCAGATATTTACCTTATGATGACAGTGAGATGAAGCCTGTAAAAACTCCATCAACTGCATATTTCCTTTTTCTTTTCTCAAAATCATTACAAATATGAGGCACCTGCCCCTCATACTTAATAACTTAAGTATATGTATGATCTTACCAGATACAGTTTATTTAATTTCTTATCTTTTCTAGGAGGCCAGTTTTTTAGGAAGCACACTATTTATGACTTGTGTCACCGCTCCATAAATTCTTTATGTAGACTCATAATTTAGGTACCAATGTGTGCTATCTACAACCATTTCTTGAACATCCCTTGCTTTTTCTCTGCCCCACTGGTTTGTTTTCCTTTCCCTTGGAGACAGAAGAGGAATAGTTTGTTGCTCATGCTAGAGAGAGATTTCGGCCTAGAGATCTCAGAATGCCCAGGTAGCAATTTATTCCTGCTGTCTTATTTGTTAGTCTGTGCAATTTACAAAAAGTCTATCGTTTTGCAGTCACAAGTGTAAGTTCTTGTCAAGCTGTAGTCTCTCATCTTGTTAATCAATGTAACTCATGTCAACTCTTCACAGGAGTCAGCCATTACCAGAAAGTGGATTATTATCCATCAACAAAGGTTCAGCTCTGGATTACTGGCCTAATTATTCCATTCAGCACATGTAACTCTGAGGGACAGGATAATGTTGTAGAATTGTTGGATTCTACAAGACCAACCATCTCTGCTGTAAAACCACAGGAGTGCCAGACCAAGGAGTCTGTGTGTTAATAATCACCGCACTCTGTTACAGGAACATTTGCACAATTTTGCCCTGATGATCCGCTTATATCAGGAAGGGGATAAATTAGTTTTTCACAAAAAGTTCTAATTATGGGGGTTGTAGATAGCCCCATTTCCCGACTTGCCTAAGAAAATTCATGGAGTCAGGATTTTCCCTGATTTTTCATTGGCACAATTATTTTATAGTTGTAGAGGTAAAACAAAGGCAATTCTAATTTAGACAATATGTATTGATTAAAAACAAAATCACCATTAAAGATGAAGAATCACTTTTTTGAGCAGACTCCTCAGCATAGATTCTTTCTAAGCATGTTCTTGGAGTAAAATATAGATGTAAAAGTACATTTCATATTCAGTTACAATCCCTTGAAATTACCACCTGCTTTATCCAAATCCCAAACTCCATTAATAACAACAAATTTACATGTTCATTGTCCCTAAGTTTGTCTAGAGAAATAAGATACTTCAGTAAGATATTTTAAGGGGGTGTTTTAAGTGTGTTAATCAAATGTTTGCTTCTTTCTCAATATACTCTTCTAAAAGAGAGCCTCGACAATAGAATTGATGTTATCACTGAGAGATCCAACCATTAAAAGACTGAATATGTGATTGCTGCTTTTTTTTTTCCAGATGTTCCTTCTCATATAAGAATGCTGAAATCCAACCCCAGACTAATGCATTTTAGAGAGGCATCTACACAGAGTAACACTGAACATCTCTTCCATGTCATACTCTCCAGAAAACAAAAAATCCTTGTGGTAGATTCCAGTCAGAAGCTGCTTTTAACGGAGAACTGACGTGTAACTTGTGGCATTCTCTATTGATTCCCTGGGTTACAATAGGGAGGGAGAATTAAAGCTCGCATCAGTTAAGGTTTGTCTCCCATTTCAAAGATTTAAAGTGATATTTGCAGTTTTCTTTATTGCTAAGGGATCTATTATTCAGAAATAGTATCACCAAACGAGATGGATCTTTTGTGCTGACAGTCACTGGCACGGAACAACTTTGCACTTAAGATACCAAAGGAACCCTGCTCAATTAAGTACAGCCCTAATTGTTAACGTTTATAATTTTTACTACTGCCATACATATGAGGTCTCACTAACCTCACGATTTCATTGATATTTTATAGAAAAGAATGAGGAACTGTCCCTTTTCCCACAGCAGAGTTTTCTTATGCCCAGCTGTATGTGGGCCAATATCGATATGCATTTTATTATCTGCACTGGAGTCCTGAGGCAATAAATACTACTGCAATACACCTGTCTAAAACTCTTCACTTTTATTCCTCTGCTACTGCATGGAAACAGGGATATAGAGGTTAATGACAATGTCTTGGGTTTCTTCCTGTAGTGATGATTTAAATTGGAGTGAAGGAAGCCACGTTTTCTGGGCTGGTGACTGAATGCCACACCTAACACACTCTCTCTTTCAGTAAAACAGTTCCTTATTTAGAGCTGCCTGCAATAAGAGCTGTGATTCCCTCCAGGAGTATGGGGCGGTGTGTGGCCACTGGGAGCCACAAGCTGCCCTGGAAGGAAGCCATTGTGGCTGGTCAAGAATTACCCTCCGGGTCACTGGGCATAGCTGTCAGAACTGGGACTCAGGTTTAGTATTTCTTGCTTTGCAATCTCATCAGAACCAGCCCTGGTCCTGCTGCACGTTTCACAGCATGTGTTGCCAGCAGGGCTGCAGAAGGTGTCATGACAGTCTGAATTAAAACAGAATACTGTCATTTTTGATTGGGGCACCTCAGCGATTGCCTTCATTTCACTTAACACTTACAGGTCTATTTTCCAACTTCCTTCTTTTGTCTGCTATCCCTGTGGAGAGGATGCTCCCCATGAAATTAGATGCAATTAATATTATTGCCGACATTAGCAACATTTTTACATCTTTACATGAAACCCTGGCAACACATAGTGAAAGCTAAAATAATAAAAATACTGCCACAGTGAACAAAGAGAAAACCCTTGTATTACCAGAAAACCAGTAGCAATTCTACTTGAGATTTTCTTTGTATTACCAGATGGGGAGGTGGATCAGAGAGAGATGGGGAAAGTAATGAGACATCCAATGAGGACAGCTCCTCTCTCCTCTGATCTATAAACCGAGCAGAGGATCATCTATCTGCAGTGCAGTCCTCCCTGTGTCTCCACTCCAGCAACAAGCATCAGGAAAAGCTGCAGAGAGTCTTTCACACACCTCAGAAAATAAAACCAACTGTGGAAGCAAATACATGACAAGCCTTTGACCATTCACAGAAACACTTGCAGTGCTGCCTGGATTTCCACCACTGTACACTAATACACCGTGTACTCCAGCTCTCTCCACCTCTGCTTTTCATCCTCTGCTCCCAGGCTTCACTTCACACCTGCTTCATTGCTTTGCTTTTAGCTGGGCCCCAGCTGAAGAGCTGAACCACAGCGAAATGTCCCAGAAGCTCTTATGAAAGTGCCCTGCCCTGCTCTGTGCACAGACTGCCTCCGTGCTTGTATGAACTCTGAAATGACGACTCCCGACCTTTTTCCCACTAAGCTGCCTCACAAACAGACCACACACTTTTAGGGTAAGAGCTGCCTGCTCCAAACCTCTGCAGAGTCTGAGATACCAGGGAGCTCTCCTTGGTTACTTGGCAATAAATGCAACTTTATTACTCGCTAACAAATGAAACAGATAATAATGAAGTTCTTCCCCAGAGACAAAATATCTGTTAAATCTGCGAGGGAAAAAAAAAAAAAGAACAGCCTCATTTTAATATCTTTGTAAATAGAAAGACCTCCTTAATCAGCATGAAGCTTAAATGAGGTACTTGCTTAGCAGGAACACCTACACAGGAACTGATTTTCAGCAAATTGTCTGAGATGGCCCTCTCCTCTGGATAATTTTCAAAGTGATTACTCCATCATGCCAGAGGCTGAGGAGTAGGACATTACAGGCACTAACAGGAGCCCGTGTCCTCTATGTTACAAGCTTGTGATTTTCCCGATGTATCACATCTCACTTAGAGCTGCATTTGGGCTTCAAAGCCAGCCCATTCCAGTACTCAGCTGCACAAGAAAATTAACTGCTGTGGCTACAAAGCAGAAAAAAATACATGGCCATGGATAAATTGATATTGTTCTACTGCATGCACTCTAAACTTAAATAATTTTTATTCTGAAATAATATTTACTATGAATTTAACACTTACACAGCAATGGAAGTACAATTGACCTTTTCTAGTTTATTGCTTTTCCTAGTGGAAAATGAAAATTCTTGCAGCATTGATTATTGCCCTGCATTGCTAACGGTGATCCATTAGCCATTAATATGTGTGTCAGCACTCACCTTGGCTGGTGCCACGGCAGCCACACTGCTCATTCATTTGGCAGCTTCTGCTTTTCACCACATTTTAGTTTCAGCCTTCCTCCATATAAGATTTCAGTCTTAAGGGCCTTAGCTACATGATCACTGTCCACAAAGGAAAACTAGGACACTCCAGAAAATGAAATGTTTCTTAAGGATGGAAAACCTTTGATCAAATGCAGATGCTTCTGACTATCTGACTTCTGAGCTGAACATCCTCATCTTGTTTGATAGCCAACAGCCCTCACATGAGGCTGGATTCCTCTCCTCTGAATGTGGATATCTAAAATAGGTCAGAGGAATTGTACCCTAAACATGCCACTTGCTCTTCAGTCACTATCAAGGAAGTCCAAAATAAGCAGTAGAAATAGAGATATCCACAGTGTAGAGGATTTGTTTGTATGTGTCTTGCTTGTATCACCTCTTTGGTGGCTTAGTTTCACTCCTGAATAACTGGCATGAAGTTATTTATTCTCTTTTGAGAAGCAAATTCTATCTCTGTGGACAAGAAATATCACAGAAGTTACATCTTTTTAAGAAACTACTTTTCCTGTTTTGCTAAAAGGGCTGAAAATAATTGTATCTAGTTAAAATAAATTAATTTATTTAAATCTAAACTGAATTCCTCACAGGAATGATTTAAATTATATTCATAAATTGTTAGTCTAGTGACCCTTTGCCCACAGCACATTTAAGTTGTTTCTCACACGTAATCATTATAGCATAAGAACTGAGTAACTCCTGTTGAAATGGAACAAAGCTCAGAACCAGATCTGAATTGCTGAAATCACAAATGGAGGTTTAATGGCCTTTTAGTCTCTTCTGATGTAGAAAGAAAATCCAGGTTTATGTTTCTGCCCTAAACTCTGCAGCTTGTAATGAAAAAGGGTACCAGGTTTGAGAAGTCTAGTTCATAAAGAATACAGAAATAAGTTGTCACTCATCCTGCTGGGGACAGGCTTTTATTAGACAAAGACACTGTCACACCCCCAGGAGACCTCTGCCAGAGAGCCCAGGAATATTCCTTTAATTTATATTTGAGATGACAGGCTGGTATTTCTACACCACACTGAGCAAAACCACCTGCTTCAACCACCTTGGGATCAGTCACTGCCTCTCTGTGCTCCTCCATCTTCCACACTCTTAACAAGAAATACTGCATTTGACATCTCGAAGCTCTTCCAAGGAATATCTGAAAAGCCAGTTGACTAAAGTGGCTCTAGAACTTCAGTGCAAAGCATTATTTAATCAGCCCCTCAAAAGAAAAAAAACATATAGAGTAGAAGAGGACAGCAGTAAAAAAATCCTGTGTTTTATTCGCCTTGTTTAGTCTTTTTTAAGAAATTCCCTTCAGTTTAAGTAAATAATTTCAGGTTGAAATAACAGAGTGTCCTGCTTCCAACACGCCCTCTCTGCATCGTTCTTATGAGTTTGCTTGTCATTTTTCACTCAAATCCATGCCAGCCTCTCCTAGGTCAAGAGGGCCTTGACACTAATTCCTAAAAACCATATAATTACAGTTCAATTATGGAAAAGGTCTGGCCACACAGAGAATTACTACATACTATTGAGTAAGGTTTATATCTACCCCTGTGGAAACTCTGCAGTAACTCCTCTCTGCTTACAAGCTCTGTGTTTTCTCCTTCACTTCCAGTTCTCAGCATTGCCTGTGCAGCTGTGGCAATCCAAGGCCCAAGAAATCCGTCCTGAGCTTTGGAATTGGTTACTTTGTTCTTACTTTGTTCCAGGTGCCTCCTTTATTCCAGCCTCCTTCACAAGTTACCCCACCTCAATTTATACTTTCAGGAAGTTATGAAACAATAGTAGTGACATTTCCCAGTTAGAATAAACTTCTTCAAAGCTAGTGCTGGTTTGCTGGAATTTATTTTTCTGGAAAAATCAGATCTTCATTCACTCCTTTCTGGATAAGGATGCAAGCATCTTTAGAGAACTACAGCACTGAATAAACTTCGTGCCTAAACTATAAACAAAGCCCTTGAGCCCGAAGAAAGAAAAACTAAAGCTCTGGTAGTCCTAAAAAACACAATGAGAGAACACCACTTAACCTTCAATTTTGACTGCACCTGGGAAATTCCATCACCTCTGGGCCATTACAGCTGTGCCGATTAGACCTGCTCTCAGCAGGCTACCCAGGATGGAGGATTAAAACACTGGTGTCAGCTGATAGTTCATCACTTGCAGATGAACAAGTGGGAAACTTTTAGATTTCCCAGTGGAGGATAGGCCCTTAAGGCTGCTTTGTGCCTTATCAGGAAGGAAGGGGAACAAAAAAACCTAAAACCACTTTGCTTTGACATTTACCTTCAGTGATACAGCACTTTATGCCCCAGCAGGAGGCTCAGCCTTGTAAAACAGATTGCACTGTAAAAAAGTTTAACTGTCACTTGAAAATGCTGTAAATTAGACATTAATGCTGTGTTACAGAAATTAGGTATTTATTTAGCATTGTATGTATATCAAACTTCGGTTAATCTCACCAGTTAGTTGGCTGAGAAATGAAAGGCTGGTATTGAAATACTGAAATGGCTTCATTTGGAGATGGTTTTAATGGACCAAAAAAGAATCCACATACACACATCCCTAGAAATCGATATTTAAACTTTTCAAGAGAAAAGAAAGTAATTCTCAATATTTTCCATTTATGAAAGCCAGTCTTGATACTAACACACTATATGTAAGTAATTATTACTCATTTTGGTAATGGGCAGAATGACATGATTATTTTTTGAACTTGCAAGATTTTTTGATAAGTTTTAGTCTAGAAAAAACTTCTTAAAAGAAAAGAAAGAATGTATTTTCAACAACTTAGGACCAGACATGAGGAGCACTTAATGAGCCACTATATTAATGAGACACACTTCAAAAAAATAATTTACATCCAGATTACTACTTTCAGGCTGGTAGATTTCTTGTTAGACACAAATTTGCTCACTTCTCATCCGCCTTCATATTGATGATTTCCCTTGTCCTTTTGAATTCTTTATCTGATACAGTAGTCATTTTGGAGACTAATTTTTGCTACAAGTTGGAGTCTAAATCTTAAGTTATGGGGTTTTTTTTTGGGCCAATTACTGTTAGTTTCATTTTGCACTGAGCACCATGGGACTGCTCTGTAACTTAGGCCTCACAGTCATTAAAGTCAGACTCAGTCATTCATAATTAAGGGTAATGATTATATCATGTCCCAAATCTCACAGTATCTTTTCCTTAGCTGTTCAGTCAGGCTCACCAGTTAAGAGAATTTTCCTGTACTCAAAACAAGAGCTCTCCCAGAAGATTCCAACACACTGGGGAGATCCTAAAATTCTGCAGCTCTGGCACATTGTGCCTTGTGGTGGAGAATATCTTTCACCATCATGGTGGAAAACATGCCAATCCCTGGCGAGCAAGCAGTGGGAATTAGTAAAGTCAAAAAATGGAACAAATCCCACAATCAAAACACAAAAGGTGCAAGTGGGGAGCTAGATGGACTCAAGACCTTTATCCATAATACTGGGGACAGGTTGGAGGAAATAGAGGAAGGAATTCTTGCGTGTTAGGCATCAAAGAATAAAGATTCCTGGGGAATTGGACTTACGGAGGATGAGAAATTACTTTGTAACAGTCATTCCCATTTTCCCAGAAAACAATCAGACCCAGGCTTGCTTTTGTTTTCACAAAAGTAGGATGTGGTTTTTGGGATAGGTCAGAAAAGGACATTAATTCTCCACCCCCAAAGAACCCTTTCCCAGTCTTCACCCTTAAATACCGTTGAGTGGCTCTCCTTATTCCCACTCCTCTCCCTGGAAAAGCCTTCAGTCAAACAGAAATTGCCAACATTTATATTTACACCAACCTCACATCCTTTCCATCAAAAATAGTTCTGAATGTAAAAAGCTTGGTGATATTTTATAATGTTGAGTAACACTGAAATAACTGGGTTTTTTTGCTTTTATTTGTTAATGTGTACTTCAGCTGGCACCTTTCTCTCTCAGAAGAACGTGACAGCAGGAAGAAGGTGATGACAGCACCTCTTGGGATGCGTCACATGAGGATTAGTTCCATATTTTACCATGCAGGATATTGTACAAACCATTGTCAAACTCATAAAAATCTTCCAACATTAACAAACGCTTACTTTGACCCTTTGGGGATGTTTAGCACCCCAAAGTAATGGAATATCACAACACATACCTATTTCACCTCCTCACAGATGCAGATTATGGAAACTTGGCAGAAAATAAACTTCTTAGGCTGTTAGTGTAGATTCATGGGGGTTTATGTGAGACTGTGGCCTACCATGTGTTCAGATGGTCTTTGCTTAGAAGAAAATTACCCAATCCCAATGGGGAGGAGGGGGTGTTGCTTATTTTTGTTTTTTTTCAAGTACACACAACTAACAAAATCACCTTTTTGCCCCAAACCTCACACTATACAGAGCTCTGGCGTTGCCTTCTTGTGAAACTGGAGGTGGGCTGAAAGAGAATTTACATCCTAGAATGGAAGTCAAATCAGTGCATCAGAGTTATAAGACCTAAGTGAATAAGCTGCAGTGATCTTATAAACCTGTCCTGTGGGCAAACTCTGCACTACTTTCAGAAGTCTATTATAACAGTACTGAATGTGGGAATTTGGAAACAAACCACAAGACTTGTGCCCTTATTTGCATGTTAATCCCTTCAATGCTTTTCCATATCACGGTTGTTTCACAGCTGGCAGAAATTAGTGTCAACCCTGACTTCAAAGTGAAAGTTCAAGGCCTTTGCTGAAGTGTGCACTGGACTCTACCTTAGTGAAGACACGGGTTCTTTCCCCACAGTCAAGTTCTTTGGCTACTTTGAAGTACAGTGTCAAGAAAAGGCATTAGTTGCTGATCTCTGACAAATCACACCAAATTCTGTCATGGTGAAATAAAAGAAATCAAAAGTGCATTTCTCTGAACAGGACACAAATAATTTTCAAAGCTCAAAAATGCACATGAAATCACATTTATTATTAGCCTCCTGATTACAGGCAAAAAGCAAGAATCTTTTGTTACATAACCTACCAAAAGAGGCCCAAACACTTTGCCTGCTGCTCCTTGAAGAACCCAAGTAAGTAAGCAATAACTATGAGAGAAATCACAGGGTGCTGTGCTTCCCTTCTGCTCTTTTTCTCAGCTCTTACTTGCTCTGAGAAACCTGGCTGGGCCCTGGCCTCCCACTCACAGAAGCTCCAGAACCTTAGGTGAGGATGATGCTGTGCCTTAATAACCTCAGAGGGCAGCACTCTTCTGTTTTTCAAGTGCCCAGGGTTCCATTAGAGGATCTGCTAAATCAGGCTTGTATAGTCTGTCATTAACTGCAGAATTTAATTACACTGATTTGCATTTAGGAAAGACTGAAGCTTGCTGAGTTGTTGCTGCTATCATGCTGTGTTTAACTTTTACTCTGTTCTCTAAGGGCTTTTTTTAACAGTGCATAAAGGTCAAGGGGACAAACATTCTCAACGCGAAGCCACTCCTGAAGATGCAGTCACACTGGGGACTTGGGTAAATGCTTACTGGTAAGGGAACAGACTCAGTACCTATCCCACACATCAGAACAGCCAACACCAGCCTGGTATAATCAAAAAAAAATATGAGAAGAGCAAGATAATCCATTGAGACCCGGAAATGGGCCCATGGGACGTACGTTTGCAAACTGCTTATTTAAAACATATGAATTCCCCATATCCATAATGTCATTGAAAAAATGCCTGCTGACTTCAACAAGAGTTCTGCTAAGCTTGACACTTTTGGTAATCGCATCTGTGTCGCTGAACTGCTGATAAAGCTTTTTGCTCTCTTTTAAATACATCGCTCTGGATGAAGAATTGATAAAAAAACATCCCAGATTGTTCTCTCACTGTTGGAGTTTCAGTGATCTTGCGTGCAGAATTAATATGGTTTATGTTCTGAGTATTGACAAAAAGATGTGATTTCCTTCAGAGTTCCTGCAGTGGAGAATAGGAACTGTTCTGCTGTAGCTGAAAGTCTCTTTTCCCATCTTGCATCTCTACTGAACCGAGTCCCTACTTCAGGTCTCTCTATAATACAACAGGCCTAAGAAGTCCTGTGAAAAGCTCTTTCTATTCTCATTCTAAACACAGCCAAACACAATCACTCTGTACCAAAAGAAAAAGACTGCAGCTGGTAAGGAAATTAAATTTACTCCAGATCATCCAGCAATACATTATAACATAAATGATGGAGAGATAACGATCAAGACATGCATAAAAGTGTATCAGAGAGCACTTCTTTAGAAGTTTAAGGCTTTATCTAAAAGAGCAAAACCCACCTAGTAACCATGTCTTTTTTTGACTGGTGGATGGATTAATAAGAAAAGCAATGTATTAACACTAGCACTAATATTAGAACTAATATGACATTTACTCTGTATTATTCATTTATCTCACATGCCTTTTGAATCCCATTAAATGCTATGCCTTTTGCCATTTCTTTTAAATAGAAGATTGTAATTCCAAAACCCAAGACAGGTCATAAACCCAGATTCAAGACAGATCATAAATTTTTCTCAAGTGCAACCTACTCATTACTGGACCTTATTGCCCAAAAATGTAGAGATCCTTCACCAAGAATTGTTAATGTGTCTTCTCAAACACTGGAAAAATGAAACCTTCCTAGGGAAATCACTCTTATAATTCTTGTTTTCACACCATCAGAGTTTAAAGAATTGTATATAAGAACCCTGAAAAGAATTATGCCTCATATTTTTTTAAGTTTTAATGTTTTTCATTATAATTTTTCAACTGAACCTGCATTAAAAAGCTCAAACAAAAATCCAGAAAATCTAAATTTCTTTACTATCTTTGCACCCATGCTAAACCCATGCTCAAAAACATTTCAATGTTTCCAAGTAATAGGATATGATATCTACTGCAGAGACTGGCAGAAATTTTAAGATATGAAGAATTTGTGGACATTTTTTCACTCTCTCTGAAATTGCTTTCAAGCACCTGGAATGCATTGCTAAGGACTATACAGACATGATACTGTTTAGACTATTAGATTTCAATTTACATCACAGAAAAACTCATTTGTGAAGTATTTATATACACAAAGAAGCATAACATTAACTGCACAGTGGAGATGTTATCACTTACAGCCACTGAGTGCCTCAACTGCAAATTAGAGGATAATTAATTTAAAATAGTCCTGTACTAAAACACAGAACAGAGCAGTTAAAAGAAAAAGCTGTAATAGTTCCCATGGTAGAATTTTCTTTATAGAAAGGACATGAACGTTACATCAATTTGCTTAACAATGAAAGTTTGGAGCAGGTTGTAGGGTAGGGTTTATCTTACACAATAAAGAGCAAGATCTAGAGGCATAGCTTGACATTCATCCCAAATTTGTATCATCCCCAACCTTGAGGTCCTGTTTCACCAGATCTCTATTGACTGGATTCCAGACACACAAAAGTGAAGCCTGTAGCATCTTTTGCAGGGCTACAGGCAATCAAAAATTATTTGATACACACTTTGCAGCAAACACAAGCAGCTGTGAGAGATCCACAATCCCTGAAGCTGGGAAAGGGTGGGGTTGGACCACTGCATCCCCCATCACCATTGTGTGAGATCTGGCCAGCAAACACTCCCTGCCCACGACACCATCCCCAGGGAGTTCCAAGTACAAAACACAGACGCAAGTTGTTCATGCACTTAAACATTTACAGGATCAAGGCCTTGACTTCCACCTAGACCTCAGATGAGGGAAATTATGGCTGCTCAAGAACAAATTGTTTTATTTGTATATTTGTATATTGTATATTTGACTTTCCAGAAAGCACATCTTTTTACTGAATAGACTTTTTTTAAATATATGCATATGATGTATTTTTCCTTTCTAAATTTTTATTTATACATCTATGTAGAAACCCTCAGTGCAGTTGGCAACTACAATCAAGAGATAACCTTTTACATGGAGAGAATTTCATTCTCAAAAACGTAAGAAAACACAAGTTTTTGTGATTTTTTCTCATCTCACCCTTCACAACTTGAAGTTTTTAACTTCAAGTTGTTGGATTTTTTCAGCATATTCAAATATGTCTGTAACCTCAGTCAGCACACTTGGAGTAATGAATCATATAACAGCAGTGAATAAAATATATGCATTAAACAAAGCTTTTCCTTCTTGAGGTATACTTCATGTTTCCTAAAGCCAAGCTGGCAGAACCCTCACATCCCAGGCAATTGTTGTCTTTGCATTTGCTTTCCATTATTCTGCAAGAATTCTGGAACAGCAAAACAGATTTTTTCTGTGCTATTCCAATGACACTCAAGAGAAACGGTCACTCATGCTAGACAATTTCAAATGTCTAGGTAAGTTCTTACAGTTATTAAGTTATTTTTCTTGTTTCAAAACATTATTTTAAATGTAAAAAATGATATTTTTCATTTTAAAACTAATAACAGGATTAGTAGTGGAGGATTTCTTTACAGCAGCAAAAACCTGTGAATTTCACAGCAATCATGAAGTACTGCCTGATTTCCTGCAGTCTTCCCCGAATATTCCTTTTGTTACTTTATTTCACCAGGGAATAGGAACCTGTGACTGCAATAAAGTAAATCAACAGCAGTGCATCACTTCATTATAGTGTTTCTATTAATGTTTTTCACCTTCTAATGAAGAAGAAAGACTTTTTGTAGTAAAAACTGTGCATAAATCACAAAATTGTTTGTGTTGGAAGGACCCTAAAAATCATCTTGTTCCAATCCCCCTGCCATGGGCAGGGACACCTTCCACTAGACCAAGCTGCTCAGATATCCATCCAACCTGGTCTTGAGCACTTTCAGGGATGGGACATCCACAGATTCTCTGAAACACCAGTTGCAGTGCCTCACCACCCTCACAGTAAAGAAATTCTTTCTAATATCCAGTCTAAACCTGTGTTTTTCCAGTTTAAATCCACTACTTTTCTCATCACTACACGCCCTTGTCAAAAGTCCCTCTCCAGGCGTCACATAGCCCTGTTACTGGAAAAACCTCTAAGGTCTGCCTTCTCTTCTCCAATATGAACAGTACCAACTCCCTCAGCCTGTCTCCTCAGCCCTCTGAGCATCTGTGGCTTCCTCTGACCTCACTCCAGCAGCTGCACATCTTCCTTGTGCTAAGGATCCAATCTAAACGCAGAACTCCAGGTGAGGCCTTACAAAATACAGATTGCTGGAAAGCACATCAATGTTTTCCCAGGAAACTAAAAGAAATAGCTTTAAAATGGCTTTAATAAAAGGCAAGCAACTTCAATTAAAAAAAAAAAAATAAAAAAAGAGAGAGTTTACAGCCTGCTTCTTCTACCTATAGTAAACCTGTAAGCTACTTCCTGCAAACAAATCTATGTAGAGCCAGGACTCAAATTTGCAGAATGATTTTATCATCCAGAATGATATTAATTCTGAAGAAAAATGGGGAGTTCTGAATTATTAAGGAAGAATGTCATTGAAGTTTTCATTGAACATCCATATCCTGAAGGCCTATAAATGTCACAAAAAGCCACAGCACTTTAACTCTGATTCAGGGCAATTTTTAACCAGTCAATCAAGCTACTTCTGTATTTAAAGCTAAGCATATACACAGTATTTCCTGCTAAATCAGGCCTCAGATTCCCATTCACTTTATGAATCTATGACTATCATGCTTCTAAGGAGAACTGAGGGTCTTAAATTCCATAGAAAATGCTTATAAGACCTCAACAGAACCTGCTTTGTCTATATGGAGCAAAAACTACAGCATATTAAACTAGGAACTCACAGTCCATTTGCTGTTCCATGTCAATTCCCCTGGTGAACAGTTTGTGCCCTTGCTCATTATAAGTTCAAATACTTTCAAAGTATTAAACAGCAAATAAAGGTTTTCTTGATAAAGGCTAAAGAGCTGTTTATCCTGAGATTCTTGGAACGCTACATGTAAATTTACTTTGTCGATGGACAAGTTACGCCACATTAAGAATTTGCAAAGATAGTCCCTTATGTAATTAAATGCCTTTAATTTAATTTTGCTTAATCCACTTTATGAGAAAAACAAACAAAATGAAATGAAGGCTACTTTAATTCTGAATGAGAGTGCTGTGTGGCTGAAATAGCCAACTGAAAACTTTTTAGTTAATTCATAGAATGATATAATGGCTTGGGGTGGAAGAGACCTTAAAGATAATCTCATTCCAACCTTGCTGCTATGTGCAGGGATGCTTTGCACTAGACCAGGTTGCTCAGAGATCCATCCAGCCTTCCCCTGAATACTTCCAGGGACAGAGAATCCACAACTTCTCAGATGAATTTTGCTGAACATCCCCACAGAGAACGTCTCTGGCAGTGGCCAAACAGAAATAAGAAGAGGCAGGTGGTCTTTGAGGAGGTATAAATGTTCCTCCTCATTTGCAACATGCTGATAAGGAACAAAGCAGAGAACAGGAGTGTCGTGTTTTCATCCTGACTCCTGCACGCCTAATTGTGGCCATATTTTAAGAAGATGCCGTTCTCATGTACTTTTGGAGGAAGCCTCTGTACAGCTCTTTGCACACAGGATTCCATTACACTCAAATGAATCAGTGTCAAAGGAATCAAAGGAATCACCATGTGCTGACTCTCAAGAAGAGGACAGAGGTCGGTGGGCTAAAAACCAGGGAGTGGGGCAGGCACAGGCCCAGAGATGTGCTGAGAACATGCTCAGCCTTCTTTGCTGCCGGCGGCGGACAGCGGCCAGCACCGCGGACAGCGGCCAGCACCGCGGACAGCGGCCAGCACCGCGGCCAGCGGCCAGCACCGCGGCCAGCGGCCAGCACCGCGGCCAGCGGCCAGCACCGCACCGTCCGCTCCCTCCCGCAGGACTTTAAGCCCTGCCAAAAGCTCATCCAAAGAAACGCCTTTGAATTCAGATTCAGCGCGGAAGGTAGCACAGCACAGGTCGTTCTGAAAGCGCAGTGTTCAGGCTGGGCTTTTCCAGGCCACTTGGAGGATTATTCTATTTCCGGAGAACCAGGCATTCAAATCTCATCACAGCTTTTGGAAAACGTTCAACTAAGCAGTAACTGTTATCCTTTAAAAAGAATGTTCATCCTTCAAAGCTCATCACTCAAAGCTCACTTAAGTAATGAGTTGATTCTGTGATTCCAAATGTCCAAGGCCTGAAGGGAACCACAATTACAGCCTTGTGTTTCTTCCTTGCTTCTGTAAGGAAAGACTGAGGAGGAATCCTTGTAATATTCAAACTGGATGTAGAAGCACCTTCCTGGTGTGCCCTGCTGTCAGCTAGATATACTCAGGATTAGGTGGCTTTATTCTTAATTTCTAAAGCCATTGTTTGGGCATGTGTGGTGAATAAAAATACTACGTGTCTCCACAAAAACAGGCAGCCACCCTGCTTTTGTATAGGAGCAGAGTGCTGACATCTTGCCGTATGTGCTGAGCTGGACTTAAAATGGACAAGAAAAGGAGTGAAATAGTGCAAAGAATCAGTATTTTTTACAGCGTCTGTCATCCAAAGATCTCTAAATCCTTTTTAAGTTACCACTCAGCAAGATGAACAATACTCCAGTGTGACAGACAAACGTTTAGCTGCCCACTTTACAAATGGCTGAACACAGACACAATGAGGCCCATTAGAGAAAATTTGCAGAAATAGAGGGGTTTTTTTTGCACCACAGTAGCTGCAATTCCCTGCCACAAATATGTTACAAAGGAGCCATATACCTTATTCTTCAAAGCAGGATCATACTGCATCTGCAGCCAGCTGCAGAATGAACCAAGAGACCACATCTACCTTCAGTGTCCAGAATACCCTCATCTCCAAAACAGGCAGAACAGATACCCCCTCCACACTTGTCTGACAAGCAAGCAGTCAGCTTTGACACATATGAAAAGGAGGAAGACCATGATATTTTCATCTCAGAGGTAGATAGAAAATTCAGATCCAGAAAGACAAGCTAAGATGAAAAAAAAAAAAATAGAAAACCCCATAATAGAAAACCCCATAACAGAAAAACCCATAATAGAAAAACCCATATTGCCTTCTACTACTTTTACTATCTCACAAAATCAAGGAACAACATTAATTTTGTTTAAGTTTGCTAGTCTATAACAGCAATACCTGTAGCTTTTTTGACACAAGTATTAATACTCATCTTCAGGCAGGTTTTAAAAAGCAGTATACTCTGAGTTTCTACTAGAAATAGTATTTTTAAAAAATAATAAAAAAAACCAACAACCAAAAAATGGTACTCAAACCTTCAAATGAAGTGATTCTTGTTATATTATCTGCCCAATGACTGTCTGAAGTTTAATTGCTCTAACTTTTAGTAATGAATAATAGCCACCTGCACAACAATCTGATTAGAGAGCATGGATTCCATTTGTTATAATTAAAAATCTTGTTCAAGGCCTTCACTGGTAATTTGGTTGGAAAATTCATAGTCATTTATGAAAGTGATAATCAGAGACATTTATAGATCACACCACCATAGTCACAGCCCCATGAGTCTCAGCTGTGCAGTGCTGGGGCAGATTAAATCTAAAGGAAACAAAAACCTTCTCTGCAACAAAACCATCCTTTAGTCTATTTGGGTCAGCCTGCTAATAGCCAGAAATTCCTGTCATTACCACAGAGAAGACTCCAGACATCATGGCTAGAAATACAAGGTCCTTACGCACTGCAGCTTTGCGATGAAGTATCAGTTCTGATTTTTTAAAAAGCCCCATCACCTCATTCTCAATAGCACTTGGCACCCAAACTTCATGATGGATTGTACAGAAATATGCATCTACACTGCCAACAGCTAAATCCAGTGCTTTGGATTCAATATTTATCAATCGCATTTTGCAAAAATACCTACTCTGCTCCTGGCCACATTGCTGAGTGAAACAAAACAAAACAAAACAAAAACCCAGCAAGAAACAGGAACACCACAGTCTTCAAAGTTATTTCCTGGTGCAGTTCAAAAGACTGTCTGCCTCTCCCAGCAAAATAAACCCATGACCTACATATACCACAGCACTATAATGGTACAGAGAGATAAACCATGAGGAGGGCATGATTTTCATCCCACAGTACATTTGTGATAACAGAAAAGGCCTGAAGAAAGGAGAGTGGAAGCTAGATCTTCCATGCTGGGGAGAAAAACAACCAGGTTAGGACTAAGCTAAAAACTTTTTTACTGATGCTTTCACAGAGCTATCTTAGACAATGGTTCAGAAGAATGCAGTCCACTTAAAGAGCAACACCGTTGCAAGAACTGAAAGAGTATTTAAACCACAAATCCTTTGCATATTAGCTCCAAAGAACTGATTGAGTGCTATGCTTCAGTATTTTCTTCTGTTTTTACTTCCTTCTAAAGGAGCTCACATGACAGATAGCATAAACTTTGAAGGGTCTCCTTTATGAAAAAAACAGCAGATCTCCAGGCCAGCTTTTGTGCACAAATCATTTTTGGGTCAGCTGGCACTATTTTTGTAGATTGCTGACAGCTACCCTGGGACACTGGGATCTCTCTCCACAAACACACATCACACCCCACCACACAGGCAAATCTGCTATGGAATAAGGATTACCCTAAGAGATAGTATTTCTCTAGGAGCTGTTTGTCTAAAGCCAAGACATATATCTCATCAGATTTAACAAGGCAAACAAGGACAGAATAAACTCTATTTAGAAAGAGTGAACAGAGTGGGGACTGTGATCAAGGTCAAGTTTAAATGTAGTCAGGGCGTGACAGCAGCTCTGGTAGATCTATCCAAGCAGGTCTGGGATGATATTAGATTAGTCATAGAACATGGAGCAGCTGCTTGACCCAGATTCACTGCCAGTGAAAACAGGATAAAGAGTGCCTTTATGTGCTGTGGTTTCACCTTGGGCATGATTTCCCTCTCTCTGCTCATCCTAAAACTCTATATGATATGCGTGGAGAGCCAAGATCTAAATGGGTGGTACCAGTACCAGAATGATTATCCCAGGTGGGATTTGGATCCATCCAGGCATGTTAGAAAGTTTTTGGAGATCTTAGAATACTCTGCTTGAAACCAACCCGTGGTGCACGCCAAGGACTTTGGGGGAGCCTGCAGTACTCATCAGTGCACTCTCGGTAATGTGTGATTTTGAAGGCAGGTTTTTTAAAGGAATATTCATGGTTGCAGGGGAGCTTCTTATTCTTCACATTCTTATTCTAAAAGCTGTAATGACTCTCTGGGGCCCCAACACAAAGAAAGCCACACACACACATTACAAATCTCAAACACCAGCTCCCTGTCTGATGAAGACAGAAAAAAGGCACCTCTCAAAAACTGCGCATCCTGTAGAGAGTTCTGCTTTAAATCCTTCTCACTTTATCCCTATCAACAACCTGAAAGGAATCAAATCAGGCTAGAAACACCACGTTGAATATTAAAGTAGCTGTGAATGCAGACCGTGGTCTTGCAAAAGCAAAGGATGAATTAAGAACAAACTAGTAGCTTATGTCTAAATATGCTTTTTTCAGTCCATTCAATTTACAATGCATTTTTAATGGTATTGACAGGCTGTAGATGGATGGCAAAATTATGTGCTAAAAAGTAAAACCAAGGTGAGAAGAGGAAATTAAATCTCCATTTAGCAGAAAAAATATTTCAATATTTGTTTTCTTTCTGAAGCAAGAAAACAAGGACTGTTGAAACTTCCCAGTAAACAAAATTTCAGTTCCCATAAATCAAAACCTTATTTTATTAAAACTGAAATAATTAATTTTCCACGTAATATTTATATAACATAAAAGCAAACAGCAATCAAGGATTACATTTTTTCAGATATCAAGACTTTGATAGAGTACTTTAATTCATCTTTTTCTAAGCACTGCTTAATCAAAACACAACGTTCCTAAATGAGGTTAATGGCAAAAATACAGAAAAAATATTTGATTTCAAAATTTTATTCTAGACTCCACTATCTGCCAGAATTTTCTCATCAACTGAACTATCATCAATTTACTAATATATAGGATATTTTTTGATTCAGTAAAAAAAGTTAGTTTCTGTGCACTATCTGTGACAAATTCTGCTTTGGTTCATACTAAAACTCTGACTCAGCCCCAGATATGGACACGAATAGAAGACATTACCCCAGTGCATTCATTGCAGGACACTGCCTCTCCTCAAGAGCCATGTGATGTGTCAGAGCCTGCCTGTTGGAGATAAGCTGAGGATGCCACAGTGGCCCCTGCTCAGCACACAGAACTGCACCTCTTGGCATTTAAACACTGTCTTTCCTTTAAATTTCATTTTTTATGACTAGATCAAATGCAATGGCCACTGTTAAAACATCTCACCCTCTCAATCCCATGCAAAGGCACTACAGTTCAACAAGTTGTTTTGCACATCCTGGAGCCTCTAGCAGTCAGGAAATTTTTGAAGTCATTTGACTGCATGCAGCTTTGGCATAAAAACAAAGTAGGAACAATGAAATGTTATCACACGCTGCAGTCACAATGGACATCAAGGGCAACATACAGTGTGAGAAGAAAACTGTGTAGACTATGGGGCTCAAGTGACACATTCAGATAAAAGATTTACTGTTCAGATTAACATGCAGAATTTTGATCAGACACTTTACATTTCATTACCATAGGTTAGTCCTTACTCTCGTTTACAGTCAAATCTCTAGACTTACTTTTCTCCCCATGGCAGACACATTTGCATTAACAACTTCTTAAGTTGCTCCATATCACAGCAATGTGGGCTTTTCAGTCAGACTGTATGACATACACTACCACTCCAGCACAGTACATGCAGAACTCCATCAATATTCTTTTGCTTCTCGCCCCAGTCTGTCCTCACTGTAGCTAATTGTTAATACCTTTCTTCTCTTCATGAAGTTGTTTCTCTGCAGAATCATCAATACCATTTTTGCCTCTCCTTACAACTTCAGCATACATTCCTACTGCTTTCAAACAAAGTGTGTAACAACCACTGCCACTGTTTAGGACTCTCACTAACAACAATTCTCTCTGCCTCACACTCTCCTGTCCTCTCACGGATGCACGCACTCCATTTTACTGATGCCACGGATTCTCAAATGGACTTTCTTGCTGATGGTGCTCTGTCTCCTTTCATATCATAAAGTGTCTCCCTGCATCTCCTCTTCACCCTTGCTGGTTTTACTCTCATGATTTATAGCATTTACAACCAGCCTTTCCAAAATTAGTGTCCTGTTTACCTACAGAAATGATATGGCCTGCCTGGTGAGACTTCCTTCAGAAGGACTCTGTCAAAGAATGGAAAAGCAGTATAGCTGAAATGGGAGTCAATTAATAAAGAATTAAAGGATAGCAGTACGATTAATGTTACTCCATACAGATTTCTGGGAAGCAGGTCCTGTCAAACAAATCCGATTTCATTTCTTGATGAAATTACAGATTTGAATGATACAGGTAAGGGTGTAGGCATGGCAGACTCAGACATTTGGAAACACACTTGGCTTCATTATTTGAAGACATTCCATCATTGGATTTTCACAGCCCCTTGCTCTCATCTTTTCCAGTCACCTCTTTCAGCGGTACAAGTGCCATCACATGGTGGGGAGGTCAGGAGATGTGATCTTCCCCCATTCCCACATCATGTGTGACCTACCACAATGTACAGATCCTTGTTAGCATGCAACAAATGACCATGTATTTCTGAGCATGTGTGAAATGGGTGTAACCAGCTTCAGTGCCATACCACATGGAAGAAAATGGTATTTATTAGCAAAATTTGAATATGCTGGTTTTATCCACTCATTCATTCTCTCTCTCTCTCAGAGTTCATCCATCACACTGTCAAGTGCACCAAGATGTGTGTTCACGTAGATGAACACTGACTGAGATGATTTGCACGTCATGGTGGAAAAGGGGCATCAAATATTAAGTTCCCATCACATTCTTTTTTTCTTGACTTGTAATGACAAGTTAGTCTTTTTGGCATATCTTTTATAATTTTTATGAGTCAACAGTTGAGAACAGGTGGTCCTTTTCCTCCAAATCTTGCCTACTTAGGCATTCCTGAGTCTTAGTAAGGTTACAGGTCAGTAGCTGATTTTCTTTATATGGGGTATGTCTGAAAAATAAACATTTGTTTGGCTGGTGTTGCTCCCTGTTGGCATCCCACACAAAATGTGCTAGTACCTTGTGGCCTTTTAGTGTCCTTAGAAAGTGAGGTCTTGTGCTGGAGAGATGTCTGTACTATGACTTTTTGGGCCTGACAGTAAAGCGCATTGCTCAGTTTTATTGCTGGGAACAATGTTCTCTATTATCAGCATATGTCATTCTTCTCACACTTATTTCACTGTTTCTTCCAGTGCTTGCATTCATACCAATGTCAGTAATTCTGCTACAAGTCTCTACATGTTTAGTTACATGAGAGGAAAACCAGCTCACTATGAGAATTTCCAAAAGGACAAAATGCAGCATCCAGCAGAGTGGATGTGCCAGGCTGACACATTTACAAGGCACAAGAGAAGTAAATGAATTCACTTTTCAAACAGCAAATGTGTTTAACTGGGCTTAGCTTGTGTGATCCAATGGGCTCTCCTAGCCTCAAGCAGAATTTCTCCAGCATACACCAATACAAAAGATGCTGTGCTATGGGTACTTTAGACAGCTTGGAACTAGAGTTTGTATCCTCCAATCCTAGGAGCTGCAAGTTCTTGATGTGCTTCAACTGCAATTTCCCTTGACATACAGACTCCACCCACAAGTGCAGACTGCACATGTCCTGACTACACATTTGACTCGCTCTTTATCTCACTCCAGGAACGAGGATTTGAGCATCTGAGTATCCCACATGGCAATTCCACCTCCAAGCTGCCTTCCAGGAAATGCTGCTAGCTCCCTGCAAAAGGCACAGCTCACAAAGACAGCCTATTCCAGAGCTTTCCCCACAGAGATGGCGCACACTTAGGACGTATCTCTTCTCCTTCCTCCTCTGCTCTAGACTTGTCTCAGGCAGCCTTGTAACCTCAACCCCTACATGCAACAAACAAATATTCACACATCACAGAACAAAATCACCTTTCAGGATTCAATCCTGTTCTTTAAGCTGAAAAAAACCCAAAAAAACAACAAAACAAACCACGGAACAAGGGGGGTTCCTGCCAAGTGATGTGTGACATGGATGCATCAGTCATCACCAGCGAGTGCCTGAGTGGTCACAAGGAAGTTCATGGCAATTCCTTGTGCAGCTGGGTCTCTGTTCCTCCCACAGCACCCAAAAAATGAGTGAGCAGGCAATGAATGTTAGCAGCCGTCAATAAGTACCAGTTTAGGATGGATTCAAAGATTGAAAGCTTCCCCTTACACAAATGCAAAATGCCCAAAGCCCCCCAGTGTTTTCACTGCTCTTTCTTCAGTCAGATCTATTCATAATGTGTCACTACAGTGGGAAGCACAGAGCTCAGGAGAGCACGACAGCCATTTGTCACCATTCTGCAGATTAGTCCACTTTGTCTCAATGTTTTTGGTTGATGGCACTGTTAACATGCAATGTTTCACTAGCATATAACTTTTAGAAAATTTCAGGGTTAGGCTAAAACCAACCAAACAACATTCCTGACTGTGAAAATTAAATACTAGGGAACTCCCTAGAAACCAGAAATTCAAGCGCAATAGAACTGTATAAATGGTGAGAATAGGAGAAACTTTAGAGGAAACCAAGGCAGCCTCTCTCTGAAAATACTGAAAAGCTAAATTTTGTGCCACTGAATTCAGATAAAATGATCATACTCCTCCGCATCTATTTAATATCTCCCTGAAATTGTGTGCTTTTTCTCCTCATTTTAAGCCATCAGAAGACCAGAATAGATAATGTCATGCTCAGTGCTACAATTTTACACTTTGGCAAGTAGCTTCTAGGCATTCTGTCGAGTCACAATGCCCCCACACTTGGTAAATAACAACTCTCTTATTTCTACAATAACCCCTTATTTTTCCATAGATGGATTTCTCTACCTCCACCTCATCTTGCTTGCTTTATTGAACAGATGAATAGATCACCTTTGACTTCACATAATTTTGCCTACTCTTGAGAGACTCTTGAGCATCAAGCTCTCTTTTTTTCTCCTATACTGAATTAGAATTCTTTTGATTCCATTTTTTTATTGCAGACACAGGCACAATGGATTCTAATATCACAAAGAAACATGTAAGGACTTTATATTTGATGAAAAATATCTGCAATTTATACGTACAGACAGCTTCCAATCTTAAACACTCCACATCACAGCCAGGTGATGTTTAAGGACAAACACATGCATAATTCATGAAAGAATAACCATTATTGGTAGCTCTGTAGAATAAATAGTCCTTGGTAGGCACTGTGCGTTTGAAGGATGCACCATATTCATGTTAGCAATATAGAGCCAAATTTGTATTTATGGTGCACTTGCAATCCATTCAATTCTGTTTCCATTTGAGCACACTGGTGAAATAGAGTGCAATATTCTGTTTCAGTTACCAGCACAAGATGCACAACTCAAAGCAGAGCTCCCGATAGCCAGAGAGCACAGAAGAGCTGATGACTGCACGGAGTCCACCAGGGATCTTGTTATGCCAATCTAATTAACCTGGAAAATGCACAGCTAGCACCGCGCTCTGGGCTCGCACACAGATGGAAAATGGGCTGTTCAACTACTGTGTGTGCAAGGCAGGCTCCTCATAACTCCCAAGTCAGCAGAAACATTTAAGCATATGCTTACCATTAATGTTAAACAGGTGCTTAAGTACGCTGCTGAAAAGGGAACATAACAAGGAGCACGCCTCTGGAGGACGTGATTTTTGCTTTAATTGCTGTTGCATAGGATTTATTTGCTACCCTTAGATATTACCAACGGCCTCCTTTCCCTACCAACACTGCAATTCTGCAAAAATTTGAGTAGGAAAATAATGAGATATACTCTTGTAATAAAAAAATTGCAAAAAAACCAAAAAAACCCCAAATCAATGTGTATCTGTAAAACCCAAGATACTGGAACAGAGAGGAGTAAATCTTAATTTTAAACTTTCTAGAATATTTTATAGATTTTGATTCCTACAAGAATGGACAAATCCAACCAAAATGGACCATCTTTAATGATGTTTTTAACGTATTACAAATGTAGATGTACATGGTTAATGCAAATTAAATAAAATGGACAGAGAATAACACAAAATCAAGACAGAATATAACATGAACTTCTCTTCCCTGAGAAAAAAAAATCTAAATAGTGAGATCAGGAAAGGCTCAGTCACACTGACATGAACTACAATTAATTCCTGAATTACTGCTCTACCCACAGCATTTTATACATCCTTCATGGATACCACAGATCCAGCTTTTAACAGAGTCAATAAACTCAGAGCTCATGAATAGTCATACTCCTGCATTACAATCACTTGCTTTACAAACTAGATCTTCATAAGTGGTACTTTCAGCCCCCTCACAGCCAGAAGAGAAGGCATTATTATGAGCATATTTTTTACATCCTTATAATTAGGCACTAGCAAAAAGCAATACAAGCTTATTCCTAGGTTACTTTGGTTATATCACAGGCTGCAGAAGAACTACTAAGTATTTACAGAAAACATGCCGAGCTATAATTTCAGTTTTTCTCCACGTTTTTAATAAAATCAGTCTCAAATGATAAACAAATACAAATGTTTCATTTTCAGCTTGTTTTCCAGTTTAACATCATCAGTGAAAATAAACATAAGCAGAAGTGCAGGCACTCAGCATGCTCTGGGGAGCAGCTGATGGAGGAGCTCATGGGGCTCTCCATGGGGGTCAACTTACAAAATGAGAAGAAGTAAAATATACAGAGCGGCTGTCTTAACCATCTCACTCTGCTTTTCTTCTGCTTGCTTTCTTACCATGCAGTTCACTTTTTTCTTTTTTTCTTGTCAACTGCAGTATATTTAACTGTTGTTACCTTTTAAAAATTACTGAAAATCCCTGGTGACACAGAACATGGTGGGGTTATGTGTTGAGACTCAGATCTGAAAGCACCTGAGCCTCAGACAGAAGTCTTATTCCTTTCAGCAGGAGTAGTAAACCCATTAAGTTTGGCAAAAGTTTTGCTTGAGTAAGTGCTGAATAATGACTACAGAATGAGGCTATGCAATGTGTGACTGGAATTCATGCCAAGTCTGTCTACACATGCCTGAGTTGACAAAATCTCCTGGCCAGTATTCCCTTTAAGTTGAGAGGGATTTTCCACAGTATTGACCAGCCTGTTTACCATCCAGTGCTTGACCTGGGCATGCAATGTTCACCACTGCAGCTCATCCCACTGTGTTGAATTGTTTTTTTTCCCCCTCATACTTGTTTTGATTGGACATTTGTAAGGATAACCCCTTAAATCATCATTCTACAGTAATTAGGGATGAGATGGTGGGAATACTTCATAGACACAGAGACACACGATGGAAAAGGCTTTCTCACAGACAAAAATCCTGAACTAGTTGCTGAAGGGGCACAGTTTGCAACCCTTCTATTATGCCTTACAGGTGTGCAGCTTGGGAACCACCTATTTACAATTGAGGGTTGGATTCAGATCCAGTTACACACACAATAATTCTCCCCTGATCAACATATGGCAGGCAATTCCACTGCTTCTGCTCCCACTCTTCACTTCTGTAACAATGAAGAAGATATTGCTGGGCACACAGAACCCACAGGGAAGGGTTTGNGTAAGTTGAGAGGGATTTTCTACAGCATTGACTAGCCTGTTTACCATACAGAACCCACAGGGAAGGGTTTGTGCCCAGAAACCACCAGCAAGGCACACAGTTGTTCCCAGAGTACAGCATAAACATTACAACACAGGTGCTCCAGGAATTCCCAAGATCTCACCAATATCTCCACAGATGCACAAAGCCAGGTTTTGCAAAAGGAGAATTTAGACAAAATCATGGTTATCCACTCCAAGGGCAACAGAACACTACAAAAGCAAACCTTGCACTTTAAAATGCAAGCTCTGTTAGTACAGTGTCCTTAAGAGGATAGAAAATCCATGCAATCTACAGGTGAATGCATGCTACAGCTGAGTCCCAGTTCTCTGTGTATTGTAAACATTCAGTCTCTAATGGCATAGATTTATTTTTAAAATTGCTTTCTCAACTGTAGCCTTTTCAGAAGGACTGAATACTATGGGAACTTGCTAAATGCAGTGCTCCATTGGGAAGGAATGCCAAGCTTACTAAGTGACAGCATTATGCATTAGTGGATTACATGAGATTTAGAGTACATAAAACAATTTAATAAATGGGCTTTGCTTGTTAATCTCACGTGAGTCACTGTGTAGTACGATACTGTACAGACAGCACACATGCAAACAGAGACCTAGAAGAATAAATCCTCATATTGCACTTGTGATGACATTAAAACATCTGGATTAAATAATTTTAAAGCCAAGGATGCATTACAATGTTCTAGGACAACTCAGTTTATACAAACTACAGACCAAGAGATTTCTGCTACACAATGGCATCTTGCTGAGATGGAGTTTCTTTCCTGCTACAGCTGGATTGCTCTGCTGGGAGAGTGGATCTGCTTCTGCACAAGCTTACAGGGACTTGGGAAGAGCAAAGCTCCAAATGTGGAGCTCATCTATCTTCACATGCTACTGCAGATGTAATTGACAAACCCTGGGCAGATGTGCAAAGTAGTTTTTGTCTGATGCAACAGGGGAGGCTGTAAAGGATTCTTGGCTTCACTTAAGATGCTCAGGAATATCTATGACTATGTTTAAGCAACAGACAGGGTCATCACTTAGATATCTGCAGGGTAGATGTTTATGGTTCAGCTTATACTCCATAATTCCTTGAGTCAATTGAGAGAAGTTGGCATTTAAGAGTGCAGATACTCTGGCCCATTTTACACGTCTACATGAAGATGGGATGAATCATGCCCCAGACTCCACTGACTAATTTGTAGAGAGAGCCCAGGCTGACTAACTTAGATATAAATGTCTATACTGAAGAAGACAGTATTTAGTCAGAGGAATCCTAAGCCCATCTTGCTCTAATGAAGAATTACCACACTCCCACGGAGACTGCTGTAGCAGTTCATCACCTTCACTGTAAAAACTGGGTACTTCATCTTCTAGTTTGGAATGCTCCAACTCCAACTTCCAGCTTTGAATCTTGTTTGGTCTTTGTCAGCTGCATTATAGACCATTTAGTACTAAGATTTGTGTAGAAACCGGAGGTGTTCTTGGGGCATGATCCTCTATTGCCTTCCCCTTTACATAATCAGCTATGCCAATACTGAGAGAGTGCAAAGCTCTGCCAAGAAATGAGACCTCTGAGATTCACGAGAGTGACACCTGAAACGTGCTGCGTAGTATCTGCTGGCACTTGAAAGACTCATTCCACAGCACAGAAAGAGAAACTCCCCTCATAAAATAAAGCCTCAGGCTATCAATGTCTATAAAACTTGCATTTTCGGTATTTATCTTAACAAGCAAATCCAGACTTCATTAATGAATAAATGTAACCTCTCAAATACAAATGCTGTCTTCCCAGCTGCACAGACAGCTCTGTGGCTCTGTTGCTGCTCAAGGGCTCTACAGCCACCCACTCAGCTGTCATTCACAAAAATCATAACAGACCCTTCAGCTTCTCCTCTTTCACTATTTGAGAAGGCAGTGAAAAGATTCAGAAAGAGAGGGAGGCGATAGACTGTCCTGTGAAAAGTCAGACAGCTCAGAGGAGGAAGAGAGAAATTAAAACAAAGTGCACCTTTTTCCTTGCAAGTAAGAGAACCAGAGAAGCTGCTGGGGAATACTGAAGAAAAAGATGCAGGTGTGAGGAGCATCATCAGATTCAAGATTTTGAACCCTTCTGACAGTGAAAATTAAAGTTAGACCACATGCCCTCCTTCAATCTCACAGTGCTAAATAGCAAGCCAGCAATGTGGAGTGCTTCCCACAGCTCCCAAAGTTATTCTGAGACAGCCTGGTGGCTTGTATTTCTCACAGGTCCTGTAACTTTAGTGGATCCCTCATAATTCCAGGCTTTGAACCTCTCTATCCCCTAAGTTAAGATGCATCTAAAAGGACACTACATCACTTGGACAATATTAGGATCCTACAAAGCTTGTGGAACTCTCTGCCATCCCACCTTAAATGTGAAAAGACTCCTAATTTCCACCAACTAGCAACATGATATTAGAATGGTCTCAGTGCATCTTACAGCTTTCCCACAATGCAGCAATTCCAGCACCTCCTACGGATTGTACACCTGCTGCACACAACAAAGGGGAACACTTGTTTCCCTTTATGCCTGACCCAGAAACTATATGATCAGGTAACAGTCCTCAAAACACAACTTTTCTTTCACTAAACATCTGCAGTCCCAAAGATGATTTTTTTTTTTTTTTTTGCTGCAATTCTTGCTGTAGTATCAGCAATTGAATTCCTGTCTGGCTTTAAACTTCAGGTGAACTCTTGACAGCTCACTTGTGAACTGCTACCACAGCTCCCTTGCTTTCAGTTAGGGAGCTCCCTGTGTTTTAGCTGAGGTAGCAGACAGCTAAGGAATAGCACACAAAATCTGGATAGCATCTGACTTCTAAGTCAAGCTAAATATATAAGACATGGGGAAGGCTAAAGTAGCAGGGAGCTGCACTGGATCACAAATTCCACCACTTCAGTGTGGGAGTTTTAAAAAAAATTAATCTTTACGTGGCTACTTTAGCCCTTGTTAGGAAAATTGCATTTTTGGCTGAGAAGAATTTCACCCTGTTTCAGTGCCATGTGATTGAACACTGCAAGAAACACATCTGTAGGTAAATTATGGCAAATAAGGGAAATCGCAGTGGAACACCAAGCTCTTATTTATTTTAGTAAGAATTTATTGCTCCTGAGAGGCTCCAGAGTTGTGTTTCTCAAGGAAGAGCAGGAGCACTCCTGGGATGACAGAGTAGCTTACTCTTCATGTCAATTGTACCCTTGTGGTCTCTGAAGCCTCAGAGGTGCTAGCAGGGTTCTGAGGAGATAACAGTTGCCACTGGGCTTATTTTATTTGGGTTTTTCATATGTACATCAAAACTGCAGCTATCAGAGTTGGAATTTAAATTGTCAAACTGAAAATATAAATCTCCAGATTCTTCTTCAACCCCTCTCAATGAACCCAAACTGTCTCTTTCGCCCTATTCATACATTTTTCATGAGAGTGAAGCAGAATCATGGCACAACGGCACATCCAGCACAGTTTCTCTTGGCAGTTTCCAAACAATTGAGCAGCTTCAGGTTAGGCTGAAATTCAGAACACGAGTTTCACAGCCTTCTAACACACATAGATAGAGCAGGATTCTCACTGCTTCCACTGACCAAGAAGTGTGAGAAAGTTACAGCCTGCTCATAGACAGCACATAAATTTGCCTTCAAATTTGCTTCCCCCAAGCCCATTGCTCCCACTCACCTAACTGTCTACATCCTTATTACCCTTGTTGCAATTGCACCTCTAACAAACTGGGACTTTCATGAGTGCTTGTCAGAGAAGAATCTGGCACTACAGTAAAGGCTCTCTTCCAAACAGCTCTTTTGGACACATTTGTTTGCAAATCCATCAAAAACAAACAAAAAGCCTGTGTACATGATAGATCAGTCCCTGGGGAGACACAGGGAAGTGTAGAATGAAACATGTAGTTGGGACTGTTGATCTTGACTTGACAACTGGACGTGTAAGGAAAAAGTCTGGGATATTTTAATGAAATAAACTATATAGCCATACCTAAAGTAAGGATAAAATGCAAGCACATTAAATTTACCTCCAAAAGTGATAAACATTTATCTCCATACGATATTGTTGCATATTGACTTCAAATACACTGTGGAAAACCTAAGGCTACATCAGTTATTACGAGGAGAAATCACTGTATATTAATCACTCCCTACAGCTTTTATGTAGAATTAGGAGAAATCCCATTGTAAGAGCCTGAGCTATTTCTGTAAGTTGCATTCCCTTGGCTCAAATAATGAATGGGAAATACAGCAGTAAAATAAAAATAGGCACCTTTCCAAGTAAATGCTGTTGTTTAAAAAAAAACCCCAACAAAGCCCTGGTAAAATACTGCCACAGGGATAAAAACATTTATCTCCGTGTCACAAGAATGGCTTCGTTTTTTTGCTGGTCTAATTAGGTAATAAAGAAATCACAGGTGTAGTGACTCCATGAGCTATTACCACACTAAAAAGGGTCCACTGCATGGCCAGGGATCAGTGTGTCAGTATTATCACTTGCTGTCACATCATTTTAGGAAAGAAATAGCTCAATTTAACAAAGATTTTTAAAGAGAAGAAAAATCAATACATACTTAGACACTTGTCAGGATTCTAAGCAACAGTAAAACTGCCAGAAAACAAACAAACAAACAAAAAAAGTCATGGTGGGCTTTGAATTTTCAATGATTCTTTGAATTGTGCTGAGGCACTTTATGCAGGGTACACTGCAACACACCTCCTGGGATTCCACACACCCTAACCCTGTCTTCTCAATCACTGCCAGATATGTGAGGGAGGATATTCATAGCATAGGATTTGACATGAGTAGTCCAGGATTCTGAATTGTAACAAAAGTGATATAAAAGCAAAAATACTATTTTTAAAATAACAACTTATGGAAAAGAATAAAGTATTTGGCTTAACTTGTTGGAATTTCCATCCAAAGTATACCTCAGTTTTCAGGATTAGGTCTGCTAAATACTATCTTGGAGAAATATACAATCTATTCAAATATCTTAGAGCTCAAACATTCACCTCAACCTAATTCTTGCTTAAATAAACTTCAGCTGCAACCACAGACAAGACTAACACAGAAAACAGGTGTGTTTAGGTGGCCCATAAAACAAGACATCATCTGAATAAACCACCTGTCCCCTCACCAAAATCAAATGTAACAGTTTGCCTGTCTTTAAATTTGATTCCCAGTGTCTCAAAAATGAGGTCTCCAAAAAAAACCTTGCATTCAAGTCCAGGGAGACTGCCCCAAGTGACAGAAGTAGCTGTGACTTATCAGCCTGAGGGGCCAGATCCTGCTCCTGTCTGAGTCAGAGGCAAAAACTATTGTCTCTGGCTGAAGGTTGGAGTTGTGGGTAGCCCCTGATACCCAGCCCTGTGTGCTGATGAGTCTTTGCTCATCCTGCAGAGCTGTGGATTTGCAGATCCATTTTGCCATCAGCCAGAATCCCAGCAGAAGCTCCAGCCCTGTGCTGAGTGGCAGTGGGGGAATCCCTGCCTGCTCCTCATTCCCTGACTTCAGAGACTAGCAAGGAAAATGTACATGAGATTTTTATTTATTCTGCAATTTTACACATTCTGTGCATGTGAAGTAGGCTCGCCCTGTACTTGAATCAAACAATGTCATCTCAGCTGGTTGATTGTTTTTTCTTACTGACAGAGAACATCCTAACCAAAGGCTATAATGACACTAGGATGAGTGGCTTAAGCAGATAATAGTCTAAATTTTTGTATGTTAAAAGAGCTCCCGCACTAGATATTTCTCTGGCATGTAAAAAGCACAATAGAAGGAGCATGCTGCAGTCACACAGGCAGTTCTCCTGGAAAAAATGTTTGTAGAAGTTCCTGTTCAGTTCCCTTACTTGAATTCACAGGTCACATAGCATTGCACCTTTCTCTTAAACACTACTGCTGGAAAAAGCAATATTATTAGAGTTGGAAAAGGAAGCACTTCCTTAAAAAGCCAGCAAAGCACTTTACTATAGAACTTCATTAAAGGATGGCGAGCACTTTGGCTGCTTCTTAAACACGTCAACAGAAGGCATGAGAGAAACAGATATTACCTTTGCATTAAATATTAGCATTTCCCCTCACAGGGGAGGCAAAACGCAGACAGGATGTTCTGCCCTGAGCAGAGAGGGGACAGGAGACCAACAGGTACCCTTTAGGAGCTCATTTGAAAGGAGCTGGTTTCGAGGCGAGGCGCCCTGAAGCCTCTCCCAGTTTGCGGCGCACCCCCGCCCCACCGCAGCGNTGCGGAGCCGCCGCATGCGGGGCCCCGCGCACCCCCAACCCCACCGCCCCCAGCGGGTCAAGCCAGCAGGCAAAACACACCAACATATTTCCATCAGCACAAGATGGCAACCAGCACTTCTTCCGGCAGAGCAGCTGGATGCTTTTATTTTTTTCCTTAAGGGAGGAGGGGGATTTTTGAAAAGGCATGCCAAGCAGGAGATTTTTAGTTGGGTTTTTGGGGGGTTTTTTGTTGGTT
>VXBU01002241.1:623327-681546 GCA_013400315.1 Bombycilla garrulus
AGAAGGCGGAGTGGCGGTCGCCCCCTCCGCTAGCCGTGCTCAGCTCGCCGCTCTCGCGGGGCGGGGGGGGCTACACACGCTTTTTACAACAGGAACCGGGAGGGTGCGGGGAGAGGAGAGAGGAGCCGCCTCTCCGGCGTTAACTGTTCCCCGGCTGAGCCGGCGCGGCCCCTTCCAGGCCACGGCTGGTGCAGGGAGGGTGGGGAATAGCTCGGCGCTGCCGCGGGGAGCGGGGGATGCTCGGCGCGTTTCCATGGCTGCGCCCCGGCCCGCCCGCAGCCCCCCGGACCCTCCCGCTCCCAGCCCGCAGGATGCGCCGGGCGCTGCCGGGGGATGAGGCGCTTCCAGGAACTTGTCCCAGCGCCAGGCTTTGGGATGCGAGACGAGCCCCTCCGCAAGCCGCAGGAACGGGCAGGGGGATGCTGGAGCTCGGCTTCCACACGGGAAAATGCAAAGCCAAGGGCATTGCCCCCGCCGGGCTGCAGCTGAACCCGGCCGTGGCCTCTGTGGCTTTCCAGCGGTGCCCGCACTTGTGAGAGGTTTCCCATGGCTGTCACTGCAATCCCTCAGCTGCGCACAGGTGGCTGGAGCAGCCGCTGGAAGACGGTGCTATCCTGCTGCCCTTGTGAGAACGTGGTCCCTCCTCGCCCTGGTGCAGCTTTCCAGGGACAGAGCCTTGCCACACATCCCAGAGGTTTAATTCAGCTTGCACACAGAAAAAATCCTTGTGGAGTGTGGTAATTACATTTCAGGAGGATTAGGTGCCCACAGACTTCACAAGCACAGGGCTGCTTTGTGTGTTGCTCACCCAAGAGGAAAGAAGAAACTGAGAAGTGATTTGCTTAATGTCTGAGAAGGGAAACCAAGAAGAAAAAGCGGGACCTCTTCTTATCATCCAAGGTTTAACCAAGCCAATGGCTAAACCAAAAGCTCTCTTTATTTTCTTTTTTTCCCAGCGAGGGAACTGCAGAGTATGCCCACATCCTTATTTTATGCCCGTCGGTAGCACTTTGAACTCTGCTCCTTCACGGTTTGCAGCATTTTCACTTCACAGGCAATGGCTGTTCACTAGAAACAGGACACAACCTGTGCAATCTCATAGTGGTGTTCACATTCTAGTTTTCTTTAAGCCACCCAGCTGTTGAAAGATATTTAAATACAAAATCTCACCCATGACATTAAGCAGGTATCTCAGAAATGGTCATAATGGGAGAAGTGAGACTCCAAGATGCTTAGGGGAGGTGCCAATGGCAGGTGATATTGGTACCTTTGAGGACCACCTGTGAGAGCTTTTGTTTCATAAAAATGCCACCCCTCTCCTGCAGATCTTGACTGCTCTCTCCCGTGTCTTTATTTGGGAATAGATTGTATCTCATACAAGGTGTATTTTGGGCAGGAAGTTCTTCACTATCACTTCACCTCAAACTCTGGTCTCAATTTCTTTACTTTGATTTTGGTGTTTTATCAGGCAGTTCCTGTTACATCAAAGTTTTTACCCTTAGGTGTTTTAATTATGTACAAATGCAAAATATACCTGTAGTTCACTGTTAGTAGCTTTATTTGACTCCTGCATGACCTCAAACACAATAGAAATACTTGCCATACATTGAACGCTGGCAGTAGGGGGGTTTTGGATATTTTTACCTCAGCTTTGTCATAATGCAGTTGCAGTGTTTCTCTCTTATTTTCATTTCATATTTAATTTATGCACTATTGGCATAAAAGTAGCAATTATCTTGATTAAAACAGCTTTGTTTAAAGTTGAGATTACTGGCAAAATGCTTAGTTTACCACTGACAATATCCAGGGCTTTTTCTTTTATTAAACATCAACTAGGGTCCATTTGGCTGGAATTTATACATTACTGTGTTTCCACTTCTGCCATTGAAGGCTGACCCTATAATCCAGAGACTTCCAGAAACAGGAAGCAAAAGTGTTTTGCAGTGTTGTGCAAAATTACACTGATGTTGTTGTTGCAAAAATGCCAAACACATTATGAGAGAGAATTCTTGTCTACAGTTTTTGATCCTTATTTTCTGACTTATTTTACTCTTTGAGAAAAGACACAGTGCAAAGTCTGGTGAGTTTTATGACCAGAGTCCACCCTTGGAAGTTTCCAAAGCTGAGCGGATAAGGCCCTAGTTATCGTGGTCTGATGTGAGAGGTCACCTTGTTCTGAGCAGGCGGCTGGGCTAGAGACTTCCTGAGGCCTCTTCCAGCCCCAGGGATCACAGCACCCCAGACAGAGTGGCTCTTTTAGCTATAGATCAAAATGTCTCTGTAACAAATGACTTTCCTGTTGCTTTCGAAGATGATTCCAAAACTGCATCCCTCGTGTTCTCAGAGACTTCAGGGTATGCTGATCATGACCTTGGCTCGTAATTTTCACTCCTGAACCACTTTTGCTTGGCTGGTGGAACAGCTAAGATTTGGTCTCAGAGCTAGAAGTTAAAGACTAAGCCATGCTGAAGATTTGTACCTTAGGCTGTGGCCAGGTGATTCTGTTGCAAACAGTCAATGAAACTGTCCTTCAGATTTGGGACTTTCAGGGCAGCTACAAGAGATACCACCACATTACTCCCTCAAGTGCATTTATGTGACTGGACTCCCTGTCCTCCACCATTCAGAAATCTTTTGAGCTTTTCTTCTTGATGGATCTTCTCCATGTCATTTTAATAGAAATTTGCTGGAGCTGCAACTAATGCTCTCACTGAACAAGGAATCAAGGGTTTTTTATGATTAGGATGTGACATGGTGAATGCAGAAAGATGATCCAATATTTCTTCTGCAATTTTTGTAGGGAACATACTTTTTTTGCTTCCTTTGAGTGAAGTGGAAGGACAATCACCCTGGGACCCAAAGTGGTAGTATTATTTAAGTAGCTAAAAAGCCTGTATTTAAGACCAGAGATCTAGGCCAGGAAACCTCAATAAAACATGAAAATATTCCTCCATCCTATCAGGCTTTTCCTCAGAGGGAAAATGTGAAAATTCATTATTTTTGCATTCCTTGGTTTATTCTCAGTGCTCCTCCTTTGCCAGTAGATTTACTTTTGATATGAATATGGGAAGGTTTGGCTTAGACTCAGCTGCATTTTAACAGCAAAGTCTGAAGTGAAACCCCTGGATAAGAAAGGTTGTTGTTTTTTGGTTTTGGGTATTTTTTTTTTTGCAGTGTCTCTATTTGTATCTAATGTGCATAAGAGGAGGAAAACGAGGAAAACCCTGGGAAACCAGAAAGTTTTCATTTCAAATCTGATCTAGAGATAGCCTCCATACCTCAGGTACTATGACAAAACCAACACGGCATCTTCATCCACCAACATTTTTATTGGCCATTTTGAGAAAATGTGCTTTTCTTACATCTCTCACAGAATGAGATCTAGGAAGAAAAATAAAGCCTCATAGATATTCTATTCTTTGTGGGTTTCAGTACTCTAAGGCTGACTTTCTTTATCTGAGAAGGAACACAGGCTACAATGCTTACATCCTATTCACAATACTTTATTTAAAGCCATGTTGATAAGAGACTGGGAGAATTTATTTTATCAAATAAAACCCATTCAATGCATAAAATGCTGGCTCTCTTCACTCTCCAAACAAGCCTAGGAACAGTCCTTCTGAATAGAAGGAAAGAATTAATTTCACAAAGTATTAGCTGGCTGCAAAGCACATTAATTTTTTCAATATTTTGAAAGAAAAACCTTTTAAGGACGTTAGACCAAAGACAAATACAACAGCTGTTGTACTAAGAGTCAGTTCTAAGAGCATCAGGATTTCACTTCCTCTCCTTAATTTAAGGTTACTTTTTACTGTCTCCGATAAAAGTATTTGTGTTTTCAAAATACAACAAATGGCTTTTTATTCTCAGTCAGACCCTTTTGATAGGATCCTGTCTTCTACCTGTCACCTTGATGCCACAAGCCTATGTCCAGGCTTCTGTCCAACCTAATTTCAAGACTGTGTTCTCTAAGATTGGGCTAAGCCATATTTCTCTTTTGCTCTGAGTTCTCCACGTCCTCCGCATCCCACCAGACCCAGGTCGCCAGCACACTGTTTTGTCATGTGACTCATGTCCTCTTCACTGAGCTGAGCAGGAGGGGAGGCTGATGTGCACTTTCTCTCAAGCATCCATGAAAGCTGGTAGATCCAAATTCTTGAGATTAGACAATCACTCAGAGTGGAAGGACCTCAGGAAGTCTCCACCCCAACCTCCTAGTGAAGCAGTGTCAGCTCTGAGGTCGGACCAGGTTGCTCAGAGCTTTTCCATGTCTTGAAACCCTGCAGGAACTGGGATTGCACAGCCTCACTAGGCAACATGTTCTAATAGCTGGCTCTTCTCACAGGGATAAAGATTTTCCTTACATTCAGCCTGAATTTTTCCTGTTTCAACTTGTGACTGTTCCTTCTCCTGGCACACCTCACTGTGAAGAGCTCAGCTTCATCTTCCCAAAAACCTCCCCAAGAAGTTGGAAAGCTGCTGCCAGGTCCCCCCAAATGCATCTCTTCTCCAGTCCACCAGACTGAACCAGTCCACCTCCCTCAGCCTCTCTGCAAGGGTTAAGTGTTCCAGTTCCTGACCACCCTGGAGGCTTTCTGCTGAACTTGCTCCCATTTATATCAGTCATGTAGTGAGGCCCCAAAACTGAATGGTCTAATGAATGGCAAGAAAATGAGACAACAGCTGAGGCAAAGATCATCTCTAGTACTTGCTTTGTTATTAAATTATAATATCCAAGAGGAACAGGATTGGTGGGACCCAAAATGAAATGGTTGAGTGTTACACTGTGCAATCCTAAATAAGTCAGAAACAGATTTAGTAATAGTAAATATATTTCATAAGAGTATTTAGTAGTGCAACACTGAAAAAAAACCCTCAGAGAATCATAGCAAGGAACATTTTTTTCTTCCTAAGTGGATCAATTTTGAGAATTTCATTGCTCAAGCCAAGCTAGATTTCTCTTCTGAAAAATCTTCATTTCTAATATCCTAAAACTTTGTCCAAGTATTTATTTACAGCTTCTAGTTTTGTCTTCTAAGGAAGTCTTGGCTTCTCTTCCAGTAAAGAAATTGGAGAGAAAGATAAAGTAAATACACTGTTAAATAAATTTAAATTTTACTTCTGAGGATCACTAATTCTTCAAGAGATTAGAATAATGATAGAGCAGCTGCTGTCAAAAAGTTAATATTTGCTAGCTCTTACTGCATGAGGGTGCTTAAGCTATCTTTGTTAACATAAATGGGAGAGTCTGAAAAAAGATTATATTATCTCAGACAGCATCCTCTGTATGAGAAACAAGTGAATATGATAGAAACCTCTGAATATTAGAATTATATACATATTTTGACTAATATTTTTAATTCTCAGATTTTGTTGGGTTACTACCAACCTGTTCTCCACCTTACTTTTTGACAGCATGTTCATTCACTTCTCATCCCTTCTACTTTAATGTAGCGCTTTAAAGCTACACGTGTTCAGGGAATTTGCAATGGAACAGCTGAACACTGTTGTCTTTGAGAAAAGAATTACTGGCATGTTCCTTACACCAGATCCTCTCTGGTATATTTTCCCAAGGGTATAATTGGACAGGTTATTCCTTGGGTACCAATTTCCCAGGGGAAACAGTGGGGAGATCAACACATCTGATACCTCCTGACACTACTGAGGAACTACATACCCATATTTGTGCTTTGACATTTATTTCTTAGAAAAATGTGGTAATTTGTTCAATTCATCATGGATTTGGCTTGAGAAACATCACCTCTAGACAGCTACCTGGAACTCAGGGAACCCCCCATAATCCCTGAGAGAATTATTCATCTGCAAACAGATCATGGGGGCAGTGCAGAGATCCCCAGCTTGCTTTCATGTAGCCCGTGATAAACCCGAGAGCTTACAGGCTCTCATGGGGCAGTGCCTTTTCTTTTGTTATGCTGATACCTCACCTGGCACAGGCAGAACCTTCTGTGCTCTCACAAAAACAGTTTGGATGGGGAGGTCTCAGATTTATATCCACAACAACAATGAATGTGCTGTATTTTTACTTCCTTAGGTAGAAGTATCGAATGTATTTCATGTGTGAGTCCTTGTCCATGCTGAGCACAAGGTTTCCTCCTAAGACAAGCAGCAGATAAACTCTATTCTGCAGCCCAAGCATGAAGAGATGTTGACAGCTGCAAGAGAGCAAAATCTGGAGGATTTATACTAGAAATACAGATTCTGCCTTAAGGCTACTTGTTTTTTCACATTTCCAACTTTTAAACTCCATTAATAAAAGCTAAAAATACACAGAGTTCAAATAATTAGTTTTCTATGAATGAAACTGAAGTTGCTAAGGGATTCAGAGTAGGAGGAAAAGCATTCAGAATATGATTTCTGTACCATGTTTGGGCGTATGAAATTTAAATATATGGGAATGCTAGGAAAATCTGGGCAACATCATTAGAATCACTGGTAGTAAGAGGAAAATGCTAATAAGAAGCATTATGGGACTTTGTTTTTCAGACAAGTTCCACTTCTGGTTAATCAGAGCTAAAGATTTTTTATACTTCAAGAACTACAAGCCCTGCTGTAGAATGATATATGAAGACATTAATCTCTTCTAGCAAGTATCCTCATCCTTAAATGTACTTTGGATTTCCATCTGCACTTCCCCAATTCCACTGCCTAGTAAATGGATCCCATTGCGTTTGCTAAATTAAGAGAATCCTGTGCTACCAATCTTCTCCCAGTCCAAGTGGAGACTGCAGAGCTTTAAAAACAAATGCATAAATCCACACAAAAATCTATCTAGAATATAGTATGCTGAAAGCAACATATGTGCTATGGTTTTCTCATTACCATTGAAATGAAAATACAGACAGACTTGTGGTAAACATTTGAAAGTTTGTTATGCAACAGATTTTATCCTCTGAAACAAATTTCGCTTTATTTCAATACCATTCTGACAGTCTACATTTTTTAATCACAATTATGTTGAGAAAGCAAAAAACATCAAAATATCCTTCACTCAAGTGTTCACTCCTGACAGTGATTCCAGCCAAGTTGGAAAGATACCAAAACCACAAGTCCCATAACCAAGAAGGATCTCACATATTGCCAAGAAAATGCACCAAGAGCCAAGGAGGCTCATCCTATTGAAATCAACACAAGTCCTGCCACTGAAGCCACAACTGCAGCCAGGGTCTAGCCACAAATTCTCCTTCTACAGCACCATGAGTCAAGCTCTACTGGTATAAAACAGCACAGTTCCTGCTCAAGCCAAACAGAAAATGTGGACCCACAAATGAACCTTCTGCTTAGCACAAGCCCTGGTGATGGCACTCTGCTCAGAAGGCATTCTGCCTCTGGTATATGTTATTTCACTATTCCAATGCGTTAGTCCTGCAGATAACTTATTTTGTGAATATCAATGCATTTCTATTTAATTTGTGAAGTTGTATAGGATCTTTCAGGTAGATAATTTAATGCTTGCCAACTTCCATTAATTTTTAACTAAGCTTTCTAGCCTGGAAAGACATACTGAAACATTCTAATTTCAGATCAGGTGGGTCAATCTTTTGATTAAAGAGACTATTTTTTTTCTTTTATTGTGATATGGATGATTAAATTTCTCTGCTAATTATCTGTATCACCTCAGAACACCCTATGTCTGACATAAATTTTTTCAACAAAATAAGACTACATTTAATTGCACTGCTCCTTTTCTTAATGATGAGAGGTTGATGTAATCCTGTCAATTCACTTTGATTTCTTCTCCACCTTGAGGGCAAAGACAATGTTTCTTGCTGTTGGATGATGCTCCTACAACACCAGCAGATATTTTTTTCTCTACTTTAGTTGTAGTGAAATTTCAGTGGAATTTTAGTACATTAGGTGACCCAATATTGCTGTACAGGCATTTTAACACAGTTTATTCTTCTTAAGTGTATTTAGTAAGCTAATTTCTTAATTTTTGGGGGGCAGGTACCTAAGTTTCCTTCCTTTTGAAGAAATTTATATCATGTTTACAAGTAATCTTGTTGTCTGTTAGTGTGAACCAATTCCTAGGATGGTGTCTTGGAGTTCTCCAAAATCAAGGATTTAGTTAATCTGTTGTGACAATCACTTCATTTTAATTATTTGAATTTATGAAAGTGTGAACTCTCTAGATTAGGGCCTTCATTATATCAGATTTATAAAATATTGGTGCAAATAGGGCCTTGATATCTATCCAATAATATAAAATATTACCATAGAACTGTTGTTTTTCCAATGTTAGTAAGATGGGTAGAGACCGAGAGTTTATCTCTGAATGTCTAAAATATTTAGTAAGAATAGTCAAGTATCTAATGATTTTGTCAGTTTTCAGCTCCAAATCAAGGCATATAGAAAGCAAATTATAATTTAGATCAAAATTTTGCCTTCAGTTAAAGAGAGTGCTGCCTAATAGGGAGGTAGAACTTCTCCTAATGGAATCCAAAGGAACTTAGGAAAAGTTGTTATTATTTTTCTAGGTATTAGTTCAGGTTGCCAGTCTTGGAGTAGAAGAATCAGAGTTTAAACCTGCCTTGGACTTTATTTTGGGGAAGTTCTCTTTTACCCAGAATCATAAATTAATATATCCTTTCAATACCTTTCTAATGCACCGTATTGTGTCTAATTTAGACACAGGCATTTAAAGGTAGGGAAACAACTAAGTAAGGAAAGTGAAGTTCATTGCAACAAATGAGTGGAGAGCAAAAAAAAAAGCCCTCTAGAAGTCCTATCAAAAAAAAAAGAAAAAAAGGATTGTGCCATCCTTCACTTACAAAGACATATAAATGGGGTTTCAGGAAATTCAGCTATTGATGCTCATTACGGGGAGGTGAGAGGAACCTTTGTGGAATCTCAGTTAACTTAGGCAGACCCAGAGTGTCCAAATAGATGAACAAAAGCATTGTTTTGTTCAAATACAGCAGAGAGCAGCTTACTGGGATACTCCATGGAAAGGTATGAGAAAAAACACCCCAGACTCAAAACTTTGGAGTCCCTCCCTCTCTCTCTCAGTGAAGTGACTGTCCAGGCAGCTCACCTGGCTCCTGAGTGACCACCCTGCATGGACAGACAACCAAAACTTGAACCATTCCTTTGAAAAAAACCACTTTGTACCTGGAGTCTGGGAGAGAAGATGGCATCTGCTGTGTGCTGACCACACAGGTTGATCCTGGGCTGCCATTAGAGTTCCTTTGATGGGGAGCCACCTTCACAGGGGAGAATAATTTCAGTCTTTTGGGTGCCACCACCTCCAGCAAGCACATTCCCCAGCTTATCTGAAAATGAAGGGATTTGAAAGATGTGTTTCCCAGAGCAGCACTGAGCGAGGGATCCTGGCCAAGGCTGCTGGCAGGAGGAGACTTGGAGCTGCAGGCTTGGCGGACAGGCGAAGGCCATGGCCATGATGAAATGCAGGATGCTTGTCTGGAATTCAGTGTGGAGCCTCTCTGTGATTTCAGTGGGCTTTCATTATCTGTTTTGTTTTCTATTTCAGTCTCAGTCATTCTCTTTCTTTTTTTTCTTTTTGAGAGAAGTAGAGTTCAGTGGTTGGTTTGGCAAGAGGTTATATATAATCTTTGCATAGCAAAATATAATTAGAAAATGTAAATAAAACTTAACTCTATTACTGCACTAAACAATAAAATGACCACAACACAGGCTACTCTGGTGCTCTGATAATTCATCAACCAAATTACACACCACATCTCCATTAGACTGTCCTTTTCCACAAAATTCATCTTGCCTTGTTGCGGCTGAAAAACAAAACCAATTTATTAAACACCAATACAAATGAAGCAATAAAGTTCAGTGTTTCAAATACAACAAGAGGAAACATTTTGAGGATTACAGTCTTCTCTTACAGATAAGAATGTATTTCTATGCTGAAATTTTAAAATGAAAAACTGTTTTTCATGAGTGATTTTGTTTTGCAGTGCAGCTGGTTTACATTGTGGGAGTTCAGAAAATATTAACCCTTTCTATAGGATAGATCCTTGTTAACTGAACTTGGTTTTCAACTACTGGATTTTTTTACCAGGTGTCTTCTGCACATCATGGATATGGACAATGTGCCTTGCACAAGGAGTGTTAACCAGAAACAACAAGGGCATAAAAAAGCCAAAGCCTAGTTACAAGACAGCAAAGCCTTTTTCCCTACACAAGAAAGGATAAAATTTGGAAGTTTCTGTGGGAATTCTGGCCATGAAAACTCAAACTTATCAAAACCTGCAAATTGTGTCTAAAACCTGTTTAGTTTTAAAATAGATTGTTAAGAATTTACTACGGCACTTCTTTCTGTTGAAGCTGAGTCCTGCAAGCCCCCAACAACTGGTGAATCAAGTGCAGTTTTAAAGACTGCTGAAAAAAAAATCAGGTTGGCATTTCTCACAAACTAAGCCAAAACAATATTTTTTGTAAGCAAAACTTGCATATTTATAAGAAAAGTTATTGACTTCTATATCTGCAAGATGTTTTACAAACTGAACCCATCTCAATTGTCATTTATAAAGTTAAAAACAAAAACAAAACACCAAAAACAAAACACCAAAAACAAAAACAAAAACCAAAAAATGGAATCATTGATTCCAAGGATGAATTACTGACAAATTCAAAATGTAAAAACACGTTTTGACCAATCCATGTAGTAAAAGGACACAGAAATCAAACACAGAGCAAAATGAGAACAGTCAGAATAACATAACCACAGTGGCTCTGAAATGAAAATATGTGGAGCAAAAGGAATTAAGGCCAGAGGAAGACTTGGAGTGCCAAAGCCAGATGTGAGTGCAATTTAGGCATTTGGGGGTACAGATGAAATCCTAAGAATTTCAGCTCAGCCCACACCCTGCTCTGGTACCTTTTCAGCTCCATTGGCACTGGGGTTTGTGACCTGCACAATTGTCCTGGGTTCACACAGACCTGAGCTACCCCAAACAAGTGCCCTGAGTCTGAGTAGCCACAGAGCTCCACAGCTCATCTGTGTGCTTGGGCTGCCTGCAAACCAACATCCAGCACCCACTCCACAACTTTGGGGCAAGGTGTCCTGTCCTCAGCCACAAGGAAAGAGGTGAATCCCCAAGACCTCTGGGGCCAAGAACTGTAACACACATTCAGATACCCTTAAAAGTTGAGGAAGAGAGCTTGGAAGCAGTTTTTATGGAGAAAAATGACATTATTTTCTCAAAACTTCACTGAGAGACAAAATTTGTATTCCTGTGTCTGCTGTAGTTGGAAGTGGATTGAGATCCTAACCCCAGGCAGCCACTCACTCTCTTGTCTCCCATGCAGTTCCACACAAATCCTTGCTACCTTCTTGAAATACAAGTGTTCTGTGTTTTCGTAGAATACAAAGAAAATAACTTCTCAACTCAAAGCAGGTCTTACAATTCTGGGCTGAAGTTAGAGTGGAGCAATTTCATGTAGCTCCAAACGCTGCCTGAGATTTGCCATTACAGTTTTTATGCCTTATTTCTTCTTGAAATAATTGGCTTTTAGTTTTTTTTCTTTTTTTTAATTAAAAAAAGTAGGCAGTTTTTGGTACAAGAGATACAACTTCTTTGTACCCAGCTGTAACATGCAGTCTGTTAAAGCAGTTGCTCTGGTACGATTTGCCCCGTTGTAAGAGAATTTGAAATCAAAGGTGCTTATGAGACAGGAGCTAGGAATATGTTTTGTGGTGCTCTCTTTTGTTTTTTTTTTTCTGATGTTCCTTAGGCTGCTCTTGCCTGTGCAATAAATACTCCATCTATTCTGGTTTCAGCTGTGTCTGACTTCAGTGTGAATTTATGCGTCTATGAAGTGAATAAATTAGATGTGAGCTGAGATGAAGGAACGTAAGAGAAATTATTTTCTTTCCCTTTTAACTCTCACAGATTAGTTCTAGTTCCATAGCTATTGTTTTTAAAAATAAAAATGTCAAACTATCAGTTGAGTTAATACAATACCTCTGTAATACTCAGAGAATTTAACTCAGAGCCTGGGTCCTGCACAGGTAAAATGGTCGTGGGTGTTAGTTATACTTTCATGTGCATCACAGAAAAATGGCTTGGTCTGAGTCCTCTGTGAGAGACACTGCACAACCTCCTGGCCATTTTCGTGCAATGTGCTCATGATCCAGGCCCCTTCTCTTCTTTCTCTCCCCATCTACTCCCAAACCCTTTTAAATAGCTTGTCTTCAAAGAAAATCAACCTACACTTCACGTTTGCTTTCATTTTCCCAAACTGTTTTCCATGGCTTATCTCCATGTTCTCTATCAAAGTATGCTTTCATTAAAGTAGCCTGTTCTCTACAGTGGTCTAGAGCTCAGTCCTCAGGCGTGAGCCAAAGCCATTTGTGCAATTGTTTACCATTTGTGCTATAATAAAGTGGGAATCTGCATGTTGCCCCACAGATTGTGCCGCTCCAGCCCGTAAATGTAAAAGGAACTAAAATGCTGGGACTTTTTTATGAATACAGAAGCATTTAAGTAATGGATGTAAGTTTGTAAATCTTATTAATTACAGAGGATTGATGCAGCACAAAAGAAAGATGGTTCAATGAGGATTTGTCCTGTCTGCTGATATTGCTCTGTGACCTCAGGCAAGACATGGGCTAGCTCTTGAAATGTCTGTAAAGGACTCACTGTCTTCCACAGGGCTGAGTGCCTGGAGACACAGGGCACCACCCTAGAGACCTGAGCAGGGCCGTGGTAGAAAGAGCTCCTTCCAGGTGCACTGGGGTTTCAGATGCAGGCAAGATCCAGCAGGAGAGCAGCACGAGACAAGCTACCATGGAGGAAGGTTTGGGGGTGCATCCAGGGAGGGCAGTGCCTGTCCAGCCAGTGCCAGCACAGCAGGAGCCTGGGCTGGGCTCAGGGACACCTGCAATATAACTCAGGCTTGGACACTCAAGCACAATCTTAAACAGAGCTCCTGGACATGGCCAGACAGTGTGGACAGGGATGCAAGATGAGGCTGATCAGGGCAATTCATGCCTCTTGGTGCACTCACAACACTGGAGTTAAGCCAATTACCTAAGAGGACCCAGATCTTAGCTTCTCTCTGCACCAGTCCACGGAAAAAATAGGACACTACTAGCTTTATTCCAGACTCATCATTAGGAAACAAGTTCTGATGTTCAGGATTTGTCCTAAGAATAACACTCAGGAGCCAAAAATCATTACAGTCAAGGAAAGAGCTTTGCCAGCAGCATTACAACTGTTCAGGTCTTAACCTGCACATTCTGTTCTTGAATATTCACTAATGAAACGGGAAACAAATTACATCAATCAAACAACAGAATTTTCAGGCCTGCTTGCACCCAGCAAGCCCCATCCAGCTCCTCCAGGCATTGGGCAGGCTCCAGTGAGCTGGCTCCCACACCCAGCCTTGTCCACCCTTTCAAAGCACAGCTATAGCATCTTCTATGTGGAGGAGTTCTGTGCCATCCAAAGAATCCTGAAGTCTCAAATTTCAGGATACTTAAGATTCTGATGGGACCTCCATGTAGTTCTCCTTCAGAGGGGCTGGTTGGGAATGATTAAAAAATCCTCAAGCCCACAGGAATCACAGGAACTCCTTACTGAGCAGATCCGCTCTCTGTGCATTTATACCTCCCGTCTCAAGGAGTTTGCACCAGTTTCTGCCTTCAAACGCATTTCCCAGTGCAAACAGATTGTCTCCAGCCTTAGACACCACAGCACAAAGCTCCCACAGAGACCGAGAGAGTGGCTGGGATGCTACAAGACATCAATTACGGGGACAAATGCCAGGATTTGACTTTTCCTAAGGACATTCTGGAATCAAAGGCTGATGAGGTAGACTTCCCTAGACTTCAAGAGCAACCTCCATGGTCAGAGCAATCAGTGGGCTTGCCACTGGTACAGTAATCCTCCTTTTCTCCCTACACACCATTCAAATATCTAATTAAAAAAAAAAAAAAATTCTTCCCAATCTCAAGCAGCTGACTCTCCTCTGGCTCTTTTGGAGGTGCTGCCCCTGAAATGAACCACAGAGCCATGGGCACAGTAATTTATCATACACTTTTCACCACTGAGGATTTGCTGCCTATCCCATTTTTCCCAGGGACTTACTTTAACTCCAGAGTTGATGGTGAAATAAATAGACAAATAAATCTGCCAGCCAGAAATATCTCCCCTTCCATTACCTAATACTCTAAGATATGCTGGTTTCCTCCTTGCCTCCAAATTTAGTTTTGACTGTGGAGCAGCTCAGATAATATTCAATCTCCATGCCTCTTTCAGGTTACCCATATATAAAACCAGCATGAAAATAGCAACCTACTGGCTCTGGAAAACTATAGTGCTGTTGGAAAGAGCTTTTTGAGTTTCAGGGGTTTTCACCACAACCTTCTAGCACACCACAGGGTGCGGATACACAACTTCATAGCAAAAAAAAAACCCTGTACCTTGTCAGCGCAATGGCTCTCAGCAGCTTTCTGGTTCACACTGCTGCCAGGGGATCCAGGGAAGACTAAAGGAGAGCAGTAACAGGAGCTTTACAAATGTCATCAGCTGATCCTAACATGCTTTTGGCACTGCAAGAGGGGCAGACAATAGCACCCCACTGTGCTGTCTGGTCTTTTTTTCAGTACAGATAAAATCTGAACACAGAGACAGAACAAAGATCTGTTGAGCAGTGTCCAGTCAGATGTTGATTTAATTTTTGGAACTAACATATTTTTGACACAGTATTTCTAGTTATAAACAGAGCCTGGCAGACCTAAAAATTATGAGCAAGGACAGAAATTTGAAGTGGTTTGGTGAGGCCGAGAAATCTTCTTTACTAGCACACCCAACAGAGGAAAACAACAAAATGAGAAATTACAGTAAAACATAAAAATTACATTGACTTGTGCTTCAGCCAGCACAAGTCAACACAATTCTGTTCAGGTCAGAGAACTTATCCTAATTTACATTAGATGAGCACCTGGACTCATATACCTTATGATTCATTACACAGATTGAACTTTGGTGGATACGACCTCCTAACTCTGGGATCACTCCTGTAGAGCTGATGTCAAATGCACTCTGTCACAGATGTATGGGTTTGTAACTATTATTTCAAGTACACACCAAATGAGCCTTGAAATCCCAGTGCATACTTGGAATTAGGATGCAGCATCGCTTCATGCCTTGACTGCAAGTAGCTGCATCTACTTTAAAAGTGCTCAGTAAATCTGTGGCAAGGAGGCTGACTGGCAGAGAAAGAGCAGGAGCTGCAGCCCCTCAGGGGCTGTTTCCTGGCTGTGAATGCAACTTCCTGGAGACCTCAGGTCTTTCCAGAAACAAGCTGTCAGAGGAAAAAGAGGAGATATTTTTGTGCAGATGGCTCCTGTCGATCACTTTTTAGTTTATTCCTGATGTTCAGAATTACTCCCGTTGCAGAACCTCTTCATCCAAAGAAAAAAGCACCAAAACAACCCTGTTTGAGAGTAGCCCTGGGTAGATACATTAGTAAAAAGGACAACTCTTAACAAAATAATTCAGGGAGCAGTTCATACAGCAAAGACGACTGACTGAAAAGATAACACAAGTCTTGAGGATGAGGTGTGTATGTGTTATATCATGTAATGGGAAACTTCCTTGGGAATAACCAGAACATGACACATCTGGCCAGCAATAAAACCAGTGATTTTGCAATCCAGTAGAGGGCAAACTTAGCCTATATATTCTCAAAGTGCTCCTAAGACAGTGCACGGCTGATTTTCAGACATGTTTTTCTTTCATTTGATAAACTACATAGCTATGTAGAAACCCGCAACACCAGAATTTATAAGATGAAGCTGCTTCAATCATATCTATAATTCAGTGGCTCTTCAGACAAGTCAATATTTATTACGAAATCAACAAACTGATAAGGAACAACATACACTTTTTGTATTTTCCATTAACGTGCTGTTTTATCCCATTAATTCCAATATTTGATTAATCAGTACTTACACAGCTATTTTCTGAAGTTTTGCCCACGTACATAACTGATAAATGAAGAATTCGCCTCCCTGCTCTTAATAATACATATAAGAAGACCTTTTATAAGCAGATTTGTTTTGAGTTAACTGCTGTCTGAAAGAGTAACATCTGGTTCAAAGGTGGGGTTGTAGGCTATGTGAAAGAGAACAAGCATTTTTGGAGAATATTTTCTTGCAAAACCTCTTGCCTCTAGTACAGAATCATGCTGCTGTTACTGGCCGTGCAGTGTGTGCACAGCCTTCCAGCAATACTGTACCTGGTCCTGGCCAGATGAGCTGAATGGCCCATTTTTGTCTCTCAAAGTCTGTTTCACATGTGTGCCTGTTCGATGCTCCTCTCACAAAAATCATGGCTCACAGCCAGCAGCTGGAGGTGCAAGGAGGTTCAAACTCAGCTCCTCAGCTCTTCAGGACAAACAGCAAAACCAGAGCCCGTTGCTGTTGGAAGCCCTCAGAGACTGCCACAACCTCAGAGGAAAAGGTGTGGGGACATCATCACCCACAGTGACTGAGGGAAGGAGGGGTCCTGCCTACACAAGTGAGATTTGGGGGACAAGTGATTTGTTTTTGGTTGGTAGAGCCAAAGAAACCAGAGCTGCACTTCTGTAGGTACCGTCCATTACGGAAGTGACTCCTCCGGGAGGCTCAGATGAATTTACTCCCCAACAGTCTCACAACTGAAGACACTTGAGTTTTGCTTGAAAAGCTGCCACTGGCCTGATGGGTAAATCTTGAGTAAAAGGGCTCCTCTGTTACTGAAATAAGGCAAACTGGCAGCCTATATAAAGTGCTTAGATGAAAAGCACGGAATTCATGCATGAATTTTGGGAAATGCTGCTGTTACTAGGAGCAGTCTCACTCACTACAGTCTCTCTCTTGCAGAAAGGTGAGCAACCTGGCTCCGATCAGCCAACCAATTATTCTTTTACTTTGACCTACAGTGACTATCCCCACACTAGAATTTCAGCACATTATTAAACATCCCCCTGGCCTGGTGCAAGCCTCCTCAGTAAGACCCAGCTTTCTGTTGGCTCTTGAGAAATTATCAATGATGTACTCTCTCGGGAGTCTCTTATCTTCTCTGGGACCTTTAGGGAGCAAATGAGGGGATGCACACCTGTATGTAAAGTACACATAGAAGCAGGCATGAACACACCATTTGCACTCAAGAATATCCAGGAAAGTCCGCCTGAAATCAGCTAATTTCTGCAAGAAAAAACCAAATACAACCTATTCCAGTTGTGATCCTTTCAGCAAATCCATCTCATGGTCTGCCCAGCTGCCGCCTTTCCTAATCTAAATGAGCCATGTGTCAATAATTAACCTCTCACATCATTGATCTTGTTGGGGACACCAACCTGCCTGTCTGAATCTGCCATGCAATCCATCAGCACCTTAAACTGACACCACTAAGAGTTATGTCCTCTCCCTTCCCCTGAGTTATCAGCAGCTGCCTTGCCTCATGCCTCCCACTAAACAGATGCTTTCTTCTGAAGATGGCTAACAATGACATCAAAAATCAGAAAGAGAACCCAAAGGAAAAAGAAAAGAGACAAAGAAATGTAATCAGCACAAATATCTAAATCTTTTTCCATAGGAGAAAAAGGCAGGTGCTGGGCTCAGAATCAGCCCAGTTTTCTTTTCTGTGCTTTCAGTGTGAAATCTAATGGAGAAGATATCACCAATGAGAAGGTTAATCTCCTAGACACAGAAATGGAGCAACATCTACCCATATGCTCTCCAGAAAAGTGTATATAATGGAATCAAAACTCTTCATCCCAGAAAAAATTGCTGCATCAGAGCAGAAGCTACACAACCTCCTCCTCAAGGGTCACTTTTCTGCAGAACAAAGGACCTCAAGACCTCATATTTTTACATTTTACATCTAAAAATAAAAATAAGTAAGGCTTGACTCTTATTTGACTGTGTGTAGGTAGATTACAAATGATGTGGCTCTAGGAAAGAGCAACAGGTAAATGCAGGTCACAGGTGGCCTCAAAACAGGAAAGTACCAAGGAAAGGTCCTGTGCCAGCAGAGCAGCAGATATCTTTAGGCAAACCTCCTCGTGGCTCTGCTGAGAGCTGTGCCATTCCTGAGCATGGATCAGGCTGATAGGATCAGTTAATAACAGAGGCAACATGGTTGAGCAAATAACATTGAGCAAAAGTCCTCATAGCCAGAAATGGGACCACATCCAGTACAGCCAACAGTACATTTCTCATGAAGAAAATTGAATTCCTCTTGTAACATGAATTCCTAGACAGCATATTGATTAAATACTGCTAGTGGCCGGGCTTTATGGAACATCAAAAAGAAAAATATTTGTGGTTTCAGGTATTCACTAAAGAGAAAAAAACCAGCTTGGATAGGGTTTGTACAACTTAACATGGCTTCTTATAAAACAGAAATTCACTATATATATTTTTTTTTTTTAATTTGAGTGTACTTAATCTTTCCTGTGCATCTAACAACCATCTCAGCCTTTTCTACTTTTCTGTATTAATTTTACATGCATTAGCAATTTCTGTTGTTGTAAACACTTTGGTCAAGGAAGCTGATACTGAGGAATTAAGAGTCTCAGTTTAATATTAGACTGAATTGGCAAAAATTCCAATTTGGAGCACTTCTCAGTGGGTCACATGGAAGCTCTCCACAAGGATCATCAGACAATTAAGTCCCTGCAGAGTTCTCTGTCAATCTCTACCCACAGATATAAACTTGGCCCACCACTGGTGAAGAGGCTCCACATCAGGAACCACACACAAAAAAAACATCCATCTGCCCATTCTCATCTCCTCTGGTCACCTGGTTCATTGCTGAACCCCAAACCAACTTCTTCAAGGGATGTCTGTTTTAATTCTGACACTGGGTGAGGTTAACTGGTCATCAGAGCACAACCTCTCAGGGAGGAAGTGCTACATTAGAAATTAAATACAATTTGAGAATGGAAGAGGGAAAGATGGGAGTTTCTCCTGCAGGAGCTGAGATACACAGCCCAAACACACCATTTTTGCAGCAACTTTTCAAAATTGATTTTTCCAGCATTAAGGGTCTGAGTATATTTCACTGTCAAAGATCTTATCATTTCAATAGATTTATTTCATTTATGTTCTTCAGAGACACACATGACAGGATGATGCTTTCCAAGAAGGCAAGCACTAGATGAATAAGACAGCTATTATAGTGAACTCTGGCTGTGAATTTAATTCTCCTGCTTGACAGAGGCACACTTGCTGAACAGTCTGTGCCAGAGATGCATGTTTAAGCAGGGCACTAAATCAATATTTACTATAATTTTGAAAGACGTCCGAGCACAGCCTGGGAACGAAGACAACATTTGATGAATAACCATCAGTGAAACACGGGGCTCTAAAACTTTCCAGATAATAAACTGCTCGCAGGGCACTGGATGTCAATGACAGTTAAATCCATATTATAAGCAGCCAGACCTGGGTAATGCTGTTTCAGCCTTCTGTGCTGTGTTCTCAACTACAAAACTTGTGCACCACAATAATTCACTTTTTATCATTAAATGAACTGTCTGATAGCCTGTGACTCATCTGGGCTCTATCGGCCCGTCTTCCCTCAGTCTTTGTGCCCTCTCTTCTTAGAGATAGCTTTTGAACCGCTCTTTCCAAAACCCTCTGCAGTTCTCCACGCAGGGAATCATCTCAAGAAAGGCACATCTCTAACTCCCAAGCCAGTTTTTGGTACTCAGTGACATCTTGATGGACCCTCTTGTGCCAAAAGCTGGCTGAGCAGAACTGATATGCATAATTTGGTGAAAAAAAATCAAAATCTGGAGAAGCTTATTCCCCCCACAGCATAAGAAATACGGAGAAGCGGTTCACTCCAGTTTTACTGATGAAAGTAGGGAATTCTGAACTTGAAAAAAAAATTACCATTTAATTTCTCACTAAAACAAAACTCTAAAGGGAAATAAAAAGTCCATCAAGTTACAGGAAAGTTTCAAGTCTAAAGCTTTTTAATTAAATATGAATTATAAATAGATACATAATGAAGAGAAATGTAAAGTGTTTTGACTATGACAGCTGAAGCAAAATTTATCAAAACGGTAAAGTAAAACCAAAATATTTTATGTATTTAAATGAAAGAAACCTGACACAATTAATTTACATTCATTCTTCATTTAAGCTCGTGTCAAAACTAAAACGAATTTGTTCCTGCAAAATGTGCTTACTTTGATTAAGCTGTATTTCCTGATGGTTGCTAAATTTGAAATGTTTTTGATCATCTCTAATTGAGAGATCTCTAAAAGTCTAGAAACTATTCAAAAGAGTATTTTGATGAGAGAGTATTTTTGATGAGAAAGAAAGATGTGACTAGATGTTTGCAGATATGTGAAATGGCCATTTGATGACAACCTGTGTCAGGAATATGAAAAAAGAAAGAAAGAACACATGTTTTTAGAAATGTTTGTGAAATATTTTTTTATTCCTTCCAATTAACTCCTATACATTGAGTGATTTCTCACACCTGAAGCACCAGCTTTTAGGCCTCTGCTTGAATCTTACTTTACCGGGGAGGCCCATAAATGTCACATTTCTTAATATAAAGAGATGAGCATGTGGAGAGTTTGTGTAACTGAATTAATAAATCTGCGTTAACACCTTTTCAGCAACTCCCAAAAAACCTCAGCTATGTGCTTCTTTTAGGCTCTGTCTTTTCAAAGGCTTTCACAGTTGCTTAACCTGAAGTAGAAGAATGTATATTTCTAAATGTTACATTCATTTTTAAAAGATGTACATTTTTGAAGTGAAATAGATACCCAAATCTCTGCAGCACTGAAGCATCAGAATATAAACTCCCTGAAACATCTTCATATGTATTTCACACACTGCTGTCAGCATCTTTGGTTCTTGCTCTAAATCAAACACAGCGTGAGAGCTACAATAATAAATAATGAAGTTTTCAGGACATGCTTTTGGGAGCATGTGAAAGCATGAAAGAGAACTGTATCTTTTGTTTGACAAAAGATGAAGCCAGTCCCGAGGCTTGGATTTACTCAAGGATCCAAGGTGACCTCCATGCCCTGTTGCTGGAATGCTACACCTCCCAAGGCACATGGCACATCCTTTCCTCAGCTTCCCAACCCTTTCTGAGCGAAAGCAGGGCTCTGGTCACCAACCTCTGCAGTGGGACAGGGGGAACCTCAGATGCAGTGACCCAGTGCAACGCAGAACTGTGAAACAGCTCCTTCCTTGACACAGCTGCGTGTGGAGTAGGGGCAGAAAGGGGAAACATCCTTTCAAAATCTGCTGAAGCGTTGTGGCCGCATGGATCCAAAAGTTCCCCTACTTCTCCCTCTGAATTTACCTCAGCCCCTAAATAGAGAACGGTGGCGTAAAAATCTGCTTGGGAGAAGAAAATACCGACCACAAGCGTCAAATAACCCTATGCTTATGTTTACAGATAGTAGAGGAAACATGTACACCTTCTAGAGCATGAAATGGGGGATTTTTTTGTGTTTGAAATAAGCTCAGAATTATATGAATGCTACCAAAAATAGGAAATGCTGCTGCCTCTTCTACTGGAGGCATAATTTCCCACTTTTAATGCAGGTTATTTATTCTCTATTGGATCTTGAATAAAGATGACTGCTGTTATTTTCAATTATTTGTATTTGTCACCACACATGCAGAGGTGAAACAAATCCAAGTAAGATCAGATTCTGAGGAGAATGATGATCACACCAACACAGAGCCTGTGCTAGGAAAAAAGGGAAGCTTGTCTTGCTCAGCCTAGTGAAACAAAAACCCAGAGGGGACATGAATGTTGTCTATAAATACATCAAGGAATACAATAAGAGAGGAAACAGAGCTATTTAAGCTAAAGGACAACATTGGCACAAGAACAAATGAATATAAACTGGCCATGAATAAATTGAGACTGAAAATTAGGAGAATGTTTCAGAGCAACAGAGATGTGAGGCTCTTGAACAATTTCCCAGTGGGAGTAATGGCAGTAAATGACCTAATTTGTCCTAAGATGGATCAGCTAATTAGTTTATGAAAGGGTTTATCTGACAGAGGCTGACTATTGCAAGGGGCTGGCTTCAGCCCCAGATGCCCTTTACAGCCCCACATTTCTAAGTAATTTAAGGTGTTAATCCAGTTCCTTATTGAATGGCATCTCACAACGGTTTCTAAATCCAAATTTAATTTTTTTACTGAGTGATTCTATTATGCATACACATCACCTTCCAAACACCAAAAAAATGTCCCTGCTAGCAGGAGTTCTAGTTTGTTAAGTTTTTTTCAGACATTCAGCACATAAAGCACAAGCAAAGTGGTGTTCAGATGTTTAGGGCACAAGGGGGGGGTGGTAGACAAAGGTAAGTCAAGGCAAGAGCAGCATCCTTGTAAAAATGCTTTCAAGGGAAGCAAACCATGACCTACAGCTCTTAATCTTAACATTTCCATCTTGCTTCATCTTTTCTACACCAAGCATTGAGTGTTTCAATCCGACTCAAGCTGAGTTGTGAACTAAGGTGGCTCATAAATTTCTGAGCAAAGGAGATGGAGGTAAGTGGCCCTCTGGAGGACAGGGGCTGTCCTTGACTACTCATTTCTGGCTGTTCATCATTTCCAGCTACCTGAGAAGTCACATCTCCTCCTGCCTCTCATTTGGTGACATTTTTTCATTGATACTCTGTCAAACCCCCTGGATGTACCTGCCCTTGCCTTGATAAGTGCTGATGTCTTTGTGAAGACGTACAGAGAAGAATACGGCTACACCTATTCCATTCCATCCTACACACTAACAGAGTTTCTTTTAATTATTTGGGGGTTTTAGCTCATTTTTTGGTGTTCAGTAGTTGGGGGGGGTTTAAATTTTTATTTTAAGGAATGGAAACACAGTTTGGTCACTTGAATAACTACTTTACCAAAACATGATTCTGGTGAACTGAAATTTCTTGTTTCCTGGACCCCTTTCCAAAGCAAAGAATTATATGATATAGGCAGGTTTGGTGAGAAATCTTGAAGAGGAGGATGGTGCTCTTTTGTGTGTTCTTAGATGCCCAGCACATTCCTTCCATCAGGGTGCAGCCTCTCTCTGTTTTCAGGGTTTGAGGGAAAGAGACTGGGGTTTTTCTTGAGGGGGTAGGATTTTAGTTTTGGGGGATTTTGTTTTGTTTTGCTTTGCTTTGTTTTTTAGTTGGCTTTTGTTTTATGTGGTATTTCTTAGTTTGGCTTTTTTTTTAAGGTAAATCAGAGAGAATTGAAAATTCATCTTTTGTGAGTTAAGGTACTACTAAAAAAATCAACAGGTGTGGTGTTTAAGGGTGGAAGAAAATTGCACTTCATAAACAGGGTTATTCTGGGGCAAGGATAGTCTATTGTCTAAATGTCACCCTGGTACTTTAGGTTTTGCAAAGTGAAATTGTACAATTGAAAACTGGCTGTAATGTTGTGGTTTCAGTTTGAAGTTTTTAATAGTGGGGTTTTTTAGGGGGCTGTAGGGTTTTTATTCATGTGAACCACTTGAGAGTGAGAACTTCAGTATTTCCAGTAAAATTGTGAAAGTGGTGGAATAGGTATATCCTTAAAAGATATATGGAAAGGATATAATATTTCTTGCAGCCAGTTGCCTACACATAATGTCCAACTAATTAAACAGGTGACCACCAGTTTTAGAAACTGCACTGAACATCCTGCACAGATCATTTGGAGTATGACCCCATCATGATCTCAGCCCAGGACACTTCGTCCCTACTGAGCTGTAAGTAGGAGGCCAACCTAGGGACAAAGACTGAAAGACAGGACATCAAATTTCATTCCCATTTCCTTCTGCACATTTTCAGACCTTACAATCAGTGGCAGTCCTGCCAGCCTTTCCTGGGGCACACAATTTCCCAGCATCCAATTTGTGCATCAACCACAACATTGTCTTCCTTATCAACCCAGTGTGATACACGAAAAACATGACTCAGAAGAGCTCATTTTACTATCAGTTTGCACAGTTATGTCTATGTAAAAAGATAATACAACACACTGAACATCTTCTGTCTAGAGGCCAAGCGACAGAACTCCAGCCATCCAGCTGCAGTCCAAAACAGGGAGCATATGCTGGCAGCCCACTGGGAATGTTCTTTAGCCTCTGCTGTGGCTGGAGCTGTGCCCAAACACTTTTGAGGGCACCAAGAGAGGAAAACTGTGCCAGCAACTCTGTAAACAGACTGGCACCATGGACAACCACAGGCAGCTGGCAGGCCCTGCCCTGGCCCTGGGCAGTTCACTGCATGGAAATGCTCTGTACATCAGAGGGCAGTGAGACCCCTGTAGTCATACAGAAGTTTGCTTTTGTACCAGAACAAAGGAGACCAACAATGATATCATAGCAATTTTTTTTTTTTTTTTTAGAAAATCCCTCAGAAGACACTTTGGAGAAAATGCTGGGTTTAATCCAAAGCCCTCTAACAGCAACAGAAAGACATTCACAAGGGCTTCACTGGCTTCTGTTAGGCTGGGAGAGAAAGTAATATCATGAATCAGAAACTAGGTAAAAAGAAAACATTAAGAATATATGACACTTTTCAACATACTGAGGACAAGAAAAACTTTTTACCAAGATTTCGGTTTATAAATTTTGAGGGTAACTTTCTCAGAAGTGGCAACATTTCAAGCAAGAGAAATAGCTGTAGTTAGGCTAGGAAGCATTGAAAAAATGTATTTATATATTAACAAGGCAAACGACAGGCTGATTAGATCAAATCTAGTCATTTGTTAAATGACCAATATGTAGGGAGGCCAAGTTTGACATAATTACGCAACTTTGCCTATTTTGATTTGGGTGCCAAGCTATTGCAGCAAGTAAAGATAAGCACATATAAAAAGCATTAACCATAAAGGACAGATCATCAATTACTGTGAATTGGTCCTAAAGCCAGTACACTGAAATTAATTTAGGTTACTTTGGCTACAGCATTGTGACAGCAGCGCTGCCAAAAAATCTGAAGGCAATCATGGATGATTTTGAATTCCTGTAGCATGAAAGGGCTCTCATAAAACAGGATTGCTCCACAGGGACAAGAATTACCTCCAGACTATTTATGAAAAACCAACCAATATTGTTATATTTAACCTTCTGAAAAATTAGTAAGGTAGCACTGTGTGTAAAAGGTTCTGCAATAGATGAAGTTCCTGATTCTTCATGGATATGGACTATATGCTATTGGAATATAAAAATACTGATACGGTTCTCTTCAGTGCAAGGTAAAGACAAGTTAAATTGAGGACACAACTTTTGAGGTGGATGAGTGAACTAAAAAGACCAAGTTTCTTAGCAGAGCAGCCAGCTACTTCAAGTGTATGCACATAAATTGATCAAATAGTTAAAAAAAGTATAAGGAACAAATTCTTCATGCTGCAGGTGCATGCATTCTGAAACAGCTATGTTTGGATAATCCAAAAGCATAAGCTGTTTTTCCAGCTATTTTCCAGTGACACAGTGACTGGTGCGTGAAATGAATGAAGCTGAGCTATTACAGGAGCCAACACCTGATTTACAAGTTCAACAATACTGGGAGATGAAGACAACAATTCTGGAGATGGAAATTTATATAAGAAGAGATAAAAACATCAGAAACAAATTATAGAAGTTTTAAGGTCAAACCCAAAGAAATTAGAAGTTCTTTTTGATCCAAGTGCTGATTCAGTCTTTGATGTTTTGTTTTGGTGGATGACAGATATGTCCCTGATATTATTCTGCTTATTCACTGAAAAAAACTTTGCACAATCTTTTTTTTAAATCTTTATTTATTTTTCTATTTTTTATTCTCTGGAACTCCATATGAAGGTAATGTCCTGAAACAGAATTCAAAGGAAGAGTTTTCTGCTAGCAATACTGAATGTCCCTTCTTCTTCTTCTTTTTTTTTTTTTTGGCAAAAAACTATCTTTTGTTTTCATTAGGACCATGCTGTAGTCTCTCCCCCTACTCTTTGCCTGCTTCTGGACACCGAGAGGCACTGAACCAGCAACTAGGTCCAGATTCCTGTGTCTGTACTCAGTCCTTTTGCCCGACTGCTTCCAAATTTTCAACCCTTGCTAAATCAGCATCCCACCTTGGCCAGCTTGGCTGCAAGGTAGGAAGCACGTACATCATCTGTAATGTGTTGTGTCACTGCCACAGTGCAAACTCTTGTTCCAAGGGAGGTCCTCCACCATCAGCACAGCAGTGTAGAGGCATCTAAAGCAAAGACAAAGGAATCAGAAAGGTAGAGCAAAGTTTTAGGGTTGAATGGCAAGGTTCTCTAAGTTAGAATCATGGGATTGTTTAGGTTGGAAGTGACCTTTATGATAATCGAGTCAAATTATTAACCCAGCACTGCCAAGCCCACCACCACACCAGGTGTGTCAGTGCCACATCTATACAACTTTTAAATTCTTCCAGGGCTGCTGCCTCAACCACTCATTCACCACAGGTTCAACATCCCTAGCCCCCTGAGCCTTCTTCCAAAGGTCATAAACTCCTTTTTTTCTTTTTTCCTAAGTGCCTGCCAAAGCCTCATGTTCAGCCAGGCTGTCTTCCCTGCTGGTTTGTCCTACTGCACATGTGAATTTCCCTCTTGAAGCATGTCCAGCCTTCCTGGACCCCTTTGCCCTTCAGGACTGTCTCTCAAGGGACTCCATCAGCTAGGCTTGGACTGTATCCTCTCTGATGTCCTGGATTCCAGCTGACATCTGGAAAGCTGAAGTTCCCTGAAAGAACAAGAGCCAGTCCAGATGCATATAGGATATTTAATCTGCCTCCTCATCCTGGTTTACGATGGTTTATGGTTTATGACTCCCACCATGATCCTGCTCTGTTGGTCTTTTCCCTGGTTGTTATCAATAAACACTGAACCTGATTGTCACCATCATTATGCTCCAGACAAGTTACTCAAGCCAGCGTCCTTGCAAAAATGAACCTGGCTGGAATAAAATCCACAGAAAACAGCCCAAACTGTAGCCTGCAATAAATTCCACAAGTGTAACATTGTGGTGATTAACATTAAATATGATCATCAACGTTAGCATTTCTCTCATTTCCTCTGACCCTCCAACCTCACTCAGGCAATAATGCTTGATATTGGCAATGGAGAGAAATGGGCATTTGCAGCAGTTTTCATCTAAATGTCTCAGCTAGTGAAAAGCAGTCCTTGAGAGGTGTCTGTCTCTTCCTGAATATTGTCCCTTCAGTGAGTAGTTCACCCACAAAAATTAACTCTCACAGCCCTCAGTTGGGAAAAATTAATTATACTCCAAGCAAGCAAAGAAACTGGAAAAAGAAAGAGCATGTAGTGTTTTATATATTAATAGTGGGCACTTCCACTAGCACCATGAAAAGCTAATTTTTGTTTTGAGCTCCTCTAGTTCCACTTAGACATTTTAGTATTTCTTAGTTTCACAGTGTTGGAGCATGACTTAAAGTATTGGCATTAATAGCAAAATTCTTAATGGATTCTGTGGCCTTTTACCCACTTTTCTTGTTGCTGACAAAAAACTCATTTTAATGTAGGATTTTTTTTTTTAATTGATCACTGATTTCCTTTCCTTTTTTTTTTTAAGTTATGGAGTGGATTTCCAGGGGACCTGTTTGCAAAAATTACCGAGACTTCAGAATGTAAGAAACGGCCTTGTTATGTTTTCCTTGAGATAGTCGGGGTCCCACAGACTGCACATACAATACTGCAAAAGTAATACAAAAGGATAATTTCTCCTGTAATGTCAAAGTTTTCAGTGACCAAGGCTACCAAAAGAGCATGATTAATTATTTTAATTACCTTTACACAAATCCTCCATGTTCTTCTTTTCCTCCTGTGCATACTGATGCATCACTGCCATCATAAATAGACATAAAAGGCAAAGGGTTGCTGTACTTTGTGTGGAAATTACGTTTTTTCCCCCACAGTATTTACCTGCAGCTCTTGTCACATCAATCCTTCCTCAAGGTTTAAGTATTGCCTCCTGTGCATTTTTTTTTCAGGCTGATGCAGTTTTGTGACACCCACTATTTACTGTGTCTCTAGCAATTCTATGCATCTCATTCAGATGTCTTCACATTCAGTTCTTTCACTCTTAATAGGAATGAATTTTCCTTCAGCTGTCATTTTAATACATAAACTGTCATGTCACAAAGCTTACTCATAACTTATAATGCCAGTGATTTCTGCCTTCCCCTATAATTTTACCTTTTTTTTCCCTCCACAAAACACCCTGTTTCAAAGTAAAGGAATTAATAGAAAGTGCAAAACCGCTGGGGCTTCTTTGGAGACAAGGGCAAAAGATGCCCAGTTCCACAGGAAAACATGCTGATTCCCACTGATTTTTACCATGTTCAGTGCATTAAATATAACCCCATACCAGTATTTTACAGATCTGCTGTGCACCATAGACAGTAATGGCGCTATGGAAGCTCTTAGTGTCTTTTATGAGAACTCTCAATATGAGAGAGTCTTTTATTCTTTCTGACAAGTGTATCCTTTAAACTACTCTAGTAAAGGAAAGAATGGAATAAGGCAAAGCTAAAATTTTCACTTTTGCTCAGCACGTCCAGATCAATGCTAATTAAGACAAACTATAAAAGAGACTTCTAGGGATTTTGAGTCTAAATGTAATTATGTGTAATATAACTATTAAAAACAGATCAGAAAGCTTGATGCTGAGTTTTAATGAATCCCTATTTTTCTCAGACTGAGACACCTGGAGTCATACACAAAGCTATCTGAAAAGCACTCACAACAACCCAAATTTAGACCAAACTCACCTGATTTTAGGTCTTGTTATGACAGACAACCTATTAGAAAGTTGCATAATCCTTTAGCTGCTCTATATAGGCAGTCGGTGCAATGAACAGAGCACAGAGGCGATGTGATTTCAGTAATCCATGTAGCTGAGGAGACTTACAGCTCCATTCTGTACCAGATGACTTTTTTTTTTTTTTGTCTGGGCATAAAGCATAATTCTTTTCAAGGCCAGATAATTCTTTTCAAGGTCAGATTTTGCAATAGGAGAAGTGGGAAGTAATGAAAGCATTTAGTGTGCAACCAAACCATCAAGCCTGTGCTGTTTCTGGAAAAAAATGGCACATAGCTCCCCAGAGACGGGAAAGTGTGTATTTTTTATTTTTCTTTAGTGTGTGTCAGAGACTGCTATGTGTCATTCACAAATGAAATGTTCAGAAAGTGAAATTCAAAACTGCAGGCTGTTGAAGTACGCAGTATGAGCAGAACGCTGCATTCTATCAAAGAGCCTTCTGCAGATTTTACCTATCCACCTCTCTGTTTGTGGAGAGAGGAAATATTTTAGTAGAAAATTTAATTTATTTCATAAACTTGGAAAAACTGTCAGGTTTTTGGATACGCGATGAACTTCTCCAGGTCTGGCACAGAAACAACCATCTTCAAAAACAAGTGCAAGATAAAAACAGCTCTTCAGAATTTACTAATTATCTGAATCAGACTGTACTAGAGAAAAGGCAGTGAGCACCTGTGAAGCAGAAGGGGATGTTTTGCAGAGATCAGGGTGACAAAGGTGCATTCTCCTACGGCAAATGGAAAGGAAGACAATTAATTAATCAGTGGTGGAACATAAAAGAGTCCTCAAGAAAAACAGTTTTTTACAGAGACAACTTTTACTAAGCTGGTACTTGGGTTCATCTCACTCCCCAGTTGCAGGGACAGAGATCAGAGGTGACATCAGGACTGTCACTGGAGCAGGGCAGCCTCCTCATGGGACAACTGAGTTGAGTTCTGCAGGGGGAGACTATTGCACTGTGGAAATCCAGAGAGGGCCGGGGGACTCAGAGAAAAGCATCGATCATCACAAAACGCTTTCCTGGAGTGCTGCCACCATCCTTCGGCAGGATGGCAGAACAGCACCGGCAGCTCTGCTGAGCACGGCAGAAGGTCCGGGCCTGGGAATAGGAGTGTGTTCCTTTCAAGAGAAGTAATAGGGCAGCATCCATCACTGCTCCTTCCAGTGTCCCTCCCAGCTTGAAGTCAGACTGGCAAATTGATGAAGTCACCGTGGGCAAAACCCAAGTTTTCTTCAGTGTATGCTGGAACCTCCACAGTTTCAGTCACAACTCACACAAACACTTCAACCGTAATGAAACCATCAAAATTATAAAGATGAAAATGAGAAGTTTATGCTACCCATAGTGGTTTAAAATTTTCAGGGCTTTTATCTCTCCATGAAAGTTACACCTGAAGGCTACGGCTGGTACAGACAGAGGGTAGGATTTTCAAATGTACCATTGATGTGACGTGGCTCTTGCCAAAAGCAAACTCATTTCAGTGAACTAATAATCACTGCCCTGCAAATATGTCGTCTTGAGTTATCATCATTCCACTGTACCAAGAAACAGCATGAATTAAAAAAGCCCTGAGGGCTCCTGGGCCTTCAGACACGTGCAGTTTCCCTGGAGACGAATATAACTGCAAAATGCTTTACAAATCAGTACTTTTTTTTCCTGCTGATAGAGAGAAAGAACAGCAAAAATCGTTGAGTGGGTGAAAGATGGAAAATAATCTTTTCACCTGAACATCTGATGTTGCTCTTCATCCTGGTTTTTAATCTCTCCAATCTGAGCTATGAATTTCAGGGTCAGTAGTTAGTAGGAAACAACGAAGATAATGGGATAAATATTCCTTCAGGAGTCCACAGGTATTGAAATAATACTAGGTCTTACTCTGCACTGGTCCTGAGACTGTGTGGGCTGAAGGAACCCAACCATCAGCCAGCAGGAAGAAGCCAAGCGTGAGCTCCTACAATGCACAGAAATACCACTGGAAGGGGTATCTCTCCAAGGAAATTATCTACACACTAAAGCTGTGAGTTCTGCAGCACCATTCACTCTGTCAGCTTCTTGCTCTGCCTCTTAAACACTGTGCTACTGCTGTTTACCTCAAATTCACAGCATCTGATCTTCCTATAATACCATTTCAAAGCTTCTTCTTTTCAGAAATACAGGAAACGTTTCCAAAACAATTTCCAATGCATCTGAGATTCTTTCTGTAAGTTTTTGAGCATGAGATGGTGAGCATGAAGGCTGGGGTGGAACTGGTAGAATCTTTCACATGCCCATCTTTCACAAATATCTTCTCTGTCGGTACATTTTATATCAGCAGCAATAAGCATTAACCTAGAAAAAGCCCAAAGCTTTTATACAGGTTTCTTTTTCCTTTCTTCTTAGATATAAATCTAAGAATTACCCCCAAAATCATCTTGTTTGAACCAAGATCATGAGAGAAAATGTCCTGGGGCACTATCTAAGGTGTCAAGGTCACAGGAGAAAACATATTCCCATGAACAATAAAGGTAACGGTTGTCCTTTTGGATTTAGTGTAACACACATTAATTTTTAATTGAAATTCAGCAAAATTACTGCAAAACCTCTCATCTTTCTGATAGTGCAAATGCCAAAAATTAAAAACTCAAATGAGCAGTACGAAAAGGAAATTATTCATTTCCAAAGACATGGGATCACTCTGCATAGACCTTTTATAGCCCTCATGTCACATGCACATATGGTGCCACAGTTCAGAAACTATTTGTTTTCTCATACAACATTGACATTTTTCAGTGTTTTTCCTAGTTGACTTTTAACATTACATTTTACCTGTTGCCTTCCCTATTTTCTTGCATCATGGATTTGAATCCATCCAAAACATTTTCAAAAGTAAATACAGTCTGAAACATGCAGAATAAGGGAACATATTCCAAAGTCCTGTGCTAAATTTACCAATTTGTTTACTGTTCTTCAAAAACAAAAGGTAAGGGGCATACCCTACAGTAGACATTGTAAAAGGATAAATCCTACTCCATGAGAGACCCCTCAAAGAAAAAAAACTTTTCAAAGTCTTCCACATGAGGGATGCAGGTTCCTGGATTGTAAACTGTGCTAAAACACCCATATGCTTAATTCTCCACTGCTTTTCAAATTAAATACGCATTTTCAGGAGGACTTGATTTCCTATCGGCTTGCAACCTTTCAATATTTTTATTTTTTGCTTGTTTTAAAGAACCACAGAAACTTCTAGGTTTGAAAAGACCTTGAAGACATCAGAGTTAAACTGTTAACTGAGCACTGCCAGGTCCACCACTAAACCACGTCCCTCAGTGCCACATCCACACATCTTTTAAATACCACCAGGGATGGTGGCTCCACTTCCTCCCTGGGGAGCCGTTCCGATGTTGGATAACCCTGTCAGTGAAGTTTTTCCAGCTATACAATCTAAACATATCCTGGTACAACTTGAGGTCATTTCCTCTTGCCCTGTTCCGTGTTGCCTGAGAAAAGAGACTCACCCATGCCTGGCTACACTCTCAGGGAATTGTAAAGAGTGATAGGGTTCCCTCCTTTTCTCTATATTAAACACCCACAGCCCCAGCCACTCCCCATCAGACTTGTGCTCTGGACCCTTCACCAGACTGGCCCCTTCTCTGGACACACTTTGTCAGGATGGGGCCTTAGAGTTTGAGTCTATGGGAATTAACCGTGGCACAGAAAGGTTAGGACTGGGAGAAATCCCTTTGGAGCAATTAATGTGAGGAAATTGCTGCCACATCAGCCCCGATCAAGCTGCATCTCACCAGCCAGTGGGTCCTCCCTGTGGCTGTTCCCACCTGCCTCCACAATGGCTATGAAATGAGGTGTGCTCTAGAGATAGGAACTGAAATAAAGAAATTAAATTAGAATCAGTCCCCTACAGGCAGCTCTGTCACTATAAAAACCACCTGCTCTCAAATTAACACTTGTTTATACATAAATTTAGAACACCATAATAAATTAGCACCCACTCAACCAAAATGAGCTCTTCTGAATGGAGCTTTTCTTTCTAGTAGATAATGGGAGGGGGGGAAATGCTTTTTCCACTGAAGGCATTCAGAGCAGAAATGCAAGAGCAGCACAAAGAGTGGAAGTGTTGGGGATGGAGTAAACACTTTCCATGTGCCAGCATTTACTCTGCACAGAAGACTTGGATAGGGTTGGTAATTTTGCAAATATCAGCTTGGAGTAGGCGCAGAGTACCTACAGCAATGCTTCAAATCTAAAAAATGTAGTCGGGTATTAAATCAATGAAGCAGTCGAGCTTAAAGTTCATGCAAGAATTAAGAAAATAACAGGTCTAGAGAAAAGGGGGGAAAAGTAATAATAATAAAAGAAAAAAAAGCAAAACATTATAAAAATGAGGAGTTTTAGCACAGAGACCAGGAAAGTGGTTTAGAGATGTTTAAGAGATTAAGGACTTCCACTGTTAGGGAAAGAAATCCCAAATCAGTTACTTTATTGTGCAGCTGAAATGAAGGCAGCAAACAAAATGTGTGGCTGCTAGGAGGATATAACATAAATCAAAAGCACTACTGTAATTGCTACACACTGTAAGAAAGTGATAAGACCTCTCTGGGTATATTATACCTAGTCTTTGTTATCATACAGAGGAAAGCTCCCATGCGTTTTCAAAGAATACAGTGCAGAGCAAAACGAAGTGAACAGCCAGCCTGTAAAGTTTAAATTATTAACTACAGATAGAGTATGGAAGAGAAACTGACAAACAGCAAAAGACAGAGGCTGACAGATGGGAGTCTGAACATTGAGTATTATAGACAAAAAAAAAATTCTGCTTGGGTCTGTCAGCCCCAAAGTTTGGTTATTAAATTCTCGCCCTTTCCTGAAATCAATGAACTGCACAAACACCTCCAAACCATCCCTGTGCCCACCATCTCCCTGAGGGTAGAACCGAAGTCCTGTAGGTACTTCAGGTAGAATGTTTGAAAGTCCTGAATGTGTCCTGGACAAAATAATTTTTGTAGCTAGTCCCAACCCATCAGTAAAGATCTCAAGTGAGATCTCATCCCATACAGATTCTGAAGTGAGTGTTGGATCTTGATCCTTCCAGCAGAGGCCTCCTGAAATACCTTGGACAAAGAATTTCATGCCATGGTTTCCAACTGCAGAAAGGTGAAAGGATTTTGCTGCCTTCGAGGAGTAAGAGGACAAAGAATGCATTAAACATCAGTGGAATAACTTCAGTAAAACATTACTTCTGTAGACATATTGGCAGATTCTCTCTCCCCTGCACTCACAGATACTCTGACAGGTTTTAGAAACATTGGATGCAAAATATGGAATGGATGCTTCATGCAAAAGTCATAGGATGCAGCTCTTCGTTTTCTCATGCGTACAAAAAGATAAATAATTAACCAGAGTCATTCAACCTGAATTTTGGCTCTAGACTCAGGGTACGAAGTTGAGAATGCAGATACCTCTAACTACAGTCTGTGTCCTGGAGTGGTCTGCCTGAAGTTGTTAAGCTATGGCCTTTCCAAAAGAGATCAACTACAGCCCTCCTGCCAAGACAGAGTTCTTTCTAACACTGTAACCATCCCACTCCATCATCAGTGCCCAGTTACAGCTGGCCAGACTTTGCCCTGCGCTGTCGGTTCTCACCAACTTCCTTTTTCACCGTGCTTCAGATGACCCAAAGACGATGGGTTGTGTGTCTTCATTTGTAACCCTTGTATCCCCACTGCCCACCTGTTTATTGATGTATTGACCTTGTGTCTAAGTTTGTTAAATATACAGCTATCCACATGAACTGCAGCAATGCAGTCATAAACCACAAGCTATAAATCAAAAAAATGCATTATCTTGTTTCATATTATTAGAAATCGAAACTGCAGTGAAGTCACCAGTCTATCTTCAATTAGTAATGACATGAGTGTTCTGCAACACTTTTCAGCACAAGATACGCAATAGACAAAGACTGACGCTCTTCAGGCCTAGGCTGAAAGCTGTGAGACCGAGGCTTGTGAGAAATGTTTCATATATTGGGTGGAGAGAATTGCTTTTGGGCACATCTATCAAACACCACCAACTATAAAAAGAACCTGGAGGGAACCAGACTTCTCACTTAAATTTGTCAGCAAGGTTGGATGAACCCAAGCATACAACTCCCTGCAGCAAAGAGAACCAGGGTTTTGGATCAAGAGTAAAATGCTGCTGCTGTTAACCAAGCTGCCTGTTAGAAGTGGGAGAGGATTCTATCATATGGATATGGTTGAGAAGGTTACTTCCAAAAATCGTGCAAATGCTAGAAAATATTCAAGAAATAGGGCAGAAACAGGACTCAAGACTTAATAAAGGGCTAGTCAAACTCCAACCAGGCTCAAGGAAAATGAAAAAGACTGTAAAATTCTGGATAAAGTCCCTTGTACTTGGAAAAAAGATGACCATGAAATGAAACAAAAACCCACAAGCATTCTACCTAGGATATTTTTCATCAAAATGTCAGAGTTCACATTTCTCTTTGAATTTAAAAATCAGTATGGAGTGTGTATATATCTATGTCTGTGTGTGTGTAAAATACAATTATTATAAAAGTAATACAATATTTTCATCAAGTACGGGCTCTGACCCATTGTGCAATGTGCTGTGTAAAAAAACCCAGAAAGAGTCTGCGCACCAGAAATCCCAAATTTCAGGGAGGAGACAGCCCACAGACATGGACAGACTGACAGGAAAACAGGGAAAGCAATGAAGGATGGCAAGGAGCAAAGAGAAAAAGAATTTGAAGAATGATGAGGATGATAGTGAAATAATCTAATGAATGCTTACACAGGGATGCTCTTATGCAAAGGAAGAAAGTAAGTCCTTGTTTGAAGATGTATGTGGGTAAATGGCTCCCACATGCACAATCACATCTTGTGATGATGGCTCAAACTGCTCGTTAGCAGTTTTCATTGCTGCTTCTCTTTCAATTCTTGCACGCACAACAATACTGTTGAAAGGCACTGAAGGATGCTAAGTCTGAACCCAGATATAATTTTTTTCTTCCCAACTTCTGCTGAAATTGCTGTCATTCCACTGCCAATTCTGCTGTCACTGGATTCATTAGTGGGTGTTACTTCTGCATCCTTTGGGTCACCCCAATCCTCACACACCTGGGGCTTTGTACAGGGGTCATCCTGAAGGAACCCCGCGCCTCATTGCAACTCGTGAAACATTACAAATTACTTGCTCACCCTAAAATGAGCAAAACCTGCTAAAAACTACACACTTCCCTTTAATTCTTGGGTCTTGAGGGCATGAGTGACAGGCTGTGTCCCAAAAGGTCCATAACCCTGCCATGGCCCAGCCAATCTTCACAGTAATAGCTGCTTCTCACCTCCAAAAGGAACCTATGTTTCCTTGCAGCAAGGATGCCCACAGGTTCAAAGAAAGAAGCGGACCCCTGATGCTTCACCACGGCATTGTTGCCTCAGGAATGCAGCATGGTCTAGACGGTAGGATGTTTGCTAGCAATTTCTCTGCTGGACTGTTTTCCAGAAGTCTTAAGCAGGATGCCATAACTTCTCTGTTTGTTAGTTACTCATGGCCCGTAAAATAACATTATATAGCTGTCTGGAAGAGCAGAGAGAAACTAAAAGAGGAGAAAATATTGGCTCCCCAGGCAATGGAACTGCTGTCTTCTGCAGCTCAAGGCAAGATTCTCTGATGTCTAACAAGATATAAGCTCCTGTTAATGCTTCTTTCTTGACTAGAGCATTCCTATGTCTCCTTTGTACAGTGCCTCCAGTACCTCAGTGAGTAAATGGATACTGCAGGCTTTAATATGGTGGAGGCACAAAAAGATTCTCTCTCCTTTATGAAGTCATTGATTTTCATGGACCTTGTCAGATCTTTCATCACATCTGGCTGATACTGATCAGTTAAATCAAAAAAGCTACTGGAGAGAAGCAGAAGCAATTGTGCACTCACACGCACACTATGGTCACATAACACCTAATTTTCACAGAAAACCAGACTAGAGATCTTCTCTGTATGGGCCATTGAGAAACCACTTCCAACAGAATGAAATTATTCACACTGTATCATAGAGGCGAGTTCTCAGCACGTACTCTCAGCTAACTATGCTCAGTCGATGCAGAATCCACCAGCTCCAGGCTCTGAATTAACATGCAGACCAGCAATACAAAAACCCAGTCTTTTCTGCAGTTTCTATTCATCAGTTCAAGCAGGGATGAATGTACTTTATTTTTCTCCCCAGATGGTTGGAAGCTGCAAAGTAATTTAGCTGCCTGTGTTCTTCTGAAAAATTATCTTGCTTTTTCTTTCCTGGGTGACTTCTGCATCCCCTGCTGACTAGCTTAATGGTACTGAGAGTTATGGAATGATATTGTTTTTATTATGTGCCTTTTTAAATTGCATTTTGACACACAGTCTATCCATTCATGGGTCTTTAAAGAAGAAGCTTTGCCCAAGTGCCTGCAACATCTAAGTAACAGAATGGTTACCTTGAAAAGGCACTGAAAATAAACCAGGGTACCATTGGGACCAGAGTGCTCATTTCCAGTCCTTTCATTTTTCTGTTCTCTAAAGAGGCCATGAAACTGCTTACTGACTTGTGAGAGTCAGTAAGACACTTACAGACAGGAGAAGTTTTCCTCTGGATTTTAGTCCTAGCTTGGAGCCATATAGAGGAATCCGGAAATGAATCAGGAATCAGACATGATTTTAAGAGGGATAGTTCTCTTCACTAAGGCCTCACGAATGCTGGCATTTCCTCACCCTTGTGCACCCAGCAGCACTGGGAATGACTGTGACTGGTTTCCTGAGATGTAAAAAGGAAAAGGGCCACATGTTTCTGTTAATAAACTAACCAGAGTCAAGGGCCATTTGTGGGCACTCGCCCTGAGGCCTTTACAAATTTAAGTTACCGACACAATCACCTGCATGGTTTTGGCCCTTGACAACCAGTGCTCCTCCAAGCAACTGCTGGGTGCATTGGCAATGAACACAAGTGCTGGCCATTGCCAAACCTGTCATCCTTTCTGGGGAGGCTCCAAGGTTCAGCAATGGAGATGCAGGCAGCATGTGCAGATGGCTTCAGTGCCTCAGAACTGTTCCAGGCACGCTAAACCTGCTGGAGTCAGGGCAGCCCATCAGTCTCAGTGAACAGAAGTGTGCAGGCTGTTCTGCACGGGAACATCATGTACTCTCCTCCTGCTGCCTCCCCAGGCACCAGGCATTGCAGGAGAGACCAGGCACAGAGCACCAGGCATTGCAGGAGAGATCCCACCAAGGGAAGCAGTGGCAGAGAAGGGAGCCCTGTGCCTGGGGACACCAGGGACAGTTAATTCAGAGCACTAACACTCAGCCCAAAGGCTGTTTCTGGCAGCTTACAATGTAGCAGTTGGAAGAGTGCTCTCACATGAGGAGTGCAGCCAGGAAAGGAACAAGTCGTGCTGCAGTGGCACAGGACTCCCAGCCAGCTGCTAGCACCCAGATCTCAGGCCCCAACAGATTACTCAGTCTCCTATTGACAGAGAGCTAACAGACTTGGGCCAGAAGGGGTCAGGAGCTCGTTTAACGCGGTGCCCACCATCTTTCCTAGCACACTGGTGACTTGAGGCAGGGCTGTGCCACCCTGGTTCATGCCAGAACCCTCAGCTGGACCAGGCAGTAGCATCCATGTTTCTCCAGAGCACAGATGAAATCTGTTCTGCACACTCAGATGGACTTTCTCCTCTGCAGTTTATGATCAGTTGTAAAAAACCCCCTCCCAGCACAGAAAAATCTCCTACCACAAGAAGCAGTCAGGTATATAAGACCTCCCCTAATGCTGTTTCAGGGCACCAAGCACAAGCACATCTCCTAAAACAAGCCTGACTGTTCCAAGCTGTATCTCCCTACCATTTCTTAGTCCAACAGCAGCAGCTAGAGGGACCTTCCCAGCCATCCACTGGAAAGAGCTCTCAAGATCAAAATGCCCTCAAGGAAAGCCAGGAGGGGCTCTGCCTGCACCCTTCCACGGAGGAGCTGCTGAACAGAGCAAGTGCTGTCACAGCAGTAGGAACTGGGGATCTACAACCCTTTCCCCCATGTTCTGCCACTAACCTGCAAAGAGATTATGAGAAAAACACTTTCCATCTCTGATTGCATGTTTCACACATTATCTGTTGGTTTTTTGGTTTTTTTTCTTGGGGGGGGGCAGGGGGTGACGAACAGTATGGATGTCTAGCATACATCTCAAATACAAGGCTACTGTGATTCAAGCACAAAACAATTCTCTTACAGGCATCTCCTCAAAAAATACTGAATTTTTGCCTCTTTCTCTCCAGTACCACCTTTTCCTTTTCTCTATTCCTGTTCATTTGCCTTAACCCAGAGGCCAGAATGAGATGAAGTTTGGGAAATGTTCTGGCATTATTTAAAGATCTAGCCCTGCTGCAACAAATCCTTTCATGCTTCTGGTTGCTAATTACAAGCAAATACTTTGATAGCTGTGGAAATTACTTAACTATCCTTCCACCTTTCAAGCACTGTGTCAAACTGTGTATAAATGCACATCTTAATCCAGTTTGATCACAACCTGAAATGAATAAGCTAAGAATAGGCACTTGCAGCTTAACGCATGAAAGCTGAAAACATTTGCTTACTATTTGGGACCCATTTCTGTTTGAATTAATGAGCACGGTGCTATAAATATCTAATTTCCATGAACTTCAAATAATGTGGGAGCACATCTAGGATGTCAGTATTGGGGAAGATGCATCTTTGTTTCTTTACTGCAGCAAATCAGTGACATTTCCATTTTAACTCGAGGCCCCAGTGACTTCTTCCTGCCAATTCTTGACAGTCACTGGAGAATTCGTAGCCAGTGACCACTTCTGCTGGGAGAAACAATCCAGAGCATGGCAAAACCCCACAAACCCTAATCTGCTCAATTAACTCTTATAGAAATAGCATTCACATGAACAAGTGAAAAGATCAGAATTGAGACTATAAAAAAAAAAAATCAGTATTGCTGTTAGAAAAGACATTCATTGTAAGGAAATATAATTCTCTCTGCATTAGGATGCATGTCTTTTATTGTAGTATATTATCTTTCTGAATGTTACTATGAATGTGATGCCTTCTATAGTTTTTTTCTTTATCTGACAGCACATTCAGCTCCCTGATAGCAGGCTTTGCATTTTGAGTTTGAATATGTCTCTGCCTCATACCTACAGCTTTCCATCACAGGCAATAAATGTGTTTATTTTTATTTTTTTCATGAATTTTATTTTGTGTAATGCTTTGCTTGCTCCAGACAGATGTGGCTACATATGTGCTAAAACTCTATTGCCAGAAATAAAGATCAGGAATGTTGAGGAATTCTGCTCAGACCAAGAGCTGAGACTGAGGATGGATGGACGGATGGACGGACAAATGTTGTCTCAAAACAGCAGTTTCTGTGCATTTTTTTTCCATTTCAATGCACAAGCAGACAATTGCCTCATTCCTCAGTCAAAGTTGTTTTAGGATCCTTATGTTTTTTTAACAAGATCTGGCAGAGGTTTTCCATTGGAATAGTTTTCCACCAGGAAAAGCCTGATTGAGAAAGCCAGTTCTGTTTATGCAATCACACCAATTTTAACAAAATTTTGGAGGAAAGATAAATTCTGACTTTTTATCAGCTCCAGTCTCAGCAGTTGACTCAGGCACAAAAACTGTGCAGAACTGAAACCCCATCCTTTACAGTTTTCACAAATCCTGGCTCCTCATGTTAAAAATCGGAATGAGCAAAAAAAAAGACCTGTATCCAATAACACCATTAATAATTTCTGCATTCTGTGATATGAGACTTGAAATGTTTCTCTCTCAATGTTGTGAGAATAAAAAACACTCTCTGTGTTACTACTGCATTAAATTTCTAAGCATGGCGGGGAAGGAAGGAAGGAAGGAAGGAAGGAAGGAAGGAAGGAAGGAAGGAAAGAAGGAAAGAAGGAAGGAAGGAAAGAAGGAAAGAAGGAAAGAAAGAAAAAGAAATAATGTCTCCAGGTCCACAGTTCCTGAGCAAGCAACCTTTACAATTAACCACCACAAATCTCTGTAACTGACCTGCAAAACAATATAATTAGTAAAGTGAGTAGAAGAGAGAGGTTTTGAAACATCAGACATTTTCAATGGAGAAAATACAAACAACAGAGGACAAATAACAGAGGAGATCAAAATTTCTCTAAGATGAAGTAAGGAGGGCAATGTCCTCTGATTATCCATCTATCCATCAGGACTTGAACCACAGTCAGGGTTACTTTTGGTAGTGAATTGGGATCAGATCCCTGAATCTATGAAATCTTAGCTAAGTGAGATGAAGACTTGACTATGCACATATAATCCCTTAGACATAAGCCACTGACCAAGTCTGAGACTAAGTCTGGATCTCATTGCACCTAAGCCCAACTCTGAGGAGGAGTTTAGAATGCAAGGGGCTCTCTCCTGAATCTCATGACTTAATGGGAGGGTCTCCTTGACAGTTTTGTTCAACTCTGTCTTCTATGCAGTAAATAATCAAGTGCACCTTGCCACTGAATTTTGTACAACTAAACTTCATAAAATTGTTGGTTTATATCAATAAACATATTGCTGCTTCTCCCTTATGAGTGAAGTACATTACTCCATATGTGAGATCTGAAAAAAAAAAAAAAAATTAAGAATAATTACAGATAACCTTTATGTAAGAGACTTCTGGTCTGCTTTCATCCAGCATGGAGCAAAATTATCTCGTCCCTGTCAATCTGAGAACAGAAGGAACCAAGCTCCTCATCTTGAGTTGCAGTAAGGAAACTGCTTAGGACCCAGGATCAAACCCCAGTGCCCTCAGCCCAGTCTGCTGCAGTGGGAGGCTTTCACGCGCTGCCTGTTAACCACATTTTCAAAGACTGATCTTCAGTTCACCTCTCCTGATTATCTTGTATGAGCTGTACAGCACCAGTTAATTGCCTCTGTCTGAAGTAACCTCCTTAGCATATAAAGTCTCTCCACGTCGTTTTTCTTTTTCTTTCTGCAGTGCACTGTGAAAAGAACTTTTAGAGATAATTACAGAAGTAACTGAAAACCGAAGAGGTTGCAACTTGAGCATTTTCAGATGGAAAAGGGCAGATGAAATGGATGCCATGGTAAGTATTTTATTTTTTTTAATATCTAATTAGATAATTCCACTCTTAATAAAATAAAATCAGTATATATCTTTTGGTTAGGATTTTTAAAAAGTGATATGTAGGTATCTAACTTTGCCAAATAAATGGCCTCACTCTTCTTCTTTTGGGGGCTAAAGCCTTTCTAGAAACAGTCCTCTCACAGAGAAAATCTCAGGTTGGAAACAAAAAACTCCTCAGATGCCAAGACAGCAGTCAACAGGTACAAATATTGCTGTTCAATCTGCCAAAGAGAGGCCAAGATCTGAGTTGAAAGCTGAAGAGAATAAAAAAAAAAAAGGATAGATTGACATCGGTTCTCCTCTTGAAAACATGGAAATCCACCATAAGCGCTAAATAGATCAGTACAAACTGAAATTAAACTATAGCACAGACTACAAATCAAGGGACAGGCAAAAACAGTAAAGTTAGGACCAAAAATGTTTATTTTCCCTGGAGAAAAAACCCTCATGTAACTTCACAGCGCAACAAAAAATTATAGACCTTAAAGAAGAGATTGGCGCAGATTTCAGTATGCAACTTACTGTTACATCTGGGGTTCATTGCAAAATAATTAATATGCTGCTGCCAAAAGATAATACCAAATTGCACAGAACAGTCCTGACTTTCAGCCAGGCTTAAGACCTGTTCAGAGCAGATAGACAGAAGGAGCCTTTAAAGCCGCAAAAAGGTGCACAGAGTGATAAATAATGCATGTCAGGAAGCAGCCTCTACTTGCCACTGGCACGTGAGGATTTCTTGGCTTGATCCCCTGGAAAACAGGATCTCCATCACTGGGGTTCTGTGAAAGGCAAAGAGCAGAGGGATCTTGTTCAGCTGGAAATGTGTGGGCATGCTCTGACTGGCACCTGCAACATGAGGGCTTTGTAGTTTTCCACAGCCAGCCAGAGAGTAAAGAACCCTGCTGAGTGCAGCTGTACTGGCTGAAAAAATACAGAGCTGCAGCTCTTCCTTGGCCCCATGGTTTGACTCAAATGTGACCCCACAGGGGAGAAAAAGAGCTGCTTTCTATTGAGAATGGCATGTCAGAGTTCAGTATCCTGTGTTCCAACATAGCTCAGACATTCCAGCATTGTAGCAGTGTTGGCCAACTGGCCCATCATTGTTCTCTGCCTGTTGCAATGTTTTCTTGGGATCTGGAAGCTAATGCCTGCTTGAACAGCCAGCTCCATTCCCTATGCTTCCCTCAATTTCCCTTGTGATATTTGGCTGCACCCAAAGATCAATGTCAAAATACGCTTTAACTGTTCACATAGCACTCACATTTTCTTATGAAACTTTTCTGTCAAGTACAGACCTTGACTATGACCTTAAACCAGCAGCCAGCTATTGCTGGCTATCCATCTATGTGTGAAACCCTGCTCAACTGAAGATGATGCACACCAAGAGTACAGCACTGCAGCCTCCTTGTCCTAGATCAATAAAACATGGTCCTCATTCCTAAAGAGTGTGATTTTCTCAGTCTGATCTCTTTCTCATCTTTATTTGATGGAAGAGGCAGCTTTGTAGAAGCACCGTGCCTGGTTAGACAGCAAAACTTTTTAATCGTTTATATCACTGTTCTAAAAATCTAAAATTCACCTCAAGCCATGGCAAGGAAGGAGGATACGAGTCAGCTTACAGAAAATTAAGTATGCATGTATTCCAAAAACTTCCACTGCCCTTTTTCCTTCATGTCGTGAAGGAATTGGGAAAGCAGAGAAAAAAGCGCCAAAACCTCATGATCAAAGCATTTTAAGGAGTAGCAGAGCAATCGAGTGATTAGCACAGCATGTATGCGTCCATATGAAGAAAAACAGGGTTTGAGTGAGGAGACCTCAGAGCTCCATTCCAGAGAGGTATTTATGCTTCCCCACTCACAAACTGTGCTGGGGAATGGAGATCCTCTGCGCAAAGGTACCAAGTACCAAAAATTCAGCAAAAAAATCATGGCTTAAATCTCTCAGGTCACTACACAGCCCCCCGCTCCTACTCTCTGCACATAGCAAACATGGGAATAAAGCAAAGAAGGGAGATTCTCAGGGAATTCTCTTCAGGGCTTTGCAAATAGATGCTAATTAAATTTCATAGAGGAGTATTACTCCCAGCCAAATGAAGGATTTGTGGTTTTACACATATCATGGGCATGTCATGCAGAAAGCCATCAGAACTGACCAGATGAAATGGGAGATCCCAGAAAATCCCCATTGCAGGCTTGTGATATTACAAGTAATAAAAAATTAGGAGTACTCCCTCAGAAGCTCTGGGCACCTCCCAGTGCCTAAAGGGAGCCTACAGAAAATTTGTAGAGGAGCTTTTTTACAAGGGCATATGATAAGTGGCAATGTCTTTAAACTGAAAGAGGGCAGATTCAGGTTAGATATCTGACAGAAATTCTTTACTGTGAGCACGGTGAGGCACTGGTACAGGTTGTCCAGAGAGGTGGTATCTGGAAAAAAGAGACCCTACAAAGATCTCCCACCTCCTACATAGTGGAAGACAATTGTGCAGGGACTACCAAATGTCATCTTAAAATACAAATGTGAAAAATATCTCTCAAAATCCAGTCCCTGCTGTCCTCGTTTCTCAGCCTCACTGTCTGTAAAACTGGAGTTGTACTAATCTACTGTAATTCAATCCAATCTACAGCAATCAGTAGTTATCTGTAGCAAATCTCAATAGAGGCTTTGAGGAGCTAAAACATTACAATGGAGCCCACAGATATATTCTAGCTGATCTCTGTCTCTTTTTCACTCCTTATTTCCTCCCTTTTGAGAATAATGCACCTAAAACACAGTTCACTAAGTCCTGGTAGAGTTTTGAAAATTACTTTCTAATGTGTGCATGTTTTTCCCACAGATTTTTACAATTTTTTTCTATTGCTTGGCCATAAAGTTATTTTGTAATGGAAAAATACACCTTCTTTAAAAAGCATAACTAAATTTAAAAATCCCTCTAAATGCAACAAGCCAGAGATACTCACCAGACTAACCTAACTGCATTTTCCCCCAAATAACATTCCCGACATTTGCCTCTTTCAGAGGTCTAAATATTTTATACCTTCTTTCCTAAATATTAAAGAACCAGGATAGAACTAAATGCTGAGATTGAACAGTGCTAAGACTGTGGGTATAACAAGAGCTGTTGGCAGTACTGACACTGTCTGATTTTTCTTTACCATCAGCCACATGCTGAATTAAGCCCACAGAGGTTATTACACGAGGACTGTGGGAAATGTCACCATGCTGGCATTTAACACACCTTAAGAGAGTGGAGAATGGCTTTGGACACTGAAGTAATTACCCCGTCTTTAGCTCTTGGAGCACTGAAGGGAGGGCAGTCTGCTGTGTGAAAAAAAATACATGGTACCAACAGAAACAGTGCATTTTCCAACAAAAGATCTCATTATTGATTACATTTATTTAGAGCAAAATCTTAAAAGTAAGGAAGGGCCTGAGTAACAAGTGACTAGCTAATGTTTGTCAGGGTTCCCAAAGGAACCTGCAGAGACACCAACATTGATATCATGCTCAAGATTTCTGGTAAAGCATGATTTAACCTTGCCTGCTTTATCTACATTTGCCTTCTGCTCCACGCAGAGATTCATAAATCTTCTGTGCACTGATATCAGCATTTTTGCAATTCTTATTTGACTATTTCAAGAGAACTTGTATGTTCAAATTCATGTGAGCATTCGTTTTCTGTTGGTCCAGACAACAGGCTGCCTCTCCAAGGATTCATCAAGATTGAAATGCAGACATCAGTCTAAGTCTGCTGCCACAATTACCCTGATCAGAATAAACAAAGCTTTTCTAAAACCTGAATTTTGGGAAAATAGACCCAGTCTTTTTTCCCCAGGCTCTCACTGCTGTGACTTGTATTTCTATAGATAAATCATTCTCAGCTTTGCTGATTACACTCTGGTACTCAGCCATCCATCTGGACACACAAGAAATGTCCTGGCTCTTGGGAAATGGCAGGCAAGGATTTAATACCATAATTCTTCCTAGCTTTTCTTACCCACACTGACAACTAGTAACACAGCAGACGAGGCTGATGCTACAAGAGGGATGCAATTTGAGATTAGGATGTCTACATTCAGGTGTTTATATGAGTACCAGGTGTCTAAACTCCTATTAGAGTCAAAAGGGATCCAGTCAACGGAAATCAATGGAATTTAAGCGGCAAGTCAGGGAGCAGCCAGCCCACAGCAACCTTGCAGTGAGTTTCATCACTCCCTAGACACCACTATGTCCCACTGACTATAATGGGAGCTTAGGTATTGCCTGTCCAATTCCACTGACTAAATGAAGATATCTTGCAGCATTTGAGACATCCCAGCATCTCCAAGACACACTGTTGGTCCTGGCAGACACAACAAAAGACCTGTGGAACGATCATGTCCCTGTGGAACAGCAGCTGGAAGAATACCCAGCACGTCTCACACATCGCTAGTGCAGAAAAATCCTCCTCCTAGGTGACATGTGAACAGAAATAAATATCTAAATATTGGTGCTGAAATCCTAAACTGAGTCCTATTCTTCAAGGATCACCTTTTGCTGGTTTTCCAATTAGTGCAGAGAGGGAATTTCTGAGGACTTCTGAGGACTTACAGTCTTTCTGAGGACTCATTGAAGTCAACACCCTTGCAGCACTTTGGCATTTTTCACCTCTGCAGCAACGCTGGCTATAAACTTGTTACTTTCCTTTTTTCCTTTGTTGTTGTTTGTTTGTTTGTTTTTAATTTGTCTTTGTTTGTTTTATTAAATGAAATTGTAAATCTTGAAAAACCCATGAAATCTCACACTAAGTAATGCTGTTGTAGTGGCACTTAGGAGTACACAGAGACACAGAGCCAAAAGGTGAAGATTTGTTCATATTTACAAATCAGAAAGGCAGTGTCCCTCCAGTGATGGTGCAGCATACCCTTTTCACTCATCAAAAAATATCTCTTATTTGGCAAGCACTATCACCTGGACTCCATGGCACTGTTGAAAAGATCAGACATGACACAAATGACACATGGGACAGTAGATGCCACTTCTACCACAAAATGTAAACTTTGCTCTGGTAACACCTATATTTTATTACTTTATTGCAGTATTTGCATGCATCTGGGCATTTCAACCTCTGCAAAATACGGTTCCTTCTCAGATAAATACAGCCAGTGTGCATATGAATGTTGTTACAGTCCTAGTTAAATTGCTAGGTCTGGAAATGACAATGGTAGGATCACACTGAAATTTGCTCCCTTTTACTCTTTTAAATTTCTATTTCCAAATCACAAGAGTATAAAAGTGACAACTTCCATTCAATAAAATATTGATTTTTGTTTTCCTTAATGATGTCCATATCAAAATCCAAATCTAACAAATGCTATAAAGGAAATAAGAAAGGATCTTTCAAGAAAGAATAAGTAATTTGTGGTAATGTCTCTACAAACTAAAATTTAAAGTGCTATAGGCCTCATTTTTGTACAATCTCTAAAACTTTAGGCACCAGGAACTATCATTCTTCAGTACTGATTCTTCAATAAACTTTACATTTTAGACTGGAAAATCTTTAGAGGCAATTCTTCCATCAGCACACAAGAGAGTTAGGGATGTTGCTTCTGCTGGCATTACTGGAATTTAGACATGGATATCTTTCCTGTTCTTAAAGAAAACCAGGACAATATCCCTCTCTTTCAGTTAGTTCATATCAGCTGTCAATCATAATTTCTCTGGTGAAAAATACGTGTTGTAAAATATAATGAAGCTGCAGCAGGAAAGTATGAGAGGAAAGCTAACTCCTGGAGGCCCCTTACAATATTCTGCTGCCAAAGATAGTTTTAGCTTTTTGATCATAATGCTGTGATGGTGCACAGCATTGATCACTTTCCATTAAAAAAAAAAATAAAGATTGCAGTTTTCTTTTTAAAAATTGATAAAAGAGGAAAAAACCCAACAACAAATTCCTGTCCTGACTAAAGAGTTTGAGGGTTCATAAACAACTTCCTTCCTCCTTCCTTCCCTGGCTAATACCTTCATCACTTCCACTGTGATCATGCATGGCTAGAAATTCTCGATGCAGCTTCTGAATGGCAGCTTGAACTACCTTCCTAAGAGCCACCACTGCCTTTTCAGTGGCCCAGTAAAAATATCTGTGTTTCAGTCAAAATCAGCCCTTTAGTGCCCCCAAGCTGGACAAACCAGCAAGGTAGTTTATTTTTTTGTGCTACAAATCCCCTGTACAGGCAAAAACATACACAGATTAACAAAAAAAATTAGGTAATTTTTCCTTATCAATTAATGTAAAGGAAAACCAGCTGGTTTTATTCACTGAAAGTAAATTAACTTCTTTGTAAAATGGACAATTCGGTGCCCTCCCCTGCTATTAAAAATATCACCCAAAACAGGAGGAGCAGAGCAGGTATAGGAAGGAAGCAGGAATGAACCCTACAGGAGAGAGTGAAAGATACAGACAGGGCACAGATATGTTCTGTAATACAGCCTCAGCCTTAGGGAATTCTAACAATATCGAGATAACTCAAGTGATTAAATTTGGAGCAAGTCAGAAAATGTGAAGGTACGGAGTATGCAGAGACCAGGTCCTGGGAAATTGAAGGATGGTCCTGACCTGCTGGAGGAGAGCTCTCTAACAGTAAAGAGTGGCTAAAACTGGAGTAAATGACTGAAAAACTTCAGTGGCCTCTGCTGGCAGATTAATTGTGCAACGGGTGGTCAGGCACGAGGACTGGCAGTGAGGTAACACAGCGTGTCAAGGGAAATGTTTCGCTGCCTGCTCCCAGTGGCTCCAGGTGTAGCCCTGAGGGGTGTGAACCAGTGAAAGGAAGCATCAGTGGGCTCACACACAGATAGCACAGCTAAGCAGCGAGAATATGAAGGGAAGAGTAAAGTCCTAAGCTTGAGGGATGATCATAAAGCAACGACATTTAGAATCTAAGTTCTTTGGTGTAGGAAGCATATTCTGCTCTCTGGCTGGAGAGCCTCTTGTTCAATTGAGTCTCAATATGCAACTACCATTCCTGTAGAGTGCTGCAACAGAAATAACACTGATGTTAGTCCCTGCTGCTGGCCCCTTCCTGGACTCGTAACCTATGAAAAATGCTCTGATCCTCCACTTAGAAGTAGTTAAAGTAGTGGCAAAGGCTCTGGGTGAGGTCATTATCTAGTAAAATCAGACCTGAATGTAAAACTGCACTAAAAATCTGCAAACACTAGAATGGCTCGGATGCTAAGTGAAAGTCCAAGAAAAGTCAGAAGCCTAGAAGCGTAAACTAATACATTAAAAAAAAGAAATTGTATGGTGTATTTGCTGTCCTCAGTAGCAGTAAATTACCAGCAGCACACATCTGTCTGCCATAACTTCAACCTCTTCCTAGCATTCCAATTTTAGATGCCATCTGCAAATAAGAAAATCAGCTGATTTCAAAATGTTGATGTCCTGCTCTTTTTCAATTTGCCAGCAGAGCTGAGAGGGGCCCAGGGCCCACCATCTTTGTCAGACCGCAAGCTTCTCCCTGGGGCTCTCATCAAGGACAAGCCCTGACTTTGCTGCAGTGTATTTTATTCTGCTTAGTTGAAGACATGACACCTAGGAGAGCTGTACATGTTCTCTTTTTAAATTACCCATGGTTTTATAATTTTAACAGCCTTCCTTTCAACTGAGCTGGAAAATTGATGTGGTCCCTGCTTATCCTCTGCATGTTCCACATCTGCAACACAACTCTGTGTTTTGGGTACACTTTGCTCCAAGGATGTCTTTTGGAGCAAGGTTTGAATGACATGGAACAGGGCCTGTGCAAACAGCTATATCTCTGTCCCTCCTCTACCTTTTTTCCTTCATTCCAAGGAATGAATGGCACCAAAATTTGCTAAATTCTCAGATTTCAAGCAGAGCAACAAGGCCAAAAAAATAAAGATGGGGACCCCACTTAGAGGAATTCCATGTTATCCTTCTCCACCAAAGAGCTCACAAACCATGCAAGGGAAGTGTTCCTCCTTGCTTTCACTAAAGCACAAGGCATGGGCAGAACCTTTGTCCCAGACTCAGTGAGGTGGAACTACTGCTGACTTCTGTGAGCTCACATCAGATCCCCAAGACCATGCTTACACTGGCAGGTTAAAAGCACGTTAGAGAAGATGTTCTTGATGGCAGTAGTGTCTGGTCTTGAAAATCAGCTACCACTTATGATAATGTAACAATGTGAAAATGTAAAGCCTAAACCACTCAGGTGTCATCCCAGTGTAATTCAGGGCTTAATGCAGGAATCAGGACATTCCCCTCAAGTGTTTTAGCAAAACTTTATTTATGTAAATGCCATGAAATGCAAATTGTCCTTGACTATATCTAGATAAATATGTGGCAAATCAGCGCTACCTGATAATCAAACTCTTTCCCTGATTAAAAAAATAAAACAAAATCCCAGCACGTCAATCTGCTTATTTTAAAACCAGCATAAACTCCCCAGTATAATGCAAGAATCATAAACATCAACCTCTCCAGACTAGGCATGGGCAAACTGCATGAAAATAAAGAAAAGTACTAAATAAATAAATGAATGAAACCAAATCACCTTCCTAGGTTTACATAAAAGTGCTGATATAGAAATAAGCCAAATCCATTCTACTGAGCAAGAAATTGAGTCTGCAGATAATCCCTTCTCTTTTTTCTGTTTTTCTTTTTCTGTAGCCTAGAGTTCCTTTGTACTCCCATTTAAATCATGGCCTCAAGTAATCCATACAGCATTCACAGCATGATATTATATCTATTTTATTGGGAAACACAATAATCAAAATGCTAAATAAATCTTCTTCATATTATTTGATTTAAGCATTGAAGTATTGAGGTGGCTAAGCTAATTTATTTTGATTATCAACCCATTAGTCATAGTATTATAAATTAACCCCACAATTTTGACAGAACTTCCAGCTACCTAATGTCTGAAAATCTGATTTTGTTTAAGCACATATCATGCTAAGATTTATTTTGGAAATTTCAATTAATCAGTTCTGGTCAATAAAAAAGTTAATATAAAGCGGTTTGCTGTTAAATGGCATTGGCACTCACACGTTTGCTCTGTCCTAAAAAGTTAAAAAACCAGTTAAAAAGCCATTGCAGATTCCCAGTTATAGTGCTCAGAGCTCTGGCTGCATTTTTAAAGCACCAACTGTTAGTTAATTTTGTTAGCATAAACACCCAATAAAATTTTATGGTGTGTTCAACTCTCATTAAAGATGAAAAACAGCGGCAGAGCAGCACCCACAAATAAACAGGGATGGTTCTGTCACTGCTGATGCCCAGAACTCATTCAGATTCAGGGCTCAGGGCTTCCTGTGCCTGAGGACACTGCAGGGATACAGAACACAAAATCTGGAACACACTGCTGGAAACCCCAGGAGCTCCACACAGCTCGTCCATAACGCTCCAGGCAGATTTTAATGGGGGAGGAACAGTGTTTCTCCAGCCCCTAAAATAACAGCTGTTGTAGGCAAAGTACACCCTTGCTGATGCATGTTTGCTCAAGGCTACAAAAACTACAGCTCCTCTTGCTCCCCATCACCCAAAATATCCCAGACAGGATGGTTCATCAACACCAAGGAGAGGAGCCTGCTGTTCCTCAGGTTGCATCCTGTGGTTGGATTCCCTCCAGCCAGGGAAAGCACAATGCCTGTCAGCAGGTTTTTTGATCACTCTGGACATTTACAGTGTCAGCCTGGCCATCTCCCTTTGTTTTCCCATCCTTCAAAGGGGTTTTGGAGCCTTCCACTGAAATTTCTGGTCCTGACCCACTATCATTCTTCTTGCCAAATTTCCTGTTAAGGGGACCTTTATGAGACAGCTGACACTCAGACAGTCGCAGGAAGTGCTCCAGGGAACATGGCTGGAATTAACTGCCAAAAGCCATCAGGTTTACAGGTAGAATTATAGAGAAAGCAGATTTCACTGTCTGAAACAATAGGAGGATCAAATCAAGAAGTTCCCACAGCTGCTACTCTTAAAATCCTTAGAGTTGCATTGCTTAAGGCCATAGAATTTCTAAAATCATCTTTCCATTTACATCAACAGAAGCAGAACTTCTCTCACTAAATTCAGCACCTGTACCAGATAGTGTCCACTAAAACTTACAGTTTACAAGAAAGTCAGAGAATGTAGTAAAAACCAGTTTCAAACATTTCCTTTAAGTTCCTTGGCACATCTTCTTCATTTTGAGTTCACCACTTGAAGTCTTGATAGGTTTTGCTTCTGCAGCTTTGTGAAAGTTCCTCCCAAAGGATGTAGAAGATAGAGGATCTTCACAAATTGGTACAGGGGAAAGAGCTAAATCAACACTACACAGTTCCACTGCTTGTACAAAATGAAGCTTTGCTCTTTAAGGAGCCCAACTAACATCTGTATCCCTAATGGACAGAGGACCCAAGTCTAAAGTTTTCTCTCCCTTCTGTGCCCACACATTTTTCCTGCTGACACCTATGCTGGGCAAGAGATAACATGCTTCGTAGAGAGGGATATGCTGGTGGGATATGGGGAGCACATGCTGATGAGCCTTCTGGCTCTTAAATGGACAATGATTAGCATTTCCTTATTTTCTGTGGCAGAAAAGCTCAACTTCAGTCTGTCATCTCTACCCAGTCTGAAATTTTTTGGTGGTTTACTCCTGACACTTCACTGCTTGCTCCAGAGTAATACTCCCATTCTCCCAGATTTTTGCTCCTTACTGTCAACTTGAATCAAAAATACACTGATGGCCAAGCCATATCTGTCTGTGTGGAGCCACAGCATGCAGCAGGATGGGGCATTGAGCTTCTCTGTTTCTCTCATGCAATGCTATATTAGACTACTCTGAAAGGTTGATGTTTTGAGATGGAAGCAAAATTTCTAAGGGACTACCCTCTGAGTAAGGACGGATTTTGGAGATAGCTGACTGATCATGTTTTAAAGCCCTGGCAGCTCCATCCAGTTATACTTTAATACTTATTAGGTACAGAAGTTGACCTTGCATTCCCACTAGAGCATTAAAATTAGGAAACTCAAAAACACACTGCTTAGCTGTGCCCGTTCAGGGTAACTTACCACTCACAGTAAAATACAATGTGCAAGTAAAGCTGAACTTGTTTCCGCTTCAGCAATAATACAGAGGAGCAAGCACAGCTTCCTTATCTTTATTTTCTGCATCCAAGAGTCCTAGAAATGCTGTGCCTCTATTGCTTCCATAAGTTTGGAAGTATTGAATCTCTCTGCAATTAAACCAACATAAATAAGCAGTAATTAAATTGAAATCAGTGGAATTCATGCGAGGGGAATATTACATAAAAGAGACGAAAATTAGATTTACCCAGTGTAAATGCAATAATCTCTTATTAATCGTTTAAGGAATAAACTATAAAAACAAATCCCCCCATAATCTGTTAAAAGGACATTATGGACCTCTTGTCCACAACTGTATGAATGTTGCACTGTCCCTTTAGATCAGGGCAGCCAGAACACCCTACATCAGCAGTTTGTTTTTCTCGTAGGTTAAATCTGTTCTTTTCAAAACAGAGAGAGAGCGACCAGGGCTACAATCATAACTGCATTTTCTGTTCAGCTTAATTGAGTGTACTTTGCTTTAACAAACACTTTACATTACTGCACTGAGTTGTTTTCATACCCGCTTTCTTACATACCAATACTGGTAATTAGGACAATTGTTTCTCCTTTGAAAGGAAAGAAAAAAAAAATTGTCCAAATGCTTTGCTTTTACTTTTGAGCATTCATTATTGCTGATTAAAATTGAGGTTACAGTTATTCAGGTGGATGTCTTAACTTTGTTTCACCAAGCTTTTTTTTTAATGCTTACATAATTAATGCTGAGGAAAGGTGGTTTTTAGTATTTTCTACAGTCCAAAATATGACATATTTTGACATCAATAAAATCCATGATGGAAACAAGCCCCATTTTCTCAGATTAATGCAGCTTTGTTTTGTTTTACCGTACAGGGACTCTCATCACTGCTTTTGAGGCAGGAAAGCACTTGTTTCCCACACACACATCACGGTGGGAGGCAATCCACAGGACTGGAATGAGGAAGAGAGTAAAGTCTATCTGCACAAAATAAAGATATAAATGCCCAATAAACACATAATCAACCCTCCGAACACATAATCAGTTTGGGTATTCATTGGTGGTGCCATAAGCTGCATGTGAGGACAGCAAAGGAGCTGGACTGACATCTCACAGGACACCAGGTATCAGATTCAGATGACCAGACCCAGAAGACATTCACTGACCATATCCAAGACTGAGCACCATACAAAACAGCTAAAACAGCTTCAATTGTTCCAAAATACAGTCAGCCAGAAGTGGGAAGAGACTGAACAGCAGCAGGGTTGTGCCAAACACGTCCTAATGTACTGCTGAGGTTGCTATACAGAGCTGGGGGTTTAGACATGCCCCATTAGCCAATGGTTTGCCTAAAGGCATTTTCATCCAAAATAATGAGACGGTGCATCCCCCTATCCCCAGGAGGCACTGTGAATTTCCATCTTACCCACTCCAAAGAACAGCCCTGAACTCTGCTCTGCCCCTTCTCTAAAAGGAGAGGTGGGAGGGCTCCTGCTGTGGAGCAGCCTGTCTCCTGATGAGTACAACAGTTCCCAGAAGGATGGAAGATGGTGGGTCTCTGAATCCTTATCAACACTTAGAAGGACACCAGACCCACAAATCCTGCTCCACACACACCTCCTTTCTCACTTGGTGAGGATGAGGATGGTCCTTAGATGAAGGACCCCAAGTATAGTTGTTTCTAAAGGAAGTATCCCAAATGATTTCTATAGATTCTCCTGCCTGAAGACAGATGAATTTTGGAGTCCCAACATGAAACAAAGTGCCTTTTTACAGTGTCTTCTTTGGTATTAATTTAAGAAAAGCTTAATTCAAGACACAATTTCTGTATTATGTATTGGCTGGTGTGGGTCTTTGGACTGCTGAATAAAAGCCAAAAGCCAGGAGCTGCAACGTGCAGCGTTGAAAAAGCCTGAATCCCCATATGGACTCATATTCTCATTGACTGCTTCAAGAGATCTGTCAAATTGTGATAACTTGGAACTGACCCACAGATTTTTCTGGCAGAATCTGAGTGACTTTGCAGCAAAGTGTACTTCCTTAATCAGAGTTAAAGCCTTCTCCCAGCCCACACAAGAGAGCCGGGTGGGTTTTGTACAGACTTGGGCAGCTCACCACCCCGACACATCAGAAATCTTCCTGTGACATAGCTTTTCATTGCAGCATTGGGAAGAATCCTCTTGCGTTCCTCCCACAAATTATCTTAGGAGAGGCAAAGGGATTAGTCACAGGCAGGAAAAAAAGAGCATTAGAAACTGTATGTACACAAACTATTTCTCAAAAATAGTTCTCTCTAGACAATAAATCAGTCTTTCTATAGCACTCACAAGTAGCTTAGAGCTTCTAGCTCTTGGTTAGAAACAACTAAATACCATTACATAGAAATGTTAAAAATATATACACCATTTAGTGGGCATGCATTACTAGAGTTTGGAACTACAATGAAGCCTATCTACTTAAGGGCTTTAATTGTATCCCTTCTTTGAAATGCTACCTCCCTTGCTCACCACAATTGAGCAAAGCTGTAAATCTTGCAAAAGAAATGTGAAGTCTAAGTGCCCATTGCCCAGCAAGAAGGAAGCTCAGGAGAAGCCAGGAAGAAAAGTGACCTTACCTCACTGAGCTGGCATTTGAGTTGACACAACACAACAACTTGAGCTGACACAACACACTCCCCATTGGGAAGACCCCAGCCCTCAACCACAGCTGCCTCTTTGCCTTCATAAACTTCTGGAAGTTCCTTCTGTGCTCCTTCCTATCTCCCATTCCCTCCCAATCTTTGCACTGCCTGTGACGGACAAAGGACAGACTGTTGTGGTAACAGCCATGTGCTGACTGAGGTGCTGGGACAGATTTCTCCCTGCTTCTTTCTTTTCTCAGGTATTAAATAATCCTTCTATATTAAGCAACCGATTTCCGTTATACTTGTAGCAACCTGGCACATTACTCTTATTCTGTCAATTTTGGTTAAAATTGGCTGTGAGCATTAGGAGATTAGGAAAGTCAGATAAATCCTGTTTATGGTTCTGTTGTTTTATTTTTCGTTAAGTTTTGTTTGCTGATCAGAGAAGAACTCCAAAGAAATGAAGCACAGATATTAAACACCAGAATTTCTAATTTCTATGCTTTAGAAGTCAGTCACAAAAAACTTGGCTATTCTACCTCTTGTCTACTCCATCAGAGACCACTTACCGATCAGTTACTTGATTTTTCAGCCCCATTTGATAAACTCTCATTTCTGAACTCTGCAAGGTTTCCTTGAAACTAAATCAGTCATGCATGGAGCTTTCTGTGTTTTAATTAAATCCTGAAATCATCAATCATTTCAATCTTATGACTTGAAAAAAAAATGTATTTATTTCCAACGGAAAAAATATCCAGATCCTACAGCATTTGAAAATGAGACAAAAATGCCTTTAAGGCAAATAAAAGTTTATCAATTACCATGTGCTAAGAATATATGCAATTGAGCCCCATCTCTTTCTTCTGCGTTAAAGTATTAGGTCAGCAGCTTGATACAATAAATTATTACTGATATGCAATAACCTTAGCTGTTTGATCCAAAACTTAAAGAAAACCAGAAAGTGCAAAGGAAGGAGACCCAACATTGAAATTACAGGCAAGATCCAGAGGACATTTAATTTAGGGCCCTTGAATTATGCAAAGAGCTTAGGTACGGGTTCAACTTCAAATATATGATTAGTCATGGAGCTAAGTAAATAATTTCAGCAGACTCATCTAATCTGTTTGTTTACTTCCACAGCCCTCATCATGTTGCATCTTTTAATACTCACATAGCCTTATGATTAGTAGGTTTAATCCTAAAAAGACTGTATGAGAAAAGCAGGAACAACTGTATTCACTTCACAGAAGGGGAGGTATGAAGTAAACCTGTGTGTCTAAGGCTTTCTAGAGTCAGGTCTGCACTAACTAAACAGGAAGTATACAACCAGGTGAGCAGCAGCACCAGCGTCTCAAACAACGCCACACCACCAATCTAGAGGGTGGAACAGAACACCAGTATTAATAGGTAAAAAAAAAAAAAAAAAAATAGCACAACATCCTATGTGGTGAAAGGTAAATTATTACAGAATCATACCTCTTTACCAAATACTAGCCCCAAAAAGCACGTGAAATCCTGGAGGGAGTGGTGTGTCCACCATAACATAGAAACATAAGCACGAAGAAACATTTCAAAGAGTTGCAGAAGAACAACACCAACAGAATAGTCTGTAAGAGGGCACATGCACCTGACTTTACAGCACTCACCCTCTGCAATATAAAGTCCTTGTATAGATATAAGGGCAATGTTCATCACTACCTAAAAAAGCTTAATGCAAATTTGACCTGGATCAGGTGTGAGCACCCAGTTACATTTCTGTTGAATTCAGCAGAGTGCACAATATCTCAGTTTTATCTCAGTTATTTATTTTTAATGCTGCCTATGCAAAAACACCGTGGCAAGAACTAAAAGCACCGGTTAAAGCTGCACCTGATCCCACGTCCAATTCCACCACAAACCCTTACCTTCAAAGCATTTTATCCCGTTTGAAGCAGGTGCGAGAGTCCCGACCGTTCCAGCACTTGATGCTAAGAGGCCGCAGCGCCCTGAGCGCCCGGTCCAGCACCCGCCCGGGTCGCAGCCCGGCGGGGTCACCCCTGCGCGGAGGGACGGAGCCATCCAGAGCCATCCCTGCCCCAGCACCCTGCGGGGAGGCGGCTCCGCACCCCGGGCGGCGGCAGAGATGCTGAACTTCGCCAAGTGACGGGCCAGCGGGGAGCGCAGGGGCTGCCTCCCGGGGCCGGGGGGACACCTCTCAGCTGTAGGTTTGGGGACAGGGAGCCGAGCACATCCCGGGCATCCCCGCCGCCGCGCAGCCCAGCGAGCGCCGCTCCCGCGGTGCGGAACCCCGGCCGCTCTTACCTTGGAGCCCTTGCCGGAGCAGCGGACGTGGTTGCTCACTCCGGCCGTCTGATTCATGCTGGGGCCGGCGGGCGGGCTCGAAAGTTGGGCTTCGGGCACGACTCCCCGAGGAGCGGCGGAGGACGAATGGCAGCAGACAGGGTAGGACGGGCTGGGATTGTCACCCCGCGCACCGGGATTGTCACCCCGCGCCGCGACTCTGCCCCCGTCCGCCGGGGTGTGCGCGTTGGCGGCGCT